>VYXH01006278.1:33727-45731 GCA_013397275.1 Burhinus bistriatus | reverse complement strand
GGGGGGGTGGAAAGCACACCAAATGTCTAACTGCCCTGGAGAGCCTGTCGAGCTAACAACCAAAAAATTTCTACAGTTGAATTTCCAAAGTTGGCCTTGAACCCCAGGAGCTTTTAATCTATCGAATGGAAACAGTATTACTTTCATATCTCACAAGAGATACTAAAGATAAATTCAAATTAATTTAATGATTGTGAAGCTCAACTACCATAGCTGCAAGCACTATAGCAAAAACAACGGAGCAATTCACAGAATTTCAAATTCAGAGCAACAGCTCAAGTATCAGACCATACAATGAATGGTGAGGGCAGGAAAAAAAAACCAAGCCGCTGACCAATGCTCGAGCAAAACCCATCCTTTGCTCTAAGGTAAGTGTCCTGATGCAACAAAAACAATACATAATTGCACAATAGTATTTACAGGCATCAAAGCAGAGCCAAAAATTCTGGCTTCTCTGCACTGGAAAGGTAGTAACATCATTTAGGCAACAGCTTTTATGTACTTTCTTAAATATTTAGACCTCTGTGCCACAAACATAAATTACTCATCTGGGACAGGCTGCAAGCAAATGTTGTTTAACGGATATCACCAGCTACAATAAATTAGGCTTACATGAAAAATACTTAAAAATGCTCAAGTTGCTTACTAAAATATTTCCCACTACTTATGCAGCACATATTAAAGAAGTGGCTAGGTAGTAACTGAACAAATTTCCATTAAAAGACAAATACAAATGCCATATTTTACAATTATGTGGATACAGTGACGGCTATATTTGCCCAGCTCATGGTTGAGTTCACTAAGGGTCTATTGCGGAACACAGACAGCTCACGTAAAGCAATTTTTGTAACAACAGGCTAAATATTGAAATATTATTTCCTCAAAACTTTTGGTAAACTGTTGCAGCTGCGTAAGACCCATAATCCAAAACTGATTCATGCTAACAGTAAAGCGCAGCAAGAGCTGAAAAAGAAGAGGGTAAAAAATATCACGTTTGAGAAAACAGGAGGGTTTCGAGCCATTTTTCCTCAGGGTTTTTTTTTTACTGTAAATATACACTAAATCGTTACTCAAATATTTACCTCAACATTTCATGCCTGCGAAAACTGCTGATACACTTTTAGTCTGAAAATCCTTAATCACAAGCATGCCAGCAATGAACAGACTATAGTCTTATTATTATAATCTGTAGTCTGTAAGTTCTTACGTGACATCTTGTAAATCTGCCGCTGCTTGCAACAAGGATTATTTGAATTTACGGGGAGTTGAAAACAGAACTTAAAACACAGCTTGGGTGTATCAAGCCAACAGGAATCAAGGTAAGCAAAATGCAGACCGCATATATTATTAAATATTATGCTTACATGACTAAAAAAGTGTACTAAATATGATATTACAAGACATTTCAGACATAAGACAAGAAATGACAAATATACTTGAATCATGGCAGTCCCTCCCTAAGTAGCTTATTTGTTTGTTTAGTTTCAGGCACAATGGGAGCTTGGGCTAATTCAGGTTGCCTGTTACTACCTCATTATAAATACTAATTACTGCTATTACTTACTAAACGTTTATTTGGGTTAACCTATAATGCAAGCCAAGATGCCTTTTCAAGTCTATCTCAGAAGCCCAGCAGGAGCAGTTGTGATTCCAAAGCGAGTGCAAAGACAGTATTTTATATAGATTTTCCTCTCTCTACCAAGCACGAGATTTTTAGGGAGAATTCCAGTCCTTTGGTACACCAAAAATCCTTCAGAAGGATTCACCCAAGTGTTCACCCACAGCAGCATGCGGATAACTCTCGGGAAGTGCAGGTAGGTCAAAGCCTCTTGGGGATGGCAGAAGGGGGAGGCAAGTTCAACTCTTCTCCCTTTAAAAAGAGAGGACTTTGGTTTAAGTTACCTTAGTAATGTTTTGCAGTTACGTTCAAAGTGCTTTGCGATCAGCTAATTAATCCTTGATACAGGGAACTGATACTTCTGAATTTTGGTAGAAGTAAAATCACGAAGGAGGACAAGCAAATTACTTAAGCCAAAAAAATCAGGTTTCAAACCACCTCAAACCAATGAAACATAAAATGTTCTTTAGCAAAAAGCAGTAAATCCTCTATCTGAAGACCAGCAATCCCCAGTTAGTTCAGACCCTTCTGTACTGACTTCACAGGTAACATTTCGATAATCCTTTTATCATTTCATAACATAAATGACTGAAATAAGTACCAAAAATGAGGCCCGAGAACCCCACCCACCAGTGAGGAAAAAAAAAAATTAAAAGAAGATAAATTATTCTACAGTCAGCAATATCTAGTGATTTCAATCCAACTAGCTTCTGTGTTTCCGAGTTCCGTGTTCCTTTAGCAAATCTGTGCCTGTGCATCAGCCAGACAGGTCTCTGAGTACACGCAAACTGATTTTCTCCCACATGAGAATTCTCATAGGTCATTTCAGAGAAAAAAAAGATAAGGACTTTTATTTCTTTTTTTAATGAGGATGAGGTTCAAAATGGCCAGGTACACAAAACCTGTGATGTATTCACGGAGCTTACAGAGGTAAGACTATTCATAACATTTTCAGAGACCTTGAACCGAGTATGTGGTAGCCTTACCCAGCAAAGTAGGAAATGAGCCTGGAGTAAACAAAGCTTGGTTTCAATACTCAAGGGCAGGGGGGAGGGAATCTCTGGAAACACAAGCGACTGCAGAACAGGAGAAACACCATCTTCAATTTTGACAACCTGCTGTGAACAGGGAGATGGGAAGAGCTTAAGGCTCAGACAAGGAGTCTCGATGATATAAATTTACAGCCACTGATGCCTGACCTTTCTACGCGAGTGATCTAACCCCCCTGCAAAGCATCGCAGTGTCTTCCCCCAGGTGCAACGCTGGTTTATTCTGTCTCTACCACATGTTGCTCTCGAGACCACATTATAAGAATCTCAAGAACCAGCTGAACGTAACCACTGGATTAGGAGAGGAACCTCTGCCACCACCTGAAGACAAATTCAAATCCTTCAGCTATGTTGGGGCTAGAGTCAAAATGATCGATACTTGCACTCCACCCTGCCACGGGCGGATCAATCCACAAGGATCCTATCAGCATTTCTGTAAAGACCATCTCCTTTTCGCTGCTCAACAGGGAAGAAGCAGCTCTCCTTCTGTTCTCCATCTTTGTATTCTCTCCCATGACCCTTCCTCGCTTGTACTCTTTCATTATCTTCTACTGATGGAGAAACAGAACAGCCTTTTAGAAATTTCCAGCACTTGGAAGACGTAACTTCCACTCATCACAACAGAGAACACTTAATCCTACAGACTGTTCACGTGTTTGAAGTTCCAGATAGCCCTTTTCACTGCTAGGAACACAAGGACTACTTTCCTTGCGCAGAAACCTTTGCGGACATTGAGAAATGCCTTATATCTACTTAAGTCATCTTCTGAAGGTGGAAACTACTTGCTGATTAAACCCAGTTTGCAGCATATCACAATTTCCTAAATTATTTCACCAGCAAGGGCTGATGAGAACAATAGCTCTGCACTCAGCCACATGCATCATCCTCTGGGTTAGGAGAGAACTCATTTAGTGCTCTAAATCTCATTATAACTTGCTGATCGGGATGTAAAATACGCACTTATCTCTGAACTGAAGGCTTTTAAACAGCTTGAAACAAACTCAGCTCTTCTGTCTTCAAGTAGCAGTTGTTTCTTATTCCTCGCACTTCGGGAGGCCTGTCTGAAGAACTCTCTTAGTAAACAAATTAAAATTATATTGCTGTACTGGATTTAGACAATTTAAACCAAAAGCTAAACACTGTAGACCAACTGTTCAAAGAGTAAATGCAGATACAAGGGTCAAATTACCGCATCTCCAAATTTCCCCATGGCAAGCTGGACGAGCCTGTGCCGATCTGTGAAATGGGAATACTTTCCTGCTCCCCAGAGATGGTCCCCGGCAGTCTCCAGACAGCGAGGGGCTTTGTTTCAACAAGCAGGAGTTCTCAAAGGTGCCTAAATTTGCAGCAAGACACAACCGCGGGGGCAGATGGAGTGGTGCAATAGCCCTGACAGCATGATGCTGCCAAACACCCAACTGCAGCAACTTCCAGGAGTTTTAGTGTCAAAGTTTTCCCCCGTCAGCAGACTAATGGGCAGCACAGAGGGAGGAAAACATTTCCAGGCTAGTATTCTTTGGGGGTTTTGTTGCCTTTTTTTTTTTAATTTTTCATGGTTGTTCTGCGTATTTTCCCCTCGCACTTTAAACCTCTGCAATGAAACTTAAATCTTGTTTAACTGGATTCATTTAAACGGTTTTTACAAACCCCAAAGAGTTTCTTTCAAGCCTGCCAGTTGCACGCAAAATGTATGAATTACTGAATGTAGGTATTTTCCAGCATCCAGGAGGAAACCCGAGAGTAAAAGCATGCCTCTTGTTTTGAAAATACCTCCTTAAAAAGCCTTCAGAAGTTATTTAATACTGTTTTCAAGAAGTCCGCGGTATCTCTGTAATCATACATTCTGTGGCAAGAGGAGGAATTCAGGAATCCGGCTCTCCTTGCACGTAGCGCCATGCACGCACACCTATAAGCAAGTCAACAACCGCAGTGACAAGCAGGGCTGTTCTAAGTTTGGGAACTAAGGCTGCAGTTTTTTTGAAGGCCATCAGCAGCAATGTGTTTCTGCTTTTTTAGTGACGTAGGCACATGCTCAGGCTCCCAGACCAGATTCTCCCTTCCTGACGTTCCTCCCTGGCAGGACTTGGTCATCAACCTTTCTGCACCCCAAAACGAAAACCCTGGTGCTGGCCCCACCTAAAAACCACAACACATTCTCCACGAACCAGGCCATAAAACCGATGTTTATTCTCTTTCTGCATCCCCCAGCCCTGCTGACCTGGCCCGACCAACCTATGACACTGCACCACCTCCCTAACACCGAATGCGAAAACCTTTGCTCCCCATCTTCCACGCTCACCCCAGCTTCCCAAAGTAGGATTCGCTGCACATCCTCATCCACCATGTCCATCCTCCCTCCTCCACAGTCTCAGTCAGAAGTGCAAGCACACCTGCAAACCCTGATTTTCATAGAATCACAGAATGGTTAGAGTTGGAAGGGACCTTAAGGACCATCCAGTTCCACCCCCCTGCCATGGGCAGGGACACCTCCCACTAGACCAGGTTGCTCCAAGCCCCGTCCAACCTGGCCTTGAACACCTCCAGGGATGGGGCAGCCACAGCTTCTCTGGGCAACCTGGGCCAGGGTCTCACCACCCTCACAGGACAGCATTTCTTCCTAGTACCTCATCTAAATCTCCCCTCTTTCAGTTTAAAACCGTTACCCTGCATCCTGTCACTAGAATTTTATGGCTCTTTGCATGTGCTGACAACCCCTGAGTGCCACCATGAGGACTCACCTACACCAAGGCTCCCGCAATAGCTTGCTCATGTTCAGCATCAGGAATTACTGCCTTCACGTCGCAAAATACCTCCTTTTGAAGTAGCCTGCATACCATGGGTGTATGCACTCCACAGTTTGGGAAGCTCTGCTCTAAAGAACGAAAGCCATCAGATGCCTGTCATCAGAGCTACTTGTCGATGACGCAGAGACTGCTGGAGCCAAGCCTCTTGAGGTTTGCTGGCAAATTCAAGGAAAGTTGCACCCAATTTAATAAATCCACATATACAACCAGAGCAGTCAAGTGCACCAGGTACTTAAGAATAACCTGTGAAGTGCCTTTTACCTTCGACTAACACACTGCTACTTGGGCAAATTTTCCAATCGCTGTGATTCTGTTTTATTCACTTGAAAAAATGAGCGCAAAAAATTGGAATAATATTTCTTTGTCTTGCAGGGCCATTACAAAAAGTAGCCAATACATGCACGATGCTCCATTCGTACCAAAATGAATTTCATAAAGCAGCTTATCATCTAAAAACATTAGAAGAAAATTAAGTAGGTTGCAAAATCAAGCACTAAAAATTATAGAGTAACAGATTTATGATCATCTGTGCAACCTTAATCCATTCCATTTTGTTAGTCCAACCCATACAGTGAATAAGTCAGAGAATCTATGGAAAAATATCATGTGGCTACAAAATTATAATTACAGTTGCATCTGTTTTTCCTAACTTTTGAATGTTGAGCTTTACAAATGAAATACCTTCTTGTTTAATGGAACTTCCCAGGTTTTGGTTCTAGTCTGCAATATCAAACTATACGGCTTTTTATATGCCATATTGAAATATATTTCATCCATAAAAGTACCAGAAAACTGTATTAAATTATCACATTATGTCACATGGAAACAGTTTTAATTAAAAGAATTTAGGTAGTTTATTTTTCCATTTTCACTGTATTTGGAAAATAAACTAGATTAAAGTATATTTACCAGATAGTTATTTTCCATACAGTGAGTTTTGTATATACAATATTGTTTCCGTTTCCAACAACAACAAAAGCACAAAATCAGGCCAAATGCTATTTTCAATGGCATTTTTAAATTTGTTAAAGCTTTTTGTCATTTATTTTGGGCCTTCAAAGGGATTATCACTATTACATCTTCAAAAACACAGAACTTCATGCCAAGTCCATCCAGTCTGGGTAAACTGTTTGAAAGGTTAAGGACGTAACTATTAATCTAGCTGTCAGAGGTGCTGGGATCCCACAACTTCCACTATGCCTTCAGTGGCTATTCCACACTGAAGGCAATCCGATTACACTAACACATGAATCTGGGAATGCGATTTCAGACACCCAGGGAAAATTCACATACAAGGTTTTTCACAAAGAACACTTAAAAACGACCTCTATAGAAACATACTTGCTGGGACAATAGGATACCGTTGAAAGAGTACCAAGAAAGCTTGCAAACAGCATAAATACAAAGCATATTCTAAAATGTTGGATTTTCATAACCTTAATTTAAAAGGAAATAAGAGTTACGTGCTGCCAAAGGCAGAGCTGGTTTCAGTCCTTACTCCTGCCTTGTGAGTCAGAGAGGCCCGCATAAGATAGGGTTTTACCTGATCCTTCACCAGCGGCTCTCATTCCATAAACCAACATTCTTAAAATGACATTTGGAGACACGAACAGAGGTATTTTACACACCAGTTCCATTTCAAGAAATTCTAACTATTCATACAATAGCAAATTATGCTTCACACTAATTACATTTCAATACACATTGGGACTTTGCGCTCAACTTTACAGTAAGTTGAGATATAAGCACATTGTAAATGCTCAAGTTTCATAACCTGAACAATACTGTGCATGCAGTATTTCATTACTAAATTTGAACTTACAAGTCCTGTAAGAATGCAGTACGATCTATTGGGTTCTACTATAAATGTTTCCAGAGTGTCCAGTTATCATTCCTTCAATCCTAACGCAGCATCCTCCATCATTAAAAAATACTTGTCTGGTATTCACCTTTCAGCTGAGCACCACTCACAACTGGAACATGGAAGAAAGTCTGCTGAACTCATCCTGCCCAGCTTCCCTGTTAAAACTCTGCTTGGAAAGCTTAGCTCATAAAAAAGAAACAGGTAGCATAACTGCCAGCTGTTTACAGAATTAATGGGAAGACCCAGGACTCATCTTGTCAGCAATGACATTTAAGAAACGCTTGAAAGACAAAGGGATCAAGCTTACACATCCAGTCTACAACAGGTTTAACTCTACCTAGTTGTTTATTTTCACGCACAATTTTTCCAGTATGATTTAAAATAACTGGTCACAAGCATGTGTCAAAATCCTTTTCAGGTTAGTCAGACTTTTGTTAAAAAAAACTTCAGAGACAGAGGCTGACTAGCACTTCCACTAAAAAGCTCACCTCTCAACTTTTCAAGACCTCGGAAGTATGTTGATAAAACTGGATGCAAAGTCTCAGATTAAGAGCAAAATACAGGCTCTGGGGAAGAGAAGAGGAGAGGGAGGATAGGTAGTAAGTGTGGTATTCACAAGAAATAAGAAGAAAGAGAAGTTAAGGAGTCTGAGCTGCAAAATTTCTTTTACAATTTACATATGAATCTGATTTAATGGTCTGAAAAGTTCAGGGCTGTTCTCTCCTACTTCTTCAATCCGGGAGTTATACAACATTAACAGAAAAGGAAAAATAGAAGAGAAAAAGATTTTTCGTTTTCATTGTTAAACTCCCAGTGCAGTTTTACTGAAAGATTACGATACTTACTGGGTTTTCTTTATTTTTATTGAAACAGTAAATACTATTCTGAAACCTTCTGGACAGGGGACCACCGTGCTGTGCGCTGGAATCTCTCTCCCCTCCCGAGGCCCTTATTTCCCAAGACAGCGTATGCTGCATACAGGAAAAACCACTAACATTAGGGCTGTAACGTCATCAACACCTAACCATTTCGATATTGCGTGATACCATTTAATATCATTTGATCCCAGGGTAGTGTTGTGATTCTAAACTTAACCCTCCATTCACAATGTGAATTCCACATCTGTAGGAAAGCTACTAATTTGTTTGGGTTTCAAACAGTTCTTCATTCATAATTTCATCCTACGAATACAAGAAACAAGCCTACTTCTTGCCTTGCCTGGCACATTGCCTTATTTTTTAAGACTTCACACTCGAAAATCCAAAAAAAGGAGACCCTTGGGATTTCGTGTGTCACATTAAAGAAGGGGGGTGAAAACTAAGCCAAAGAAACACTGTTTTGAGCTTCTTTCATAGCATATTCCATGATAGATAATTAAAAATAAACACAAAATAAACATAAATAGCTCAAAATAGACATTTTAATTATTCGTGTTCCAAAATAGCTAGTTGCACGATCAGCCTTGACCGGGACATTTCTGATGCTTGTTTAAAACAGGACCTACCGCTTAAGGATCTTAGCTCTCTGCAGAAAAATACAAACACATTTAAGAGCCCCTCCACTGCTCAGCTTTAAGAAGATGACAATTTGTGGATCCTTAGAGCAAAACATGGATACTGTGGAGTGCACTAATCACGGCAAGTCAGCAAACTGTTGACTTATACATTCACTGCACTGTTTTCCTTTCCTAGATCACCTCCCTGTAACTCACCAACTCACATCAGCTTCACTAAATCAAGGCAAACCTCTGCATGGTCACATACGGGTTTTAACACGACTGCCAGGATAGCTTGCCTCAGCTTACAGAACATAATAAACCGGTAAGCAGGTTTAAACAGATTTAAGAATATCTATGTGCAGATTTACCTAAGGTGGTTAACAAATCTACCTAGTTTAGGCCACGCAACCCTGTCCCTCGGACCCAAGCACTTGGGTGAGGATTCCCAGTGGAAGGTCTGTGCACAAAAACCCATCCTGACTTTTTGCCCCATTCACCCAAGGGCATCTGAGGGAAACATCCCGCTGCTCCTTGTGCCGAGACGCATTGGAGTTACTTCCCAGTCAATTGGGTCAACCGCACGAGAACCTACCTATCTTTTCAGGGGAAACAGTAGGAACAGTATTGCAGGATTATCAGCACAGAAGCTATTCAGCCTGCATTTTCCCTGTGGAGCGTACTGGCGCTAGCCCAAAGCCAAGCAAAGCCTAGTTTCTAACCTACATTCCCAGCCAGGTAAATTAGTTCAGGCTTAAAGAACCTCCAAACCAGTTCAGCAGATTTTTCCTTTCTAAATGACAGGAGCCCAGGTAAAGCACATGGTGCTGACACATCCTTTATACTTAGACCAGGCCTCTGAGCGCTTTAAAGTTTGTCCCACAGCAAAGCCGCAGCATTTAAAATGGTCAACTTTACATGGAGATGCTGCCGTAGTGGTAAAAAACCTGTTCTGCATCACCCTGACTCACATGTGCAAGGCTAAGTATGCAAAGAGTTGAAGCCGTTTACAAGCAAGCCATCATTTTTAATATTGCAGCTACAGGCAAACATCCTATTCCAGATCCTGCTGCGCCAGGGGAAGAGGTTAAAGCTCCTGGCTGTTCTGAGACTGATCGGCAGAGCTGCTCCTGCGAATCCTCCCTCGCCCACCACGGCTCCAACGGGCTGGATCAACCCTGGCAGCAGGGAGGCAGCCAGACGGTTCAGCCAGGCGTCGGCAGCACGACAGCAGGCATTCACCTCCCAACAGACCATAAAGTGCTGGTTCGCTGCACTGTTATTAAAAAAAAGACCCAAAAACCTCAATATTGGGCTGCTATTATGCTGTGACTACCAACTCTCCTGCTGCCCACCACCATCCAGCTGCTTCCCCGTCGCAACTCCGCTCCTCTGCCTCTTTAGGTTTAGGTTGAGAGTTTTTGGAAGCAGAGTCCATTTTCGCTCTGTTTTTGCATCACTCCTACCCCACTGTAAACCCGGTCCATGCCTGGGGTTCCTGGATGCTGCAGCAATACAAATAACATAGAACCGCCAATAAAACTCACTTGTTTGTATCTGCCAGCACTTAAAGCTCGTAGGTAGAAGCGGTGGCCACACGCTACAGGGTGCTACACACCACATTGGCCTTTCAGGAATACCTGCTTAAAATATTTACCTGTTAGTCCAAGCCCTTCCTCCTTAAAATCTTGTCTTTAAAGGCAGAATCTAACTTTAAAAACTATTTTTTTTAATTCCTCCTCTTTGATCAAAGAGATAAGAACCACGCTTCAAAGAAACACAGTCAACCAAGCAAAACAAGAATAACTCGTCATATAAATAGTTTCCTTATACAAAATATACTGTTTTTCAACTGGCAAACTATTTATGCAGGAGACGGGATATTTTTAGTAGTAGCACTCACACCTTCATTTCTGGCAATCCCTGCAAAGTCTCATGCAAATTACCCCCCTCAGATTAGCAAGCAACAAGGTGCTGATCTCCAGCAGATCTGTTCCTTGAAAATATGCTTATATAATTAAGTAAGCCTAATAATCCTAAAGGCTTCAAATATTTGTCACAGCCCACCCAACAACCATGCCAAGAGACCCAAGAGAAGTCAACAGAGGGCACATGTACCCAAACGCAGACTTTTACAACGTGAGAATGACAGTGATACTGCTCCAATAAATCTACAGTGGAAGTGTATGACTAATTGCATGAATTAGTCATGCAGTTGTGAGCATGTGTCGTAGCATTATCAGAGGGCAAGGCTCGGGGAAAACACGCATGGGAAAAAATCAAAGTCGGCCCGTCGTGAATAAGCAGTGAAGGCCTGCCTTCTGAAGAGCCAAACCCCCTGCTCGCCTCTCAGGAAGCCTATTTGTTTTGGAAGCAAGGATTTGTGCTGCCATATTGTTTGGCAACATGTTTCAAACAACAGATACCCATCTTGAGCAAATAAGTTGAGATTTAACATTTCATCATGCCCATCGGCTTTGAGCCAGGTGCAGCATTGCCAAAGTTACTACTGTTTATTATCTACCATCGAGAGCTGTTTGTCCCCTTAAGTGGCAACTTAAACTTTAATCATTTTCACAAAACAGCGCTGCAAAGCTGTGGATGCAACACCACTTACCAAGCTTCTCTGCAAATTTATGGCTTTGCATCCATTTTTTCCTGGCTTTCAATGTTTCTCTCCCTGCTGCTCCGCAAGAGGCCAAGGTGCGTAGCTACAGATGAACCACGTAGGTATATGTAACATGTATTTTTCACTTTCTCTTGTATAACAAAGCTGATGGCCACAGCATAAAGAGTTCAGAACCCACACACGTTTGCTAAAACATTCTGCCGGCAGAAGATCACAACCTCGGAACTGCAATGGGACAGCGCATCTCCAGAAAAGTAAATGAAGCATCTTTTTTGTCCGTATTTACCATCTTGCTACTAGAACTCACTAGGTATATTAGTCTTCATATATATATATATACACACACAGACATGCAAATTTTACACACACACGCATATATATGTATATCCTGCCAGCCCACACAAACCAGGTCTTTTTTTTTTTTTCCAATCTAAACCAGTAACACGAAGAATACAAGCCATGAGACAGGGTGAAGAACACACAAGCACCACCCACACGAGTCCAAATTTCCAGTTTTAACATACTTTGCTGTGTCACTCTTTTTT
>VYXH01006278.1:1626-32380 GCA_013397275.1 Burhinus bistriatus | reverse complement strand
GCGGAGGCGTCGGGGAGGCCGCGGCCCCTCCGCTGCCACCCCCCGGGGAAGGGGCAAGAGGGAGGCGGGCGCCATCTTAGCGGCTGAGGGGGGCGGCCGGGGCCTGGCCGCCGCGGCCTGGGGGGCTCCGATGGCGCCGAGCCCGGGGAGGAAGGGGGGGAACCTGCCTCGCCGGTTCGGGACCCCTCTGGTGCCAGGTCCCCGCAGTGGCTTCCCCGTCCCTCACACCTTTCCCGCCGCCTCGAAGCCAGGCCCCGGCTGTCGGGCTGGGTTCGAGCAAGGTGAAGAGGCCTCCGCCGGGCTCGGGGGTCTCCTCGTCCTGCTCACCCGGCAGGAGCCGCTGTCACATTCTGTGCTGCAAGTTACCTGTTGGGTTTTTGTTTCCCAATCGCCTTCCCCCAACGAGGCTTCAAGGAAGAGCTGAGGGCCTTCATCTTTTCTTCTTGTTCTCTGTCAAAAGGGCCGAAATGTGCCTTGGATCAGGTGGGAACGCCGACATGAAGTTCAGTAAGAGGTATGAGGTGACAGAAGGTCCCACACAGACCTCGACCCGCCGGTCGGTCTCCTCGCTGACGTTTTCGGCTATTTCCACGCAAAGCTGCCGCACGTGGAACAGTCAACAATTGCTCTGTCAACTATTTTATCACATTCAGCCTGTATGTAGTTACGTTATTCATCCTCTCAGTGGAACGGTGAAATCCCCAAACACGTTGTGTCACAAGGCAAAACAACTCAAAGGGTTGAATAGTTAAAATAAACCAGAGCTTCAGGTGGCTCATTTTCCTCCATGGGGGCTCTTTATTCCTCAGGGGCTTGAGAGCGCCTGTGTTACAACAAAACAAATTGTCCTTAAAAGGCCCGGTCAAACACACGACATCACAAATATGCCCAGGGTGGTCACCCACATCGTCATCTGATCCGGATTTTTGTCTTCCTCAGAAACCTGCACCCTTTCTTGGGGTCCACACAGTTACCTCTGAGGTTCTCTGCTTCCCAGAAAAGCCCCATGCAAGCTGTATTTCATAACTGCCTCTTATCTCTGGAGCACCTGTGGAGGGGATGGGCAGGAGAAGCCTGGGTTAACCCTTGGGCAGGTAAAGGGGCAGGGGATATCGATCGCGGGCTTACATTTTCTGTCATTTTGAGATCAGTAAGACTCTTCCTGGGCTATTTTATATTTATTCCAACCTAGTTAACTGTAGGTATGTTTGCATATAAAATGGTGTATGTATGTTCTGTGCATCTTCAAATAGACAAATAGTAAACTTTTTTTTAGAAGAATTTCCGGCCCGTGCGTGTGAACAAAAGCATCGAAACAAGCAGGGAAGCGGTGGAGAAGCAAGACAGAGGACAGCAGCGACCTGAAATCGCGCACCCACAACAAATCCTCTGCTGCAAAGCTCACGCTGTCCACGAGGTAACGAAGGAATGCTTCTGATTCTCCTTTAATTGCATTCTTGGTAGGGGCTGAGGCAACATTAACAGCCACTGCATGCTGCTGCATGACCCTTCGTTGCAACACATCTAGGTGGAAGTGCTAATAGATTCCTTCTGGTCCTGTTCGCGTCATGACAGCAGCGGGGGAAGGAAACTGTGTAAAAGTCCTGAGTCTTCCTGAGCTGCCAGCTCTCCACTGCCTCTGCAGGCTATGCCCACTTTGGTCTTATTCAGGCAGAAAATGCTCAGCCTTCACGACTAATACAGAGCTTGATGTTAGAATATTTCCCCTCCGTGAATTCCTCACGAGAAAGTAATATACGAGCTAATCTCAGGCAGTAGGGACGTTGTAAGTTTTCAGTGATATTAGCACTGAGAAGTATAAACCCATTTTTATTACTTTAATCTGCAAGTTAATTTTTAAATGGAATGCACGTATAAACAATGCCATTTTTAAGTACATTACAGAGCTGTCAGGCTTTGACAATTTAAATGAATGAGACTTCAAAACGTATTATGAAAAAGATTAAATGTCTCATTGAAATACACATGAAATAAAAATGAAATCCATCAGCAAAATGAAATTATTTCAAAACTTCCTAGAACTAAATCCAAAACAAAGGCCTCTCCCACCAGATAAGTGATACCACGGCGGGTGAGACTTTATCTGAGAGCAGCTTTAATTTCCAACAGACTTCAAGTGACAAATAATCTACTGTTGTTAGATCTTTCTAGCCTGAGCACTTTGTAAAACAAGATGATATGATTATCTTCATTTCACATATACAAAGCAGTGTTTAAGAGGTTTAAGTAGAGGTCAAGCAACAAGTGAGAGATGGAATCTCCAACCAAAACGGCATCGAGGTCTCTTGTTCCTCTGTGTGACGCTGTCACTTGTAGCCAACTTTTCTGTACAACTCATGGGCTAAAGGACATTTTCAGGCTTTATTTCAGTTTATGAAGCAGGCTATTTTAAGAGTTTCTTGTAAGCCGCAAGTAGCCACAGTACAGTCATTAATCTAAGAAGGCAAAATTAATAGCATGGAGTTCTTTAAAGCTTCTTGGCCAAACTCAGCATTGTAATAAGTAAGAAATAATTTCTTTGATGATAGTATTGCCTCCACTTAGTACACGAAGGGTTCTTTAGAGCTCCACATAACTTGTGAATATGGGCTTGACTCTTTCATGCTGAGCCCTTGAGAAGTGCTGGGCTCCTCCATTACTACTGACTTACTAATCCCCTGAAAATGTAATAGAAATGTTAAGATTGGCCTAAATAAGGGGTTGAATAGGAATGTCAGGTGTGGGAGCAGCAGGGGGAACAAATGGCAGGAGAAGGGTACAAGAATGGCATTTGATGATGGCATCTGCACTAGCAGGTCACCAGGATTGCAGCATGTGTCTACCTGCATGGAGCCTGTCTACCTGTGGGCGGGCAGAGGGCTCGGAGGAGGAAGGTCTCTCCAGAGGGTGAAGCATCGCTACCAGCTCCTACGACAGCTAAAAGCCAGCACGCGGAAGAATTGAGACCTGAGGATGAATACCCCTTATCCTCCAGCTCATCCTGAGATGAGACAGAGCCCGGGACGCAAGCATTTTCGCACCTGAAGGGACTACCTGGACACCACGTGGTGCTTCTGAGCATGCAAGAGAATGGGATTGCAATCAGCTTTGTTTTAATTTTTTTCCAGCTCCTCAGGTTTCGGGTGCAGGTGTGCTGTGATGTTGCTGCAGCGTGGTGCCATCGTTTCCTGTGCGACAGTCTTTTTGCTAACGTTCAAGAGCACCAAAAGACACGAAGGTTTAGGGTTGTATGCAGCAGAGGATGTATTTCACTAAAAAAAAAAAAACAGCTCCCAGCCAAGAACAGGACGCTTTTAACACGCTGGCTTAACACCTTTTCTGAACCTCTTCCTTTTACAACTTTGCTAAGCCAAAATTAATGCACGACCCCATTAAGGTTAATGAGTTGTTTCACGTTGAGACACCTACTTAGCCCGT
Organism: Burhinus bistriatus; assembly: GCA_013397275.1. Classification (NCBI taxonomy): domain Eukaryota; kingdom Metazoa; phylum Chordata; class Aves; order Charadriiformes; family Burhinidae; genus Burhinus; species Burhinus bistriatus. The sequence continues at coordinate 28,942 of VYXH01006278.1, read as the reverse complement.
GCCGCTTCACGCGAGCACCTTGGCCTAGCTGCAGACTGAGGGGTTCGGAGGAGAGCGGCGGCATGCCTGGAAGGAAACCCTTCCCCGGGATGGTTGTTGGAGGCAGCGCCTGCTCCCAGCACCGCTCGGGGAAGCCTTAATGAAAAGCAGCTCATCAGCAGTTACGTAACCTAATGATAATCCGGCTCAGGCCGGGCAATACTTAAAGCCGCAGCGTTTCTCTGCCGTGACCTATTTTATGCTCGATGCAAGGGCAAAAGTATGTGGTTTGTAACTTTGCTGGGTCTTTTACCGCGGAGTTGTTGCCTGTCAGTAGAAAAGCCCCCTGCGCACGTTTCTTCTGCTTTCCTGGCTGCAAAGCAACCGCTTCGGATTTGTCAGTGGCTTTTTATGGTATCGGCTCCAAGCACAGGCACAGCAGAGAGCAAATTGTAAACAATTAAAAGGAAAACACTTGATGTCCTGCAGGAAATTCGGCATACTTTAGTTTCGGCTTCAGAAGCTGCAGAGGGTCCGGGGGTATGTTGCAAAGCACTTCTAATGCCATGTTGAACCACACAGAAAGCTTTTGTGTTTTTATTAGACCTCCGAGAACTAAAATGTATGCTTCCACATTCCAGGGTCATATTTACATTTGACTTACAAAATTCATTAAGATGGCACTGGCATAACTCAAACTGGTACGACTGGCCAGCCCCCTGTAATCATTTTTTTACCTCTCAATCTGCAGAAGTATCAACAAGAGATTAAACGCAGAGTTGTTGATTCAGATCTCAGCATTTAATCTGACCACAGATGGTGTCAAAAGAGCCATACAAAATAGCAACAGATTTTTTTCCTAAACAATTGCTTTTTTGTTTAATAAAGGTGGAGAACAAGTGGCCAAATTTAAAATACAGAGGAAATCTCAGTTTCCTACAGTTCCTCTGCTAGAGATCTTTGAAGCATTATTAATGGGCTGATTTCTGTTAATGATTAATAATGTGTTTATATTTATGTACTTAACTAAAGTTATTATTTTTACGATTATTAATTCCTATCTTTCATAGCATAAATATTCCATTCCTTATAACACTGGATGAGTTAATGACATGGCTGGTTGCAAAAAGGCGGCTGTAGTGTTGTGCTAACTGCAAGAAATACTGCCTGTTACACGTAGGTGTACTCATTTCGGATGACACTCATGCTTACACAGAACCCTGTTGTTTTCAGATCAGTGATACCAAAGTTTTATATTGACTACCACAAGGAATACCAGGCTTTGCAAAAATTTACTACCGCGCACGGTACTTAGTGTCGACGGATTCCTAGAGCAGATCATGTGGATCTGCTGATCTCTTACGGGTTGAAAACGTTGCTCAAGCTAACTCGGAGAATTTTTTAAAAGCTGATTTTTAATGCCCAACATTAGACAGCTTAAGGTCAGGAATTAAACTACATTTTAAAAGATTTACAAGACTTCAAGTTGGCAGAAATATCTGATGACATTTAAGAGGAAAAATAATAATTAAAAAAAATGGAGTGATCGTGTTTGTTGGCTTTTGAAACATCTTCCTGTGGAGCCTGCAACCGAAACACTGCTGCATTGTACAAGCATTTAAGAAACAGAAAGTGGAACTAAATGTAGATTATTAAAATAGTGTGGCTGATTATAAACTCTAAAGGGAAATCATGTAACCTCATTTCCTTATCTCATCTGAGCAAAAGGCTAAAAAAAAAAGGGGGTGGGGAAACACACTTTTTCAGTTTTAGTCATCTCAAGTAGTACTAATCACAGAAGTAAAGGATATGTTTAAATGCGTTTAAATATGCTTCAGAGCCCTTTAAAGTGGACTCATTAAATGCGAAGGAGTTGGTTCTAGATGATTAAGGGGTAAGGGTTAAATGGCTCCTTTCAGCCCAGTGACCGTACCGAAGCCTTGCACAGGTCAGATCAGTGGTATCAGTGCCTGTGGCGATTCAACCCTGCTTGTAATGTGCTTGGCCAATTGGGTAATACTGAATATAGAAGAAAAGAGTATTATCTCATTCTTTCCTGAGAGTATTTTTTTATTGTTGGCTTTTAGGTGGCCTGTGTGAAAAAGAATTGATTGTTTCAGTCTGTTGGTAAGTGGAATGATAACTCCCACCAGAGTTGGTATAACTTGTCCTTTTTTGGCAATCGTGACAGAGAGACCAAGTGCTGAATAGGGAATAAAGCAGAGCTATTCTCTAACCCTATGGAGATGATCCCACTGAGAACCCCCTCTATTTACTCATCTGCACTTAAAGACTGTCAGTTTTATTCAGATATCTCTTCAGTTTGTGAAATACTTTTCCTTAACTTAATGCCTTTGAAGTATCATCTGCTTCACTAGTTTGAAGAGCACTAAAGCCCTCATGCAGCCAATAGGCACTTAAGTGCTTATATGTAAACCCACGAGTAGTTCCGTGAGGCACACAAGACCTGCTGCCATTAGACAGATCTGCAAGTCCGTCTCTTTCACTCTGTCATTTCCAACAGCACGCAACACCAGACTCCTGCTCCTGCGCCTTGCCTCCATCTCCCTTCCCTCAATGCATTAGAATCAGAGAATCACAGAATGGTTTGGGTGGGAAGGGACCTTTGAAGGTCATCTAGTCCAACCCCCTGCCATGGGCAGGGACATCTTCCACTAGATCAGGTTGCTCAGGGCCCCGTCCAACCTGGCCTGGAATGTTTCCAGGGATGGGGCATCCACCACCTCTCTGGGCAACCTGGGCCAGGGTCTCACCACCCTCACAGGCAAGAATTCCTTCCTTAGATCTAGTCTGAATCTCCCCTCTTTCAATGTAAAACTGTTCCCCCTCGTCCTCTGGCTCCCCTCCCTGATCCAGACTCCCTCCCCAGCTTTCCTGGAGCCCCTTGAGGCACTGGAAGGGGCTTGAAGGGGCTCTCCCTGGAGCCTTCTCTTCTCCAGGCTGAACCCCCCCACCTCTCCCAGCCTGTTCTCCCAGCAGAGGGGCTCCAGCCCTGCCATCATCTCGGTGGCCTCCTCTGGCCCCGCTCCACCAGGTCCATGTCTCTCCTGTGCTTCAATCACCGTGGGTACCACCACCATCTCTTCCATCACTGGTGCTAACACCACCATGACAATCACCAAGCTTCTGTTGCATCTGTCCCTGTCAACAGAGTTTTGACATAAAATCTTTCCCATTGCCTAACCATTAGGAGCAGTACTGCACCTTGAAGCATGAGATGGAAGAAAAAATGTTTTTTCCAAAAAACTTTGTTGGCCCTCACTATGAGGGTCCTGGGTATCTTGTTATCCTCAAAAATGCCTCAGCCTGCCTGCGGTCTGCTAAGCTCTTGCCCTCTGTGAAATCCTGTGCAGTTAATTAGGTCCTTACTTGTACCGGAGACCCCTGCAGAGGCAGATGCTTTAACCTGGATAACAGATGCACCAGAAGTGATTAGAAATGCAAGAGAAAACAGGGGAAGCAGTCAAGGAGAGAAGAAAAAGGTAAAGGTGGTGCTTCAGGAATACAAAATGCAGGATGAACGGGAAGCAGTATTTGTAGTTAAAGGGGATGAGTTCTTTGTCATTTCAAATCGACAAAGGGAAGATGGGTACCCCGTCACAACCTGGAATTTATAGATCATGAACACAATGTTCTCCATTTTGTCCTCCACAGGTAGCACAGAAGAAAAATGAAGAACCATTAAATATTAAATGTTTTCTCTGCTTTGGTTGCTTTTCTTTCATCATTTGTGTATAGTTAATAATTTTCCTTGTTGGTCAGCTGCTATGGGCGTAGTCAGAAGCAAAATGGAACTGGAGCAGAGCAAGGGCAGGGGAAGCAGATCCAGTTTGAAGCAATTCCAGCCTCAAACGTGGGTAGCTCTGTTTCTGTTGGTGCAGGTGCCTCCTCATGTTGATAATTGTAGCCCCTTCCGCTGCTTTGAAGATGAGAGGAAGTTGGTGCAATGGATCAGTAACATCATTAACACTTCGGGATGCTGCAGCTTCTGAGCTCATGGAAGGTACAATGTTGGGGTTAAAAATGGTAATAACCTGACTTGGAGAGGCTATCCTTATTATGACTGGTTGAAAATTACTGTAAATGAGGGAAATTTTAATGTAGCTTGGACATGTAAGTGACCTGAGACATGTAAATGGAGAATACTACAACCTCAGGTTAAATGGAATGTAAAATCCCAGAATACAGTGGTAACCGAAACCAGAATTAAGACGTGTTTAGGTCACGGCTTTCTCCTTTTGAAATCGAGGACCCTTCCTGAGAAAAAGAAACCCATAGGTTTAGCAATACAAGACTTCCCCGCAGTGGCAACAAGGCAGCAGGGTGCCCTGCTGTTTCATCACAAAAAATATTTTGCTTTTTTTTCCGATGGTAAAGTCCAGCAAAAATGTGGCCCCTAAGTAAAGAAAATATTTACAGCGTGGACTCATGACTGGGTTGGGTATAATAGTATACAACATTGTGAAATGCCTAACTGATACTGTTTTATGAGCTGAAAGTTTTTAACTCCTTCAGTATAGAAATTCTAACCAAGAACTGCCTAAATTAGGTGGTACCACACATCATTTTCAATGACCACGAATGTCAAAGTTAGGAATCAAATGAAACTTTAATAATGTCATATTGGGATCATAAAACATGGACAAAAGCAACAGAAACGTGCAAATTTTGTACAAGAAAAAGGATTAAAACTGGAGAATCTTGTTAGCATTAGTACAGCTTGTAGCCAAATGCAACTGTTTGCTGTTGAGATTACTGAAGGCATAGCAGGCTCCCTCAGCAATGGCCTCTAACCACAAAAATACCTGTCAACATAAACATATATTATGTAAAAACTGGTGTCCACGTTGATTTAAGTTCCAATTCTGGAAATGAAATGGGAATGCATTATTAAGCGACATGTGAGCTAAGGTATTACGCATACAAAAAAAATAAATGACTGCCAGATAATGTATGTCTGGGCAAACTGCACTGCCGTGACCCCAGATGATTTACCAGTCGCTATGGCTAGTCAATAGTAAAGCTCCATAGCTTGGTAACGGTGTACTGACAGATTTAGGAATACACTGTGAAAATGGAATTAAATAGGTCCTACTAAATACAGTCTGCAAGACCTTTGCTCCTAATGAGGCGAGAAGTACACGTGCGTGGCACCAACTAGTAAATGATTCTCGGATACGGGACGCGGGAGATGGGAGCTCTGTTTATTTGTTGTTTCTCCGCATCCACGTTGGTAGGGCCTACATCAAATAGCCGGTCGCCACAGAGTGAAATGTGTGTGTAATGTCTCTAATGCAGATAAAGGGGTAAAACACATGGAGTATTGACTCTCTGGTACAGTCAAGACTGTCTGGTATGGGATCCCTTGAGTAAACTTACTACTGAGTCACAACAAATACAGTGAGGAGCTAAAGCGTTAGCAAACTGACGGCAAGAAATCTTTCTGGGAAGTTAGTTTGAGAGTTGGTCACCCAAAGCCATAGCTGCTCTGCAGTTAGCTGAGCATCCTGTAATTGGCCTATTTGGGCCTAAATGTCAGCTTTTGTTCTCCTCGTCTCATAGCAAAATACCATCAGCTTGCCCTCACGTACTATTTAATATTGTGAGGAGGATCATGCTCATTGCCGTGAGCAGCTCTGAATCCCCTCCAGTTCTGCAATACCCTGTTTGAGGCAGGATTAGAGACACGCAGCTGTGAATTTCCACAAAGATGCTATATACGATTCCTCTACATACTATCTTTTGTGTAGCCGAAGAATTTGCTTGCTTGTTTTCCATCAAATTGCTTACTGAGCAGAGCTCTTCACAGATCTGTCTACAATGATGTGCTTGTCCTTTTCCTGAAAGATGTAGTTTGAGAGTAGTTTTGCTCCCAGTGCATATTCCATTGCAGTTCTCACCCACGTTACCTGCCACCATGTTGCTGCTGATTTGATTTGCATCGATTCCTTTGAAAAATGCCTGTGTTTTCTCTAGACGTTGCCATACCGAGCCTTTCCTGCGAATCCTATCTTTACTGCACCCCTCCCCGTCAGGCTTTTAATAAATGCATTAAAAACTAGACACACCGCAGAATCTTAAACAGCGGTAATGTTAGGCTTGTAGTCAAGATGAAAACCAACCATTTATTTCTACTTTTTGTTTCTAGTCTCCTAACAGCTTTTTGATGCAGGATTCCAGCTCCCTGACTTCAGAAGAGCCAGTGCTGTGCTGCTATGCCAGCGTGCAGGTGAGCTGTTGGGAGACCAAGAGAAAGGGCAAGACACGGAGAAGACAGTTCCGAAAGAGGAAAGAAGAATCATAGAATCGTTTAGGTTGGAAAAGACCTTTAAGATCATCCAGTCCAACCATTGACCCTACCCTACCAGGTCTGCCACTAAACCATGTCTCCAAGCACCACATCTGCACGACTTTTAAACACCTCCAGGGATGGTGACTCAACCACCTCCCTGGGCAGCCTGTTCCAATGCTTGATAACTCAGTGAAGAAATTTTTCCTAATGTCCAGCCTAAACCTCCCCTGGCGCAACTTGAACCCGTTTCCTCTTGTCCTATCGCTGGTTACTTGGGAGAAGAGACCAGCACCCATCTCACTACACCCTCCTTTCAGGGAGTTGTAGAGAGCAATAAGGTCTCCCCTCAACCTTCTCTTCTCCAGACTAAACAAAGAGACCTTAGTGGTGCAGAAAGAAACCATGGGGTGTCCACACTGAAGGGGAATGCTTGCTGCAGAGAGGAAGATGGCAAAATAAAGTCAGATTGGAAGAACAGTGGGAATAAGGAGGAAAAGTAGTAGGGAGAGGAGAAACTGGAGTTCACGTCTTCATTTAAAAGCAGAAACTCTGTGTGATCTGGGGTAGTTGCGTGTGCCTGGATCCGTCCCATCTCATTTTAGCACTCACTGTGGCACCTTCCTAGGCAAGTTGTCCCATCCACCTTCAACGCCAAGAGCCCCTGGGCAAGCTGCCCTCTTGGAGACTGTCTTGGCTCTTCCCATGGATTCAGGGGGAAACCTGTGCAGCCAGGTCTCTAATTCCCACCCCATCACCAGGTATCTTAACACCAGGGGGACACAAATCCCTGCCTCAATTCCTCTCGGTCCCACGCCTCAGTCTGCGAAATGGTGGCAACAGAATTTCTCTTCCGTAGGGGTGGTGTTGTGGGGATGGATTTGGAAATGATTGGGAGGCATTTGGGCACTGTGTTGGTAGAGGCACAAAGGAGGACAGAAGTGAAAGAGAGTGGAGAAAAGAAATAGTGACAAATCAGAAGAATTTAAGGTCATTCAGAAAAGAACTGTATCTCATGGAGAGCGTTTTAAAGAAGCAGAGGGATGAAAACCAGTCTGAAGAAAACACATTAAATGAGGAAAATTGCAACAATAAAAAAGGGGAGAATAGGAAGAGAAAAAAAAGGAAAGCCCAAAGGGCCCATAAAGTGATTCTTTATTTTTATGGAGACTTTCCACTTCTTTATTCAGTTTTTTGAATGCGAGTTTTATTAGTGGTTTTGGCTCTGCCCTTGCAAACAAATCAGGCAGCACTACCAACAGCAGACTGGGAGGAGGTGAGATGCTCTTGGAAGCGGCACATGATCCTCTTTCTCCTTCTGAAAAGCTGGCTGGGTTAACCCCACTGCTGGGAAGATCTGCCAAGAGGCCATGGATGCTGGTATTATAGTTGTTGAGTAGCTTCTTAGAAAGCAAAACCTTACTTTGTAGAGGCTCTTTTTGCATTTTACCTTGCTGAAAAGAGAGAAAATACTGTAAGAAAAGGCTGATGCGATTCCACTGGTGATACGACACCTCCTCACGGGAAGGAGCACGTTGATATTACATTGACTACAAAGTAAAAATTCATTACGGTTGGACTCAATGATCTTGAAGGTCTTTTTCACCCTAAACGATTCTATAAATAGGCTATGAAATAGCAAATAAAATACAGATTATAAAACCAGCACTGTACAGTTGGAAATGTCCATGTATCAAATATTTCTTTGCCCCAAAGTTTTGTGCAGCTGTTGAAACCATCTTGATAACCACGGTTTGGGATAGTTGGGGAAATTCTGATGCTAGAGAGTTATGCCAGAGGTTTTTACCTAAATTAAGAGTACAGGGCTTGGGTCTTTCAAGATTTCGCCACATCCGTATACACAGGCGTTTATGCTGGGAGGGAGGGGAAGAAGTTCTTCGTGTTTTGCTCAGCAAAGGAGGGCAGAGATTGTCCTGGGAGGAGCCTCATGGTATTTTCTTGCTGCAGAGAGCTGAGGAATCAGCTCACAGAAGCTGGGCAGGTTTTGTGTTGGAAGGACAGGGCTGGGAGCTGGGGATGGCATTTGTGGACGCGGCTACGCCACAGACGTGACTTGAAAGTCTGAGAAAGCCGCTGAACTCGCCTGTGTCTGTCTCCTCACTGACAAAGCTGAGGATAACGATACTGACCGAAGTACCAGATTACAAGGTTTAAATTGTATTTGCATAGTGCTTTAAGATTCTGGCATCGAAATGTTGCTCCTTAGCTCAGGGAAAGAACTTTTCTCTGTGTCAGGATTTCTCCCCGGCACGTCTCAGGTTCTTTTTTGTTGGTTTCTTGTTTTTTTTTTAACACTACCTCCCTGTTCCCTTAGAGGTTTGATTTCTCATCTTTGTACTTGATCTTCTGCATCAGAGGACTACTGCTGCTATAGCCATGCAGCGCTCTCTCTGCCCATGCAGATGACAAATTAATCTAACATTTCACGTTGGAGAAATACTTATTATTTTTCTATCCCTTTTGTTCTCGTAGTCGCAGTGCTTCTCGAATTGTGCGGCTGGCCTCCCCGGGGAAGCTCTGCTTTCTTCCCAGAGACACCACAGCAAGTCCAAGGACAGTGAAAAATGGAATATTATTTTCTTGCTGGCTTAGTGATTTTCATTTAGGATTCAGCAAATGCAGAGCCATCTGCTATGTATGAAATATCCAATAATAGTTCTCCAGTTGCTGAATTCTGAGTGGAAACAAGCCAGCAGAGAGCCTGGCTTGCCTCGAACCTCCTCTGTAAGCATACACAGGCAAACTGCACCAATGTCTTTGCCACCTGAATGTACTGGTATTTCCAAAAATACAGGTAACTTGGAGACAGAACTGGAGGTCAGAGGAAGGGGACATTCAATTTTCCCTTTCTTGGTGATCCCATGTATTGCTTTTCTTTGTTTAATGGGTGTATAGTGACATGGTGCCTTAAAAAACATAAAATAGCAATGTTTTCTTGTGGAAGGTCTGATTCTCTCCCAGTAGGCCCTTCGTCAAACATAAAATCACTGGGAGCATGTTCAGGAGCTGAAATATTATGCCTAAGATCCAAGTCAAGGGATGATAAGTGAAGAGAGATATAGAAATCTTGGTCGCAGGCGGCTTAGTGTATAAAAGCTACTTTCAGCTTTTCATGCCCAAATCCGCTTTGTTTCCCTGCAGACACACGGCACTTTGGGTGCTCCTTCCAAGACAGCTCTTTGCTTTCTGCTAGTTTCACTGAGCTTTCCTGCTTTTGCTGAAATTCCTTAATCTTCCCTTCTTTCCTGAACTTAATACTGTGTTATCTGCCAAATTAGCTAATAGTACCAACTTGTTGGTTTTAGAGCTGTGGGGCTGCACAGTTAAATGGGGATGATTCCAACTTTTGCCAAAGCCACTGTTTTGGACCATCAGCGCTGCTGGGCAGACCTTACCTGGAGTGAGGACTTCAGCACTAGCACAGCCACGCTGATGTAGTTAAATTGATGCAAATCTCATATTAGTATAGAATTGGTGTAAATCGTGGTTGGCAAAGAGTGCAGTTTGTGAATACTTGACCGGAGCTCTGCTAGAGACTGAATTACAAGAGGCAAGGACTCGGCTTAGACAAATTCATGCGTGGGAGATGCTAGATCCGTAGAACATAGAACAGTCCGGGCTGGAATGGACCTGGAAAGACCACCTGGTCCAGGGAAAGGAAGCCTAGATGGGATTATCTAGCACCCTGTCCAGTCAAGTCTTGAAAACCTCCAGCGATGGGGACTCCACCACGTCCCTGGGGAGGTTGTGCCAGTGATTGGTTGTGCTCACTGTAAAAAATGTCTTTCTTTCCTACTTATTTTTCTTACTTTTCTTACTTTTTCTTGGCAGCTGTAATGACAAATGCAATTTTTTAGGGGCAAAACAAAGCTCTGGTTTCTGCAGCTCCGCGGGGAGCTTTGCGGCAGATCACTCGCCTGCACAACCGTGGATTTCACTGGTTTCTGTGGGTGAAAGAGCGGCTGTAATCAACCACAGGGGCAAGCTGAGAAGGAGGAGGACCCCCAGCCCCGCATGGAGATGGTGTTGGGCGCTGTGTTGCAGGCAGGGCCGGTGCTGGCAGCACCTGAGGTGCTCCCCAGGCTGCACTGCGGAGCCAGGACCGTGGCTCCTGGGGCTGCACCCAGCAGAGGGGAGCGGTGACCTGCAGGCACCGCCTGGTAAAGGATAACCCTTTATTTCATAGCCAGCTTCATCTGAATTAACATAAGCAGGAGGGGCGAAATGCAGCGGTTTCCATCTGGTCCTCTCTGCAGGACTGATGTACAGGGGAGGTGATGCTCTGCAGGTAACTACAGAGAAGGCGAAGCAGGAAAAATCTTCCTGGATTACCCATAAATATATATGTTTTAAAAATCCAGGATGTTCACCCAGTAGCGAGGGAGCAGACGTGTGTTTGCACACCCTCTCTGGCAGCAGCTGCGCTGTGAGAGGAGGGATGCTGAGAAGGACAGGGGGGACGCAGTGACCCATGGGGAGGTGGAGGAGGAGGTGTCCCCCGAGGAAGCACCCTGCCCGCACCCCATGGCCTGCCAGGTCCCCTGGCAAGGCAATCTGGGACTTTGCCTTGGGGGAGAAAAACCTGGTGCAAAGCTTAAAAGTAGAGATGCCGGGCTGTGTGCTAACGTGATTTCTGCTAATAACTCAGCCCACATTAGTAAAATCTCCAAGGGTTTGTAGGCCACAAGTCTCTGCTTCATCCTCGCAGGTCAAACAGCTTGCTGCTTCACTAAGACAAGCAGCACGGGCACCTCCAAGCCAGGCTCCTTTGGGTTCTGCAGCTCTGACGAGGCATTTGTAAAGCTCCAAGGTTCAGGTTGTCTCTGCTGGGGAGTGGGCAGCGCTGCCTCCCAGACTGGGCATCACCACCCCAACGGGGCTTCTCCACTGCTACTGGGGGGTGTTACCTCTTTCGGAGGTGTAAAAATAGGTTGGAGGGTGACCACCAGGAGCCAAGGCAGGAGGGCCAACCTTGTGCCAGCCCTTTTCCCCATCATCTAGTCACGGAATCATCAAATCGCAGAATGGTTTGGGTGGGAAGGGACCTTTAAAGACCATCTAGTCCAACCCCTCTGCCGTGAGCAGGGACACCTCCCACTAGACCAGGTTGCTCCAAGCCCCGTCCAACCTGGCCTTGAACACCCCCAGGGATGGGGCAGCCACAGCTTCTCTGGGCAACCTGGGCCAGGGTCTCACCACCCTCACAGTGAAAAATGTCTTCCTTATATCTAGCCTAAATCTCCCCTCTTTTACTTTAAAGCCATCACCCCTCGTCCTGTCACAACAGGTGCTGTTAGAAAGTCTGTATATCATGGTTAAAAAACGTATAGCATGGTTAAAAGCAGGCTGGCAGGGCCAGCGTAACTCCGTACTAGTTAACCCCAGCTCTCAAACTGCCCCTTGGAGCCCTAAGGAACAGAAAGAAAATTGAGAAACACCCTAATTTATATTAGGATCTCGGCATGGATTAGCAAAATGCAAGATAACAGTACAATCCGCTTGCACCATCCTCCAGTAACCGGCATCACCCTGTTCCCAGGCGAATGGGGCTGCTTTATTAATAGCTAATGCCTGGGCCAGAAAACTCATCTCTTTAAAATCATTAGCGGAATGGAAAAGGATCATCCTGCAGATTAGAAACAGTCTATACAACTTCCGATTTGAGATTTTCCCTTTGGATGGAGTAGTTCTTCTTTTAGCCTCCTTAGATACCATCATGCTGGGTATAATAACGAGATAAGCAGACTCAGACGCCGTTAAACAACAGATGAAAGATGCAGCCGTCGTCACCACTGAAGACGTCAGGCGTGTGGTATTCCGAGTTATGTGACCTATGGGAGAATGACGAGAAAATCCTGAAATTTTATTCTAAAAAGGAAATCACATGGCTATGAATGAATCTTTGTGCTGCTAACGAACCCCGTTGCCAGAGCTTGGCTGGTATTTTAGGGGAGGCTAGTACGTTCAGCACAATAAAAAACATGCTTATTTTTGTGTTTATGCAATTAGAAGTATAAATGTGTGAGGGAAAACACTTTATCCCAAGAAAATTCCCTTTTGCAGAGACTTGCTGGAATATCTGCTTTACAGAGGGGTGTGAAAAATAAGGCACCAGTGAACTCAGGAAGGCTGACGTAGATGCAGCCATGTCAGTAGATGAGTTTTCTTGTTGTTTGGGATGACATTGTGGCTTTTGCTCTTAAAATCCCATTAATCCACTGCTGCCCAGCGAAGGTCAGGGCTGGGGTGCCCGTGCGGGGAGCGGCGGTGCTGGCAGCTCTCCCGCTGCAGCCAAGCATTTCACACCTTGGGGCCAAACACCTTCCTGCATGAACCAGACCCAAGACAAGCAAAGCCACCCAGAAGCTCAGGGGAACACCTGGAGCCCAGCAGATTTCTGCCATGCCCACGACGCCGCTCAGGACATCTGTACGTGCTGGAAACCCCTGTTTTGTAGATTCAAAGGCATTGGCTTCGTGGACCGATCCCACCCGTGTAACAAAGTTTGGACCAGATGGTCCCTGAGGTCCCTTCTAACCTGGGATTCCATGATTTTCCTGGCTCCTGCACAGCCACCGACCTCCCCTCCATTTGCACCTCCAACCCATTTTGCACCTTGTTTGTGCACAGGGGAAATTGAATCTACCACCGTCCCACAGGTCATGTCCATGCAGTGGTTTTTGCTCCTAGCTCCAGCGTTTCCTACTCCTCAGACCCCTCTGAAGAACTGGGACCAGTTCACAGAAGATGCTGGACTGGGCTCCTCGGAGCTGTGTGGCTGGTGTGTGCGCAGGACCCCCTTTTCCACTGAAATTGGTGCAAGTTTGGCTCATAGCATGAAGCAGGAGTTCAGATTTCCTCAATTCATCTCCTGGCTCTTCATCACTCCTGTCACCGAGCCTTGGGAGCGGCGGCGAAGCTTTCCTGGACAAATTGGCAGATGATGGAAAGTGGTGCGAATCCCTGAAGATCCCCAGTTTCCTCAGCCTGCGGATCTGACCGGGGCTTCGTTCTCACCACCTCATGTTGAAAGGAGGATAATTTTATTTACCTTTCTCCTAAGGATGTGGCAAGGGCGAGTGCTTTTGAATCTTGCTTTGGAGAGCAAATGGGGAAGTGTCACTATCAATGATTTCCACCAAAATACAGCCCCTTCGAACAGTAAATTTAAAAGGAGAATTAGATGTGAAAAGGCACCACTCCCACCATTAATTTCTTCACTGCGCTGTTCCCTTTCCTCTTTTATTCTGCCTCATTTTCAGTCCCTTGCCAACAGATCCTTGGCAGCTCTCATAAAAGCAATTATCATCTTCAGTAAAGTTTTTGCAGGTTTTTTTTTTTTTTTTTTCCTTCATTCTGGAACTGAATATTCTCTGTAATGTCATTCTGTCAGTCCCAAACTTTGCCGGCTGCATTGTGCCTCCTGCTCCGGCTTTTCTGCCACGTGCCCTCCCTTGGTGTTTCTGGGGTTGCTTGAGGAGCTTTTCTCTTTGGCTAGAGAAGATGCTCAACCCCACGCAGCCCCGAGATGCTTTTGATTGACCAGGACTTGGAAGCAACCCAAGGCATCACTCTGAGCGAAATTAAAAATACCACCTCGTCCACGAGTCTGGGGAAATTCATGTGCTTGAAGGGCAGGCGCTGCACCTCCAGGAGATGCTTTCAATAACCTCTAATTTTATTTTGGCCAAGGTTGTACCCGAGAAAGACAGACCGGGAGGCCTGCTCTTTAGAGAAGCTGTCCTGATAAATGGTCCAGATCAGACTTGCAGATCTGAATTTCTGCAGTTGGGGAAGTTCAGAATTGGAGCCAAATTGGCAATTTTGATCTAAATCCTCTTTTTTTTTTTTGCTTTAATTACATTTCCTGTTGGCTTCTTCTCTCATTCAAGACAGTGTGCAGGGTGACTCTGGGATAAGCAGACTATTACGTAGCTCTGATTTCCTTGGCCTGAAGGATGCTATTTTTCAGCTCATCTCGTTAAATAGCTGCTGCTCAGGGGCTGGGAAAGGCTGACCTTACCCCACAGTGGGACTGCTGCCCTGGATGTCCCACCAGCATCCGTCAGGAGCAACCACCCCAGATGTTGACTTCTGCACTATCTCCTGAGCAGATGAGGATTCATGAGGAGGATTCAGCTCCAGGGTCTAAACTATGAGTATTTGCACCCAAGCAAGTCAACCTGTGCTTCTGCGACCATCGGCCACGAGCTGACCCGTGGTGTCTGCGATGTCCTGTCCAGCACTACTCATCCAGATGGTGTTTTCTCTGCTACTCATCTCACAGCCCGCCTGAACATGTCCAACTCTACCCTCTAGTGTCTTTGCGCTACATCATGGTGTGTTCAAGGATCCCAGCAGGCATCATGGGCCACAAAAATGATCAGAGGGCTGGAGCCCCTCTGCTGGGAGAACAGGCTGGGAGGGTTGGGGGTGTTCAGCCTGGAGAAGAGAAGGCTGCGGGGAGACCTTGGAGCCCCTTCCTGTCCCTCAAGGAGCTCCAGGAAAGCTGGGGAGGGACTCTGGATCAGGGAGTGGAGCCAGAGGACAAGGGGGAATGGTTTTACACTGAAAGAGGGGAGATTTAGAGGAGATATTGGGAAGAAATTGTTGACTGTGAGCGTGGTAAGACACTGGCCCAGGTTGCCCAGAGAGGTGGTGGATGCCCCATCCCTGGAAACATTCCAGGTCAGGTTGGATGGGGCTCTGAGCAACCTGATCAAGTTGAAGATGTCCCTGCTCATGGCAGGGGGGTTGGACTAGATGGCCTTTAAAGGTCCCTTCCAACCCAAACCATTCTGTGATTCGACGATTCTAAGTGCAGAGGTTGGTCTCAGAGATGCAGCTTCTCCTCCTGCCCCCTCTGCCCACTCCCCAGCATTTCACCTCCAGAAGCCACTGGAGGAGCTTTCCCCAGCGCACACCTGCAGGAAGCTGCACTTGGTTTAAATTTCAGTGGGTAACAGGCACCTGCCAGTGGTAATCCTGGATTTTCCTACTTTGCCCCAAAAATTCTGCAATAAGACCTGGGGATACAACACCGCTTTGTGGCCCCTGCTGCTAAACCAAAAATGCCCTCTCTCTTCCTACTTTTGGGTTGCAAAAAGGCCTGAACTAGNCTTTTTTTTTTTTGCTTTAATTACATTTCCTGTTGGCTTCTTCTCTCATTCAAGACAGTGTGCAGGGTGACTCTGGGATAAGCAGACTATTACGTAGCTCTGATTTCCTTGGCCTGAAGGATGCTATTTTTCAGCTCATCTCGTTAAATAGCTGCTGCTCAGGGGCTGGGAAAGGCTGACCTTACCCCACAGTGGGACTGCTGCCCTGGATGTCCCACCAGCATCCGTCAGGAGCAACCACCCCAGATGTTGACTTCTGCACTATCTCCTGAGCAGATGAGGATTCATGAGGAGGATTCAGCTCCAGGGTCTAAACTATGAGTATTTGCACCCAAGCAAGTCAACCTGTGCTTCTGCGACCATCGGCCACGAGCTGACCCGTGGTGTCTGCGATGTCCTGTCCAGCACTACTCATCCAGATGGTGTTTTCTCTGCTACTCATCTCACAGCCCGCCTGAACATGTCCAACTCTACCCTCTAGTGTCTTTGCGCTACATCATGGTGTGTTCAAGGATCCCAGCAGGCATCATGGGCCACAAAAATGATCAGAGGGCTGGAGCCCCTCTGCTGGGAGAACAGGCTGGGAGGGTTGGGGGTGTTCAGCCTGGAGAAGAGAAGGCTGCGGGGAGACCTTGGAGCCCCTTCCTGTCCCTCAAGGAGCTCCAGGAAAGCTGGGGAGGGACTCTGGATCAGGGAGTGGAGCCAGAGGACAAGGGGGAATGGTTTTACACTGAAAGAGGGGAGATTTAGAGGAGATATTGGGAAGAAATTGTTGACTGTGAGCGTGGTAAGACACTGGCCCAGGTTGCCCAGAGAGGTGGTGGATGCCCCATCCCTGGAAACATTCCAGGTCAGGTTGGATGGGGCCCTGAGCAACCTGATCAAGTTGAAGATGTCCCTGATCATGGCAGGGGGTTGGACTAGATGGCCTTTAAAGGTCCCTTCCAACCCAAACCATTCTGTGATTCGACGATTCTAAGTGCAGAGGTTGGTCTCAGAGATGCAGCTTCTCCTCCTGCCCCCTCTGCCCACTCCCCAGCATTTCACCTCCAGAAGCCACTGGAGGAGCTTTCCCCAGCGCACACCTGCAGGAAGCTGCACTTGGTTTAAATTTCAGTGGGTAACAGGCACCTGCCAGTGGTAATCCTGGATTTTCCTACTTTGCCCCAAAAATTCTGCAATAAGACCTGGGGATACAACACCGCTTTGTGGCCCCTGCTGCTAAACCAAAAATGCCCTCTCTCTTCCTACTTTTGGGTTGCAAAAAGGCCTGAACTAGGGATGTAACAGTGAAACAGCAAATGTTCTCCGGGAGGCTTGGGAGATGGGATCCGGGCGTCAGTGCAGGCGGTGGGGGACAGATGTTCCTAATTGAGCTGTACGCGCCTCGTCCCTCTCCGAAATGGGTTTGTTGCGGCGGTACCTCTGCTTCCCTCCTTCCGCTCCTGTGAGCTGGGATCAGACGGAGCGGAGCAGAGCTCGCGTGCAGCATCAACAGGCGGGTACAGTCGCTACGACCCGCTGTTACACTCGATTTTCTTTTGTAAGAAAGATTCCCTTCATCCTGCCGGCTGGCCGATGGCTGGTTATACTATACATCACTGCATATTTTCCACTTGAGATCAATACCGCAGTTCCCGGGTGCTTTGAAGATCACTGCCGGCATCCTGCAGACCCCGGCTGCTTCACCGGGCATCACTCAGGGAATAACACGAAGCAATTTCCCTCCCCCGGCCCCATCGCTCTACCCCCCTCGCTGTCATTTCTTCTTCTCCATCCCATCGTCTTCAGGCAGGGCTCTGCCAACACTTTATTTTGTTATATTCAATCATGTGAAAACCCTCTTGGCAAGAAACCCAACGGCTCTGAACTTATTTGTTGTATTTTTTTTTTTCTTTTTGTTTTAACAGTTCTGCATTGTTTCGGGCTATTGCGCTCGCTAGGAGGCTCGAGTTTCGTGCATTCATTCGCTCTTCTCTTGTCAGATCTGCCTTCGGAGCTGTTGTTTGGCTCTCATACGCACCCTCTTCCGTCTCCAACCATTCTTTTTCACTTTAAGTCCTTTTTCTGCCAGCTCCAACTCGGTTTAACCATGCTGCGTATTCAATTTCTGCACTTCGGGTTCCAAAAAAAAAAAAAAAAAGAGAAAAATACCCAAATACACCACTTAATGCCACCCTATTAGTTTTGTGATGGCTCCCAAACACTAAATTAACCTTGAGGAGATGCAATTACAGCTGACTTTGCATATATTGCTACGATACCGTTAGTCGTAAACTTACACAACTGCTGTGAAAACCAGATACGGCAGTTGAGCTCAGTTCTGCGCTTGGAGAAGGTCCCCCCAAGTAAGAGGTGATTTATGCCGGTGGAAACAAGAGGAGAGTTGGGATTTTTGCCCTTTGATGAATTCCATGTGCTACCATCTTGCTGCCCAAAGAAACGCTTCTCATCCTCATTCCAATAAACATGTTAAATGATCGCAACGTTTTTAGGTTCCTGGCTGAACGCTGGGGACTAATCACATTTTCTCTAAACCCTTCAATACGACAGATCTAGAAGATTCAAATTGAGGTTGAATCTGGCTTTCCATCATAAACTAAGGCTTTAGTCGGGGGCTCCCGGGACCAGCTGATGACCCTCAAAACCAGAGGACAGTTTCTCTTACCAGTAGGGATGTGGCCGGTGGGTTTTGCTATGATTCCCTGCACGCAGCAAGACCAGACGTGAAACACGTTGGAGATTTCTCTGTCCTGGTTCAGTCAATTCTGCCACCAAGTGATGTGCAATCCTGCTGTCCGCTTTTCACGGCTAGAAAAGTCCTCATATGAAAACATCGGGCTGTTGTACAGCATCTTTAATACTTGGTCTTTTTCCAAGACTTTTTTTTTTAATTATTTATTATTTTTTCAGCAGTCTGTTCTTTCACTTATGATCAGCATTTGGTCCCCTCTTCTCCTGCTGCTTAAGGGGCTCAATGGCTCAAGGCAACCCCTTGGAAAAATACCCCTCTGCCCATCGTGCCTGAAATTTGGGATTGGTGGAGTCGATGGATACTGGATCCTTTTTGCTTAAAGATGTAGCTGGGATGGACACAGCAGAGGGAAGAGAAATGGGAGGGCCCAGGTGCCACATCTGGAAGGGGAGATGCGGATGATGGCTCTGGAGAAGATGAAAGGGGAGCTCACACACCTGTAGTTGAACCTCCATGGTGCCACCACATCCTCCGTGAAACTGGTTTTGAAATGCTTGTCCACCCTTGCAGCTGCACCCAGCACTGCTGATACCTTCATGGGGAGCCCCAAGTGCCATGGGTGAGGGACAGTGAACCCCCTTCCTGCAAGCCCCTTGCAGGCCCAGGAGCTGCTTAAACATGCGTGGGAGGTGCGGTGCAACACATGGAGCTCACCAACATGCTGCGGCCGCATTTGGATCCTTGAGGTAATGATTTCCAGCTGGTCTCCCACTCCTATCCCGGATGCTATTCCTCAGCTTGTCTCGCCTTTGGCTGGCTGCCTCCCTCCGTTCATCCTCGCTGGAAGAAAGCAAGGCTTCTGTCTTCTCTAGGAAGTTGCAGAATGCTACAAAATCCCAGGATTTATGGAAAGGTGTGAAAGTGCAGACCTCAGCAGGATGCCTGGCATCGTGGTCAGCACCAGCACCCTGGCACGGGGAGCTCCAGGATGAGCCTCCAGAAACAGGGAGTCTCCTCCAGACAGTGACCATGGTGACTTATTGAAGCCAAAGGAGATGATGAGGAAGTTGGTGAGACGAATCACCAAAGCCACTGATGCCGGTGCTGAGCTTCATCATCTCAGCTGGAGATTGGTTGTTGCCTAAATGCCCCCAAAATACACCTCAGCATGGTAATAGCTATAGTAGTGAGCTTCAGCCTCCTGGAGAAAGCTTTAGCATGCTCACCAAAGTAAATGAAGCATTGACATCAGCAGCTTTATGTTGAGCTTTTAACTATCTAGGGGCAAAGCTCAGAAACATCATGGGGACGTGGAGCCTGACCAGGAAGACGATGGAGGAGAGATGGATGTGCTCCTGGCAGCTGTTGCTGCTGAAGTGATGACACATATTAGCACCTTGCTCCTTTTCCGTCATCTGATCTTGGTGGAAGTCACTTGGCCATGCACAGGTGGAGATGTGCATTGAGTCCACAGTGTCCTAACGTATCTCCTTGTGGTGACGTTGGGTGTTGAGTAAGTCTGGAGCGAACCTTGGATAAAACCAGGGGGCTTCCCTGGCATCACCACGTACCTGCTCCCATCCCTGATGGCCATTCAGCGCTGTCCTGCAGATCCTTGGTGGGAAGATGGTAGTAGCTCATGGCTGGCAGCAAGGGGGTAAAGCAAGTGACGTGGGCTCAGCGATGAGCAGATCTGCCCTCCAGCAAGGAGCAGCACAAACTCACCTGGGCCATTCAGACACCTTAAGTGTAGTTTACACAACTTTAAATTATTCCTGAATTTAATTCATCATATTTTGGTGCCCAGCTTGGTGGCGACCTCCAAGTCAGAAAGGAACAGGCCGTGGTACCAGTGTTTCCAGTGTCAGCATTTAAAGGCAAAAGGACCCAAACCCGCCAGTTCCTTCTGAGTTTGCAACGTGACGGGGAGGATTTGTACCAGCGCATGTCAAAAACCACGGCAAAGAAAGGAACGTTAAACTGTGGTACGGACCCATATGTACCAGGGCTCCCTGTATGTGTGTGCATACATGCATGTGTGTGTAAAGAAAAAGGAAACGTATATCATAGTAAATATGTACACACACATATATACTGTACTGTGTACTGCACGGTATATATAGTGTATATACAGTATGTATATTTATACTGTATCTATATGGATAGGATATATAGATAGTATATCTATATTGCAGTATATATAGTGTACGTATAGATATTGTATATTATGTACTATATACGCTATATATACGCTATACTATGTGTATATATAGTGTGTATATATAGTGTGTGTATATATATACATAGTATACATGCTATATACACACTGCAGTATGTACTATATACATATACAGTATGTACACTACATATAGTATAGATAGTATATACAGTATACTGTACTATATGTAGCACACACAGTATTATGTACTGTGCAGTATTTATAGTATGCTATAGTATGTACTCTTCTGTATATAATACAGTATATATATGCATCTACAAGTTTTTTATATATAATAGTATATAGTACATAGAATATATTATATATTATGTGTTATATATTCTATATTATTGTATTATATATGTGTGAATGATGTTATTGTAATATGTATTATATAGTTATGTACCTTATATTATTTTATATCTATGTAGCCAGAAACACACTCAGAAATGTCCAAAGAAAAGCTGTCACCCCCCAGGTACCCCCGGCAACCCGTGGTTTGTGGTAAAACGGGACAGCCCGTCTCGGCGGGGTGAGGAGGGAGGCAGGGGACCGTTCCGCCCGCAGTGTCCCCGTCCCACGCTGCCGTACCACACGGTGCCCGGCACAGGAGAGCCTCGGAGCCGCGAGGTGCTGAGAACGTCGGTTTTCCTCTGACAAATCCCTCCGGGTTGGCTGGGATGGCTCCCGCGCTCCAGGCTAAGCCTGCGCTGGAGGCCGGGGCACGGGGCTCCCCAGCCGGGCTGCTCCTCTGCCTCGGGCACTTCGTGCCCCGGTGAAGATATCCAGAGGGCTTGTCCTGTGATCAAAAGGCTTCTAAAGGTGTTTTTACCCCCTTGCTTATTTGAAAAATCATAAATGAGTGTTTCCTCTGCTTTTCCTGGTGGGCCAGGGCTCTGCCATCCTGTACATCAACCGGGAGAGAAAGGTGAGGAATGATTTTTGTTCCTTCGGCTTTTAGCTAGTTTTGGCTCCTGATGCTCCTAGAAGCAGCGCTGGAGGGAAACACCGATGCCACAGAGAGCAGCCACCCGTGCCAGGGCAACGCCGAGAGCCTGAGCGAGCCAGAAAGCTTCTGGGACCCCACAGAGATGGGAAACTGGGGGGAAATCAGCAGGGAAAGGGTGATACGTTGTCACCCTGGCCGAGCCCTTCGGCTGCCGGCATCGAAACCCATCCCAACAGCGCTGGCTCACTTGCAAGAAACCCTTAAACTTCACCAGGCTCCTTTCAGGCAGCGTAAATAGGCATAAAAATGGTATAAACTCAACTTTGCAGGTGGCATTGCCCTCCCAAGCTGTGCCGATGGGTCAAAAACCTCTGCTCGCCGGCTCCTTCAAATGCAATTCCCAAGGGGATGGGTTTGGTTGCAGGTGTCCATCGCTCGGTCAAGCTACCTTTAAAATACGCAAAAGCCTGGAGCTGTCATGAGAAAATAGAAAGGAGGGGACAAAGGCACGCCACGGAGCCGCGTTTCTCAGCCTTCTGGAAAATTTTAAAAGTCATTAAATTTTGAAGCAAGAACGTCAGAATGGCACAGCAGCTCCAGCCGGCTTAAAATAGGGCGACAAATGACTGCTGGAGACAGAGGGTTTAATTACAAGAGGCAACGGGCCAGGATCGTCGAATGTCACCACTGGTCCCGCTTTGGGAAGACACCGGCTTGGGTTCGGCTCATCGGAATTTCGGCAGCCACCATTTCATCCCAGCCCCTGGCTGCTTGGCATCCCAGGATACGAAGCCAGTGGTGGGATCTTCAAACTGGAACATCCTCAAAGGCGCTCCTGGGAGGGTATTTGTAGCCCAAGGAAACCTCTCGGCTGGTTGATGGGGATTTTGGAGGGTGCTTTGGTGCGCAATGAGGCTGCAGGACCCCTGGGAGGCGCACAGTGAATTTTGCATGGGAAAAGTGGCAAAATTTGGGCCAACGTGACCCATTCTGCATCTGAGGTGCTTGCAAAGGGACCGCCAGCTCGGAGCTGGCACCAGCCGCTGGGTCACCTCCTCCATCCCATTTTCTTTCTTAGTGGAGCCCAGGGCTGACTGGCACGGGGACCGGTCCCCACCGAGATCCCAAACCTGCTTCTCATCCCATGAGTCACATCCTGACCGACCTCGCACCATCCCCGGGTCCCCACAGGGTGCAAATCCCCCGGGAAAGGAGCAGGGAGAGCAGGTGCCCTGGCTTTCTGCAGCTTGGGTGTCTTAAGTACAATATTTTGGTGAGGATTTTTGTAGCCCTGAACCATCTTATTTAATTGCTTTTGTGATTGCTGAAGTTAATCTAATAGCACTTGGGCAGGTGGAGGGGCTGGAGAACAAGCTGGGTCGTGCTCATACCCACAGCGACCGCTCGGAGCGCTACTTGAGAAGCAAATACTGGAATAAAATATGTTTAATTCCCCGTAAGACCTGGGAACCTCCTGAGATGTGTTACAAAGCTGCCCTGAGAAAGGCCAGGTCCTGCCCGCTGCTTGGCTTCCTCCCTGCTGCCCCCATCCCTCTCATCTCCAGCTAAATCACTCGGGTAGGATTTAAAATTCAAATTTAAACTGATTTAATCGACAGGCGACGCGTCCACCTTTATTTATATTCTCATCGGGCTCCTGCTCGCACGGCTTCAGCTGACAGAGAATCAATTGACGCTGTCGGAGGAGGCAAATCTCCAGCCACGGTGGTGCAAATCACCTGAAAACCTGACGATGTTCACACAGGAGCATCCTCCTCTTCTAGCCAAGCCCAGGGCTTATTCCTCTTGACTCGGTGGAAACGAGCCCTTAATTTGCTCAAGACCTTTCTTTCTCTGGTGATGGTGCGGTCAGACCCTGTGGGAGTAGGAACGTCTCTTTTTTAATGACGATGTGGGTTGTTTCGATATTTGTACAGAAAAAAACACTTGTGTTTTGGTCTCTGGATGCTCTGGAGCATGGATCCATCCTCCAAAGCTTGGAACCTGCAGCCTGGATGGGGCAAAGCTCCGTGGGATTACAGGTGCTCCCCGGATCCTGCCAGGTCCCAGCACATTTATGGCATGGAAATAATGAAGGAAAAAAGTTCCATATTATTACTGTCAAAAAATGCCATTTTCTACCAGTCTCCATTTCATGAAGACCTTTTTCCAAAGCATTTTGGCCGCAAGGTGAGTTCACCATCAAGGGAATATTCCATGGAGTATTTTGCTGAAAAATATAGATTTGATGGATCTTCACCGTCTTTCAAGCGGCACCGGGAGGGAAAAACGCATCCGATCTCCTGGGTCGTGCTGCCCTCTGCAGAAAATCCCGATGGATGCCACGATGCCTTTCCAGATGAACTCACGATAAGGAAAATATTCCGGCGGTGATGTGCTGGGCTCAGAGTGGTGCTGAACTGCCTGGGTGTGATCCTCGCTTCCCGGGACACACGGCAGGGCTGGGGTGCTGCGACCCTGCATCTCCGCAGCCAGAAAGGCTTTTTTTCCCCAAAAAATGTGCCTCTGCCTCGGCTGGGACAAGGCAGTTATTGTCCTTTGGGTTACGATCGGCTTTTGGACCTGCTTTGCATGCGCTTGCCCTTTGGGTTGCCAACCCCATTTGGGTTGCGCACACGTGGGCTTGCAAATGTTGGCTGGGAGGGGAGACTATTATTAATTTGCTTATTATTATTATGTATTATTTTTATTATTTTTTATAATTTATTTGTTTCAGTTTACAGCAAAGCACCCATCCATCCACTGGCAGTTGGACTAGATGATCATTGTAGGTCCCTTCCAACAAATCTCCTCTCCTCTCCTCTCCTCTCGTCTCCTCTCGTCTCCTCTCCTCTCCTCTCCTTCTCCTCTCCTCTCCTCTCCTCTCCTCTTCATTTTTGGTTTCTCCCAGGGATAGGATGCTGCAAAGCTTCTCAGGGGCCAAAAAAGCATCCCGGGCACCAGGCTGGACACTTGCCCTGCTGTAGAGACCCACGGGGGTTGGAAATGCCCCTCTCCATCCCAAATTCACCACAAAGTAAAGTTTACTGGAGGTGAATAGCTCAGGTCTTGGGGGGCAAAGCCGTGCTCCTGCAGCTCCAGGTTTCCCAGCTCGGTCCAGATTAATTTCCCAGGAAGCCGCCTCTGTGCACAGGAGGGATGCTGTTTTTCCAGGGAAATAAATGAGGCTGGGTTTTGGGGAGGACACATCCATCCAGTGCTGGAGACCCTCTTGTGAGCACCTTGTGAACAAGGGTTTCTGAGGAGAAAGTAGATTTATTTATCTTTTATCATCATAGAATGGTTTGGGTGGGAAGGGACCTTAAAGACCATCTAGTCCCAGCCCCCTGCCGTGGGCAAGGACACCTCCCACTAGACCAGGTTGCTCCAAGCCCAGTCCAACCTGGCCTTGAACACCTCCAGGGATGGGGCAGCCACAGCTTCTCTGGGCAACCTGGGCCAGGGTCTCACCACCCTCACAGGCAACAATTTCTTCCCAATATCTCATCTAAATCTCCCCTCTTTCAGTGTAAAACCGTTGCTCCTCGTCCTCTGGCTCCCCTCCCTGATCCAGAGTCCCTCTCCAGCTTTCCTGGAGCCCCTGGAGGCACTGGAAGGGGCTCCAAGGTCTCCCCGCAGCCTTCTCTTCTCCAGGCTGAACACCCCCACCTCTCCCAGCCTGGCCTCCCAGCAGAGGGGCTCCAGCCCNNNAGCCTGTCCAGGTCCCTCTGGATGGCAGCCCTTCCCTCCAGCGTGTCAACCGCTCCACACAGCTCAGTGTGATCATCAGACCTGCTGAGGATGCACTCCATCCCACTGTCCATGTCACCGACAAAGATGTCCTCTCCTGGGCAAAGTCCTCTCCTGGCCCTGTGAAAGGGAGAAGTGATCCAGGACGGAGGAGCATCCCAAACAGAGCAGGATCCAGGATGGAGAGAGAGCCAGGACAGAGCAGGATCCAGTATGGAGTGGGTTCTAGGGTGGAGGGAAATCCAGGACAGAGGAGGATCCAGGGTGGAGGGGGATCCAGGACAGAGGGACATCAAGGATGGAAGAAGATCCAGCAGAGATGGAGATCCTGGACAGATGCAAATCCAGGACAGACGCAAATCCAGGACAGACAAGGATCAAGGATGGATGAGGATCCAGAACAGACAGGAGTCTAGAATGGATGGGAGTCCAGGTTGGATAGGGATCCCTGACAGACAGGGATCCAGGATGGAGGGTGGTCAAGGATGGAGGAGGATCCAGGACAGATGGGGATACGGGATGGGTGGGGATCCAGGACAGACAGGGATCCAGCACAGCTGGAGGTCGGGGATGGATGGGGATCCAAGATGGGGGATGATCCAGAGTGGCTGGGATCCAGGGTGGAGGGGGCAGCCAGCACTGGGGACAGAGGAGCTGGACAAGAGATGATGAGTGACCAGGGACAGCTCAGGGGAAGCGGGAGGTCCTGGGGGGACCTTTCTCAGTGGCAGGCCTGTGCTCCCCAAGGAGGTCTTGGGGCATTGGGTCTGGGGGTGCAGGACCCCTCCTGAGGCACCGGGACGCTTTCTGGTTTTCCCAGCCTCAGGGGTGCTGAGCCTGGGGGTGCAGGAGCAACTCTTGGGGTACCGGGAGCCCTCCTGGGGTGCAGGTCTCAAGGGTGCTGGGTTTGGGGGTGCAGGACCTCTCCTGGGGGTGCAGGACCCCATCTGGGGTTGCCAATCTCAGGGGTGCTGAGCCTGGGGGTGCAGAAGCCCCTCTTGGGGTACCAGGAGCCCTCCATGGATGGAGGTTTCAGAGGTGCTGGGTCTGGGGGTGCAGGACCCCTCCCAGGGTGCAGAATCCCCCCAGGGTGTAGGTTCCTCTGACATGCCTGGGCGCTGCCGAGCGTCCCACAGGAGCAGGAAGCCGGGGTGCGGCAGGTGCCACCCAGCCACCGCTCCCGTCCAAAGTTGAGCGGCGAGAGGAGCCAGCAGCGCCCAGCCCCGGGGGTCCGGCACCGCCGTGGGGTGAGTGCCTTCCTCGAGGGTGGAAACCGGGGGGTCTGAGCCCATGGGGTGCCCCCAGCACCGTCCCCTCCCCGGGTTGGGGTGCCAAGCTCTGTGGGACATGGGCAGGCACCGTGAGCTGAGGCCGGTCTCGCTGGTCTCGGGGCACAGCTGGGGAAACTGAGGCAGCGCGGGCTGGCACAGGACACGGCGGGTTGGAGGGCTCAGCAGTGTGGGGTGTCACCGCCGTCCGGACCCGGCGTGTGCTCCAGGGCTGGCAGATCAGCTAGAGGAAGATGGCTGGAGCATCCATTAGGAATAAATCCTTAATTAATTTTGTTCTAGAGGCAAAAGCACCACCAGGCTGGAGCCTGGCTTCACGCCCAGCCATGGGGGGTCCCAACCGTGGAGCTGCTGGAGTGTGGGGTCCCCCAATCCCGCCACGGCTCCAAGGGCCAGGATGCCGTGCCGGGAAGGCTGAGTCACAGCCGGCAGAGCGGGCTCAGCCTGTTCGGTGTTTCGGTTTGCCGGGCTCTAGTCTCGTAAACCAAGCTTGCCAGGGGAGCTCAGCTCACCCCAAGTTTTAGGCAGGGGGGGCTTGGGTGGGAGAAGGAGCCAGGGTTTTTTGGGAGAGGCTGGCAATGGGTTTTCTCAAGGAGGGGGTGGCCTCCCCATGCTCGGTGCAGGTTTGGGGACACCCCAAGGGGATGCGGCAGGGATGCCCAGTGCAATGGCATCACCCCCCCATGCCCCAGTATCACCCCTCATGCCCCAGCATCACCCCTCATGCCCCAGCTGGTTTGCCACCCACTGCAGAGGTGAGAACGGCCACGGCTCCAAGGAGCTGGGGTGGGGTTGGGGCACCACTGCCCAGACCCTGCAGGCGAGCAGGGCTGTGGGTGCCAGCACCATGCTCTGTTTCGACACCCGGAGCTTTCACGCACCCGCAATGGCCCCCAAATCAGAGTCACATAATCATGGAATCACCCAGGTTGGAAGAGACCTTTAAGGTCATCGAGTCCAACCATGAACCCAGCACTGCAACGTCC
>VYXH01006277.1:104684-146850 GCA_013397275.1 Burhinus bistriatus | reverse complement strand
TCAGGGCAACGCCCAGTATCAATCCACACTAGAGGATGAAAGGATTGAGAANCTGGGTCAGGGCAACGCCCAGTATCAATCCACACTAGAGGATGAAAGGATTGAGAACAGTCCTGCCAAGAAGGACTTGGGAGTACTGGTGGATGAAAAGCTAGACATGGTTTGGCAATGTGCGCTCGCAGCCCAGAAGGCTAACTGTGTCCTGAGCTGCATCAAAAGAAGCGTGGCCAGCAGGTCAAGGGAGGTGATTCTGCCCCTCTACTCTGCTCTTGTGAGACCCCACTTGGAGTACTGCTCTGAGGCCCCCAATATAAGAAGGACATGGACCTGCTGGAGCAAGTCCAGAGGAGGGCCACGAAGATGATCAGAGGGCCGGAGCACCTCTCCTATGAAGGCAGGCTGAGAGAGTTCAGGTTGCTCAGCCTGGAGAAGGGAAGGCTCTGGGGACACCTTATTGCAACCTTTCAGTACTTAAAGGGGGCCTACAGGAAAGACAAGGACAAACTTTTTAGCAGGGCATGTTGCGATAGGGCAAGGGGTAGTGGCTTTAAACTAAAACAGGTTAGATTTAGATTAGATATAAGGAAGAAATTTTTTACAATGAGAGCGGTGAAACACTGGCCCAGGTTGCCCAGAGAGGTGGTAGATGCCCCATCGCTGGAAACATTCAAGGTCAGGTTGGACAGGGCTCTGAACAGGGGAGTTGGACTAGATGAGCTTTAAAGGTCCCTTTCAGGCCAAACAATTCTATGATTCTATGATTTTCAGAAGCACACTATAAAAGCTTCAGAGCAGAAAATGGCCAAACTCCTAACAAATCTTCTCTTATCTCGTATGTGTCTTTGTCATTAAAGTATTTACCCAGTTGTTTCTGAATTACGTGAACAGCACATCAACAAATGGTGCATATATTTCTGATGTATTAATATGTCTCAAGTTTACTCAACATTGAAGCGATTGAGAGGGGAGCAATACCTCATCCATGGGGCTTTTGCCACAATGCTGACACGACAAAATACTTCAAGTGCCTGTGCCACCAGGTATTGCCAGAGCTTGGTCTTGAGGTGTAACTAAATCTGGTGTAAGCAATGGATTGTGAAAGCAGAGCAAATGGAAAGTGGCCTCCTGTTCTGGTGGGTCAACCAGAAATTTTCCTTGGGAATAATGAATTGCAGAAAAGATCTTGGCATTGTTTCATGTTCTTATCTGGAAAACACCAATAACTGGTTCTGTTTCAATTCTTGCATCTACAGGAAAGAAAGAAAAAGTTTGAGAAGGATGGTGAAAAGTTTTATTCTATGCTGGATCGCCATTTGCATTTGTCTTCCAAAAAGAAGGAATCCCAGTTACAGGAGGTGTGTATAGTTTTCTTCAGCCGGGTCCAGAATCAACACCACCAGCTGCTCTAGATCTTAAAAAAGGGGGGAAAAAATCGTCCCTTTCAGTAACCAGTCAAAAATGATAAGCAATTAAATCTACCTAAAGCCTATTCACACGGATGAGACCAGGGATATCGAGGTGGTAGTTCACCATAAAGTGCCAAGCAGCAATAGTGGCTTTACGCTTGTCATCTCTTGTTCTCATTCTTATAGTATAGGGCAGTGACCAGTTATACTGGCACAGCTAGAGATTGGCCACCCTTTGAACTGGCTTGGGGAACTGATCTGGCTGAAAAATAACTGGTTATTATTATTTTTGCCAGCCTAGTTTCCTGCCTAGCTCCTGGTGTTTGCAGGGGTAGTTATGGCAGCAGGTCCACGGTGGCAGTGAGCAGCAGGCAGAGGAGGGATGGTGCTCCTTCGAGCTGATACTGCCACCAAATATGTTCCAATAAGAAAGGAAAGCCCCAGCTCTTCCAGCCCACATCAGAGTAGTCGGATCAAATCAGATCTGTCAAACCAGTTGTCAGATCAACCTACAAGCATCTTTGCAAGGCAAAATTGTGCAAGCTGCAGTAACATGGCATACCACGTTGTTCTACCTGGTGCTGCAGCTCTGGAATTGCTGGTTTCAGGCTGCAGCAGGAGTCAGGTGAGAGGATCGTGACAGTGGCCTTGTCCTCACCGGTGCAGGGCTGTGGGTAGAGAAGCAGCTTATGCTAAAATAACAAATATGCTTTGGGAAAGCCTTGTCCTTGCAGAGGGGAGTGAGATTCTGGATCCATAAATGAAAGGGAGCTAGAAAAGGCCAGAACCTGAGAAGAGCGGCCAATGTTCCAGTCTTCTGGTTCTGTGCCAAGTGTTCAAAACCTGGGTGGGATACCTTTGGCAGGCTTTTTCATAAGTGAGGACAAAACTATGTGTGGGCTGACAGGCAAATGCTAGTCAAATATTGTCAGGCTACATGCGATGTATTTGTTTTTCACCTCTCCCTCTTTCTTCCAGGCTGACCTTCAGGTTGACAAAGAGAGACACAATTTCTTTGAGTCCTCCCTCGAGTATGTGTACCAGATCCAGGAAGTACAAGAAAGCAAGAAATTCAGTATTGTTGAACCGGTAAGAGCTTCCTTTCCATTCAGGCCTTGTTGTTTGGTGTTCAGATATGCTGACTTGCTAACAGTCACAGGAAAGAATGAGTTACCAGGCTGGATTCGGTCCTGGGGAGTCTTGTGATGGAGCAGAAGTTAACCTTGCACACTTGGATTGCTGCAGCTTTACGGCCTTAGTGGTATTTGCTGGAGCACTGTGAAGCCACAGACTTGTTTCTCATGTCTGTAAGTTGATCCTGAGGAACAGGCTGGGTGCTGTGGGTAGCTAGAGATCTTGTTATGAATTATCTTGGACACGTTGTGTTTGGTACATGTTAGCTGTGTTCAGAGGGAGGGAGTTGTTATCTGGTCCGCTTACCGGTCACGGCACAGGCTGCAGTAGTACCAGCTCGTAGCTGTGTCCAGGGACCCTGCCCTGGGTGGGTGGCTCTGCCCTGGCACCAGATGCTGTTGAGCGTGGGATCATGCAGGTCTCATGGACAAGCAATCTGCAGATCTACTCTTGTTCTCCCAGCAGGGTCTTTGATTTCGAGTGTATTTTATTAAGACAGATGTGTGGGTGGTAGACCTGGGCTTTAGGGACATTGTGGTGGATAAGTCATACTAAGATTTGCATCACTCCAAAATTGTAAGAAAAATAAATAAGTTTGTATATGTAATTTCTGAAACCCCACTTCCTGTCTATCTTTCCTCTGATTAGAAATGTAGAAGTTTAATCAGTGTCCGTTTGCTCCTTTGCAGGTGCTGGCTTTTCTCCACAGCCTCTTTACTTACAACAACCTGACAGTTGAGCTCACGCAGGATTTCCTCCCTTATAAACAGCAGCTTCAGCTCAGCCTCCAGAATGTGAGTTCCTGCCCAGCTGAAGTATTTTTTGCATGTGACTTCTATTCTCATTTGTATGTAAACGCCTCTGGTGGCAAGGCTTTTCCATGCAAAACAGACTGTCCATGTTTACATTGTGGGAGGTGCAGATAAAGTTATTTCCTTCTCAGTTCACATGTATTTTCTCCGCTCCTGCACAAGAGAGTCTGCAGGTGCTATTATAGCGTTTTTCTCTTTCTAGAAGGGGCTATTGCAATTGTATCATTTAACTTTGTCCATAAACAAGCCTGAGAATTTCTTCCCATTTCATGAGATCAAAATTGTACACGTCTTCTAAAAAGGCCTCCAATCTTGATCTTAATGGTATTGGCTTACTACGTGCTTTGGTAAGCTCCTCTGCTGGCTAAGTATACTCATGAGCTAAAATGTCTGTGTCCTGTTTCTTTTATCTTCAGTCTTTCATGGCTGGCCCTCATTCCTGTGCAACAACAGCCATAAATCTGTGCCAAGCTGAGTTTGATGCTGGCTCATTAATTGGTCTAAGTGGTGTTCCATAAAAATGCCTTGATTTTGTACCCTGTGTTGATATGGCTTTTTAAAAATTATTTCATGCCAAGCAGTGTAGCATGATCTTTTGAGGAGTCAACGCCCTAGTTTTGTGGGAGAATACGCCTGTTACCTAAACAATGGTGCGAAGAGGAGTTCAGGTGCTTCCTTCTGCTCCACCTAGCTTTAAAATGTGCTAAGTTTCTTTTATTGAAAGAAGCAGTGTCCTCCCTGTCATGACTCCACAACACCGTTGCCATGTACGGTATGTTAAACCTTGTCTCTTCAATCATCTTTAAGAGTCCAGTTGTTCTTTTAGCTGGAGTTTTCATGTGAATTTGTGGAGTGGCTTCCGCATTTTGTACATGGGGGACCAGTTAATTTCTGTCAGAGCACCTAAAATTTGACCAGGAATACCTGAAGCTTGCTCTTTGCTCATGTTCAAATGTGCTTCTTTTTGTTTTCTCTTAACAGACAAGGAATCATTTTTCCAGCACGCGGGAGGAGCTGGAAGACTTGAAGAAGAGGATGAAGGAAGCCCCCCTAACCTGCAAGCTACCTGGGCAGCCAACCATTGAGGGCTATCTCTACACTCAGGAGAAATGTAATGGCTTTTATATGCACCTGAATACCTTAAAGAACGTGTAAGCCTGGGCTGCCAGGCTTATAGCCCTTCTGCGTGGGCTGCGCTTAGCTCCCGTGGCCGCACCTGCTTTAGCCGCAGCGTCGCTGCGGGCTGTGCTGCACAGCGCAGCACCGCCTGCCAGTGCACGGGGTGCCCGGGGAATCACCGGCAGCTTTAGCTGCCAGCTTTCTCCGTGGTGGCACAGAGCTTTCTCTGGGTTACATGAGCCGTGTAAGCAAGGAGCTAATTGCCCTGCGCTCAAATTAGATTAGATTTATGACTCTGTTGTAGCACTGGAGAGACTGGAGCTCTGGCAGACTGCACCTTGGCTGCGTTTTATCAGAACGAATCTGGTGTCCTGCTCAGCTTCTCTCTCGCAATGTCTCTGAGGGCACCTGAACACAGCTGAAGTGTAACCAGCAATGAGAGTTAAGCTGCTGAGAGTGAAACTTGTTGTGATTCTGTGCGAAATCAAACCAAACCAAATTCAGTCTTTTACAAATACTCACTGTACCTTTCCATGGCCATGCAAGCATGAACACTGAGGGGATGAAACCCTGTATGCAGAGCTGTGGTCTCTGAGTCTACAGACAACTTACTTTGTGAGCAGTTAATTTTTGGATTGTATATACAAGTGTATTTATACATATATTTGTGTGTATGTATATCCTGCTTTTAAAAGAAAACACATAGACGGTAATTTTAGACCACAAACAAATGTTGCATGTTCCTGCCTGCCAATGACTGTTTGCTGCTTCTATTTATGTTTCGCCTATAAATTGAGCATGCAGAGAGTTGTTCCTCCTGACACTACAACTTAAAAAAAAAATTACGGAAAAATTATCAGTCGAAGTATTTCATATAAAGGGGTCCAGGTAAGACAACAAAGAAAAGCAACAATAAATCCAGTGTGATGTAAGTAGGAACTTTAGAGTGTTTTAAAGATGCTGTTGTCTTTACTGCCAAGTTTTCATCGACAGGAAAAAATAGTGGTGTCTGTGTGAAACAAGCATTCAAGACACGTAGGATCCTGCCAGTGTAGGTCTTGGCTGGACTTGGCCAAACCAGCTTGGCTTACAACCAGAGTCCCACAAATGCCCTTTCATCAGCGGCGTTTTGGGAGGGCACTGGAGGTGGCTGCTGCCCCACGCTCCTCTCCTCCTCCTCCTGACTCTTGCCAATAGAGACACTGGGGAGGGAGGTGTCCCCACGGTGCCAGTGGTGTCTGTCCCCAGAGAAGTGCAGACATGCAGGAAACACCAGCCGTGCCCTGCCAGCTGTGTCCAACTAAAGCGCTTTCTCTGACTTCAGCTTCCTGTGTGTTTCTGCAGGGGCGCTGGGCATCTCCTGGGTGAAATATTACTGCCAGTATGAAAAAGAGGCAAAAACCTTGCGGATGACACCCATGGATCAGAAGCCTGGAGCTAAGCAAGTGAGTTGGTTTCTTGGAAGGATGTCTGCAAACATTGACCCAGGCATCAGGTCTCGCCTTCAATCCGCCCACGTCATCTCTTCCCTTAAGCAAACAGATGTACAAATGCCACGTCCAGGGCAGCAGAGACCAGCCCGACTGTCAGGAGCAGTCGTCTGGCAGCACCGGTCCTCAAGACGTGCTGACAGTGGGCTGGTCCCAAAGCTGCGGCTGTGGAAGGGCACCTGGCCACAGAGCAGAGGGCTGGGCTTTGTGTCCCCTCCCTGCCTGGCTCCACAGGCGGGTGGTTTGATGCAACCTGAAGGAAGCACCTCTGTGAAGAGAATTTTCACCTCCCTCTCTCCCAAATGACCCGAAGTCCCGCAGGGTTTGGCAGCAGAGGCACAGATTCGTGTAATGTGAGCGCTGTGTGGGCAGTGGTGATTTGCAAGTTTGGTCTAGTGTGAAATTTCTGCCTTTCTAGGCAAGCTAATTTTTATGTTTATCCATGCAAATGGGTGGTGAACCTGAAGCCTGGTTTGCACATAGGCCCCTGGCAGTGATTGCGAGTACTTGAATTACTTGAATTACTAGATGAGTGCTTCCAAAAGCAGTATTTCTCTGCCTTTGCATGTTCGCATAGTCACTAGTTTGTGCTATTGATTTCTGTTCTCAGAACTGGTTACGTCTGAGTGGGACTGGTGTTAGGAGAGGAGGAGAGGGCAGCAGTTGCAGCTCTAAAGTGCAATAAGGCAACATTTGGGGCACTGATTCTTTCACAAAATGCTTTGGTTTTTACCAGTGAGTGATGCGTCTGGGAGTTCCCTGTAGTTCCTTGGGGTGACAGAGAAGGGGTAGGATACAGGCGTGGATGACAGACTATGGCTCAGAGTACAGCAACTGCATCCAGCCGAGTCCACCCGCCCTCCTCTGCCATAGAACGACATCCCCCGGGGACTTCCCAGTCAGGCGTGCTGTTCTCTAGTTCGTGATCTCATGGTCTGTTCTTTGGCAGCCCTCTGCATGCTGCAGCAATAAAATAAAACGTATTTTTTGGAAGCCCGTGGTAGAGACCTTGGCAAAGAAATGTCCAAAACATTGACTGGAGAGATCTATTGTCATCTATGCCGTAAACATGTCTACTAAGGCCAATTAATGCAGTGCAGGGGCTTGTAAAAATGTAAATTAGTCCCCTTCCCAAACTCTTGCAGTCTGGTAGTCTGGCCACACAGCTTCAAATGCCACGATTAGAAGGAGTGCTCTTAAAATCCCCAGACAACCAGCACGCACACACAACACAGCCAGGAGATTATCATCCCAGCATGTAAACTGGACATAATCTTGGAGGAGGCAGTCCTTGCTGCCAGGCTGTCCTGGATCTGCTTGATCTGCTTCTACCAGAGGTCTTGCAGATGCAGCAGCGGTGACGGTCGGGGTGATGAACAGGTTTGCACACTCAACCCTAGGTTCCAGTTGGTTGTAAGGTCTCCTGAGTGTCTCTTCAGAGTTGCTACAAAGTCATGGAGATCTGACGATCACATTACAAAATGACCCTGCTGCGGACTACCAGGGGCACGAACGCAAAGGGCCAGAGTGCAGCCCTGCAGTGCCGGCCTCTGTTCAGAGTGCACCTACTCTAGATTTGGTCAGTTAATGTTCCTTTTCTACAAGGTATTTTGTGTAAAGCTGTTTGGACCATGAATGCTGTGGATCATTGGTAGCGCTGATCAGCCCTGATAAAAATTAGGACCCAGCTTTGTCAGATAACAGACAAGCATGGTCCTGGCCTGAAAGACCAAGCGACTGCCTCATGCGGTTTGTTTATAGCACCGTTCCTGCTCTGCGGAGGCATATTGCTTGTTGCTGAGATATTTAGCGTTTGTTTGCGGGGCAGTGCCATGAAGTCTAGAACATTCTGTGGCCGAGGAGAGGAAGCCTGGCTTACAAAGCCTTTGATCTCTGTCTTTGTTGATGGTAGGAAGGACCGTCTGTGCTCCTGGTACCAATGCCATCGGATTGGCAGGGCACTCGCTGGGAGCCTGGTGCTCTACGGGCAGTGCCGTGCTGGGCTGCAGCCTAAGGGTGCTGAGGAACCCAAAATCTTCTCCTGTGTTTCTTTCCTCTAACCTTGGCTTTCATTTTCTCTCTTAGGGCACCTTAGACCTGACACTGAAATCCTGTGTAAGGAGAAAGACGGACTCCATAGACAAAAGGTTTTGTTTTGACATTGAAACTAATGAAAGGTGAGATGCTTAGTATTCAAATGGCCTCCAAACAGATAAACCCTGTAAACCTGGATGAAATCACTCTTTGCTGTTCATTAAAAAACAACTTTTGCTTCATTTTCCTGCCTGTCCCTGGATGAACTCTGCACAGGTCTGGGACCATCACACTGCAAGCACTCTCAGAAGCCAATCGAAGGCTGTGGATGGAAGCCATGGACGGGAAGGAGCCGGTAGGTGTTCGGGGAGCTGCTGCACAGCCGTGAATATGCTGCCGAGCAGTGTCCTCTGCCGGCCGGTCCTGGGGAAGAGCAGGGACACAGCCACTGGCAGGCTCCTTGTTACAGCTGTTTTTCCCTGCTGTTGCTTACCTGTAATTCAGGGCATCAGGTCAGCCACTGCACAGCCAAAATGGGATTTTGTGCTGTTCTCCTTGCGGCACGGCTTGCAATGGGGATTTTGGTTTTCCCTCTTTTAAAGCTCTGGTGCGTTCCCTACTTGTGCCAGACTGCCTAAGGGCTGTGGCCTTACTGGGTCTGGAACGCTCGATATTTCTGTTGCTCACAACTCGCTTTCCCACCTGCGAGAGGCGATTTTTTTTGTCCATCCCTGCTCTGAGCAGCGTTTGGAAAGTCTGGCCCATGGGATTGGCCACCCGGCACCAGTGTTTGCCCGCCCTTCTGTGCCTGCTGGTGTTTCCTTCCTTCAGTCTGAGCAAAGCACCGTCTCCTGCGCTTTACCGAATTTCCTGTAAATGGACAGGATGAGGGGCAGTGCAGGAAATCCCATTTCTGGCATCTCCCCTTGCCTTTGGAGAGCTGCCTTCCCCTCGGTGGGCTCGGTGGAGCGGGTTGGCAGTGAGCGCACACGCTGGACAGGGTAGTTCGGGGCTGTGTGGCTGCTCATGCAGAGATGGGACGTGGGAGCAGGGAGACGGGACGTGGGCACCCTCCGCAGCATGCTTCTCCTACTTGTTTAAACGGGAAAGGTTATGGGATAGTGTGGAGGGTCCATGTGCTCATGCTGGGCAGTCAGTCACTTAGGGAATGTCTGGGGCTCGCTCGGTTTACGTGGTGTGTTATTGTGTATAAAGGATGGCACCTGCTGTTTATTATTAATAAAAAAAATACAGAATGGATTTTTGTGTGGGATGACGGAATGTCTTGACACTTGAATTTTTAAAAGCAAGCAAACAAATAAAAATCCCACAACCCCTGTGGGCCAGACTGTCCAGCTGCCATTTTTACAGGGCACCTAAAGGACAAAGTTTCCTTTCGGTTTTTGGGAGACCTCTTTCCTAGAAATAGGTGCTCCAGTGAAACACAGAAAGTCAGCAAAAAGTAATTTATTGTGTAGGTAATGGTATCTTGCTTAATTATAAAATGAAATTTCTTTGGGAGATTGTCTTACTGTTTGGGATTGGCTTTGGGTCATTTATGGGGTGCTGCATTTTCTTTTGAAAATAAATATCGAATCACATTGCATGATGTTTTTGTTTCTTCCTCCTCCATTCCCTCCCCTTTTTCAGATCTACCACAGTCCCATCACGAAACAGGAAGAAAGTGAGTCATTTCTGTTGCTGTTCCTCTGAGCTGTCAAAACTGTCCAGAGGTCGGGCAATGTATTTCCTTGCAGATACACTCATCCTCGATTTCTGCTGAATAGGCTGTGTATTCCCTCCATGGCAGCAGTGTAACTTCTTTCCTTTTCAGCACAGTGTCTGATACTGAGGCCAGATAAGAAATTTGCAAACAGTAAAAGTTATCGATTGCAATGTGCAGTTTTTATTTAGCAAGAGCTAGCAGGATGAGGAGTTCAATTCACACCTCTCAAACCCAAAATAACAGAGGGGGAAAAGGATCAGTGAGAGATTTTGAGGGCCTTTCCCTTAGCAAATATTACAATAGGAAAAAAAGAGGTGGCATTTAGTTCCCTGGAGCTCCCATCCCACCGCCTTGTCCCATGGCTCCCCTTTCACCAGCAGGCTGTACCCTACCCACTGCCCCCGCAGCCCCGGGGCAGGCTGCTGCCCCTTTCCCTTTCCCCTTTTACAGACCGTTACTGCAGTGGCTGAGGGTGCTGGCTGTGGAATACTCTGGGGCTTCCTTTTATCAGCACTTTAATTAGCTGACTTTAATGAGGTAGCATTATCAGAGGCGTAAGCATGAAACCTGTTGTTTGACTGTGTTTGCATTACACGCCTGGAAAGAATGTGACTCAGTGTCTCACAAAAGTAAATACACTATTTTTAATAGACAGATTAGAGCTAGAAAGACTTCAAATCGTATCATACCACTCAGTATCAAGTACCGAGTAGGCACTTAAGGGTGTCTTAACTCCTATGTTAGAGCTAAGATACGTCTGAGCTTTTCATCACTGTTGCTCAGAGAAGAGGGAATCATTATAAACAACTTGCTGAAAATACAGGGATTTCATAGGATTCGCCAGCATGGCCTGTGCCGTGACTGGAGTTCGTCCAGACATGTCATGTGGCTGTTTTTTCCAGTAAAAAGTTGTTTTACATTAAAAAGATAAACAACACCCCAGACACCTCCACTCCCCCCAAATAACCCAAACCCCCCAAATTCCAAAGCAACAACAGCATGGTCATTTAGGAGAAATTTGGTATAAATGTTGCACTGAACAGAAAGATATTTCATATTATAACTTGGACAATCCTTCCAGATATCCCAGAAAAATTAGCAGAAGTAGTAGTGTGATTACAGAAGTTGAAATATGTGTATAGAAAAAAATCCTGACTTTCTACCTGCTTCATGATGCCTACAAAACAGCCACAGAGATAGTCTGTGATTAATTGGCTGGAACAAAACCCTGTGTTCTGCTTTACTCAGCATATCAAGCTGTATTGTTTTTGCTTTTTAATCTAGTCAAGTAGATAAGCAGAAATTAAACGATCCTATGATGTGGAAGAGCTTTAACTGCAGATTTTGCAGTGCTCTGGAAAGGATTAATCAACTCCTTATCAGACACAAATTCACATGTGGCGGGACTCTGATTTACGCTTTTATTATTAAAGACAGAAAGGGGGTAGGGAGCAATGCTGGAACTCAAAATAAATTCGAGGGAAAATGGAGAATATGTGGAACTAATAATTCCTTGTCAGGATTTAAAGAATGCCTGTGTTTTCACAGAGGGATGTACATGATGCAGATGCAGATGTGAACCCAGCTGTGCACTGGGGCACTACAGCTTTGTGTACCGAGCAGGGTCTGGGTATGGGGCCTTCCCAGTAGTTTTCCATGGGGAGCCGTGTGCTGGTGCTCAGGCAGCTAATCCTGCTTCTCTTGTTTGAAACAGTGGAGCTGAATGAGGTCGGCTTCAAGTTTGTACGGAAGTGCATCAACGCAGTGGAAACAAAAGGTAAGGTGCTCACCCTGGCATTGGGAGGTGCCGCCGTCCTGGCGTTGCTTCCCGTGGCCTTGAATTATATTGTATTTTCTGCAGTTGTTAGTCAGTGAAATGAGACTTTGACTTTTAACTGAAAAACGCATGTCAGAGGAGTAGAAATCCTGCGCTGTTTGCAATGTCGTTATACCAAATTCGGTTAGGATTGAATTTCCACGTTATGCTGTTTTCATTCATTGTTTTCTCATCTTTGGTTCTGAGAAAACTCATTGTTAGGCAGAAGGAGAACATCTCTGGAAGTCTGTCTGTACTGGGGGGACAGGCAGGGGTTAACTGGGGTACAGGCTCATTCAGATCCATTTTGTTAAAAGCAGCAGGACAGAGGTAGGCTGGTGGATGATAGCTCACCCTCTGGTCTTCCATGAAACACCCAGCCTGTACCAGCATACATCGCCGGCATGGGCTATAAGTCACTCCAGAACAGCTGGATCCCCCAGCTGCCACAGGGAAAGGTGGCTGGTTTCATTTCAGAGCTTTTGGGGGATGTGGCCAGCCAAGCCCTGCTGAAGTGAGGAGGAACAGGGTAAAGAGACCCTCCTCGCAGAACCCGGCAAATACAGCAGTCTTTCCTAACGTGGGCTAATGTTTTCAAAGAATCTGCTTAAATGTGTTTGCCTTCTGTCACAATTTGAACAAATGAACGTTAAAGCAGCACTCTCCAGAAATGGCATATTTAGGCAGGGAGGGCTTGCCAGCTCGAGCACGTATTCTGCACGTTGGCTGTGCTTGCCTGCCCACGACATGATCCCAGCAGAAAGTACACATCCTGGCTGTGCTGGTGGCCGTGCCCACCGTGGGCAAGCGGAGCTCCTGCCTGCAGCCCCCCTGCCCTCTGCCAAGCAGAGACTGGCAGCAGCAGCCCCTTGCTGCGGTGCACCGCAGGGTGTGGGGGGAGAGAGCCCGGGTGGTTCCTGGGGCAGAAGTGTTTCTGCAGAGCCAGCACCCAACAGCTGGGAGAAGGGTTCCACTAGATGGGGCTTTTGGACTTCCCACCAGCTGGGGAAGACCCTTGGCTAACGCTCTTTGGCTTTCTCCTGCTTAGGGATTACTACGGAGGGCATCTACCGGACTGTTGGCAGCAATATTCAGGTGCAGAAGTTGCTGAATGCCTTTTTTGGTAAGAATTAATTATTCCATGCAACTAGATTGTGCTGCTTTTGTGTTGTTTAAGAGGGACAGAGAGGATCACGTTTCATAGTGAGAAATGTCAAGCGTGGTTTTTGGTCCCTGTGGCCCGTCCAAGGCACATCTTCCCCTTCTCTTCTGGGCTTTTTTCTGCAACCTGCTCTAGTGCCTCTCCCTTTAAACTGCATTTATTTGTTGGTGGTGCAACCTGCATTTTAAGTTAAGTGAGCAGCAGTGAGATAAAGCAAGGCAGTGACCCTGGAGCAGTGGGGACAAACCTTCTCCCATCATGTGCTAAAAATACTCAGGCGTTTTGGAGTTGTGTGCTGGGGACATGTTGCTGTTGCAGGCCTGGGGTGCAGGACATCGGCCAAGGGGAGGTGAGCCCTCACTCTCTCCTCCACTGCCAGCAGCCCCTCCTGCAGCGCTGCTGCTAGGGAATTCGCCCGGCCGATGCTGTTCATGGGGAGGTGCCTTGTCCCTCGGGTCCAGCACAGCCATCTCCTAAACTGGCCCCTACAGATGAGCTCAGAGGGACCCTTTTCCTTGGTGGGGTATCATGGAGAGCTATACTGGGAAGGTGGCCTCCACAGGGAGGCCATTACCCTGGTTTTAAGGTTTTTACCCAGAAGGGCTGAGATACCGCACTGTATGCAACGTATACGTTAATAAGTGAGTGTATGTATTTCTGCTGTAAGCCATTCTGTGCACTGAATCTTGTATTACATACAAGCGTGGGAATTGGTGGGTAGTATTTATATACGAAACAGTTAAACTCCCTGCAGCAGGCTGTGGGGCTCAGCAGCATTGCTCTGTGCCGGGACAGGCATTCCCAGGCTGGGACCTGGCTGAGGCCATCGTGCCCCTGTCCCATGGCACACATGGGCCAGGGCAGGCTGGGAACCCCTTAGGTGACCCCAGGGGTCGGTCTCCCACATGCCCAAAGGCCAAGCTATTCTCACCATCCCTGCGCGAGCGGCTGGAGCACACGGCAGAAAGTACGTTTACATTGATACCTGTATGCCTTGGGCTCGCACCAGCTCCCTGCACAGACAGCTGATATTAATGTAGCATTCAAAGGTTTTTACTATTGTTTCTTACTATTGTTTACTATTGCTTTTATAATTGTTGTTGTTTTTTATTAAAACGGCTAGTTTGTGCTGACGTATAGCTGTACCCAATTCCCATGAAGCCATGACTTCAGACATCTATCCAATTATACTTGCCTGGTGACTCATCACTTAGCCTAAGTTTTTATTGCTTCTTGATTCTCACCCTCCCTGTGAGTAGCTCTGTGGTTTTCTCATCTGAACCCCACCAATGAGTGGCTTTTTGTTTTATTTATATGCATTGGTCTGGTTGACCACTTGCCACCCCACTGTATACAAACTCACAATGGAAAGTCCAACACAGAAATAACTGCTGCAGAAGGATTTCATCCTGAACTTCAGTAAGGAGATATATATATATATATATATGTATTTATTCTCTAGTCCTATTTCTTTTTTTAAATAAATCGTGCAGTTTATTTCTTTAGTCCAGATATCCCCCATCCTCCAACCACATCCTTTACCTCATCGTACCACAGAAGTGATGTGGTTGTTCAGTGACGGTAGGCAGGAGCAAAGTGTACTTGAATGCTGCTGTGCCTCCTCCTCTGAGCTCCCTCCTCTCAGTGCAGCAAGAGGGAATGTTTCCAGAACAGCCTTCAGGGGAGTAGCTGCGAAGGAGGGATTGGAGCTGGACACTTAGATTACTTTGGATATCAGAAAGCTTGTCTTGGATCTGTTGAAATGTGTTGGTTTTACCAGTCTTGGCTGTGCTGGGAAAAAACAAACTGTAGAGAATATGCACTTACTAAATTTTCACCGCTGCTTAAATGTTACCTTCTACTTCTTCCTTTGTCCCTAGTTAGCACTGCTCCTCAGCCTTTCCAAAATACAGACGCTGGTACTGTTGTTCTGATTTTCCCAACCATGAGAATCAGCAGCTTGCTTCTTCATGTGCTGCTGTAGCTCCATTTGTCTCGAAAGCACACCCTCCCCGAGAGCGTGCTATTTATTAACAACCTCAAAATGGACCTTATTTTAAAGCCATTTTGTTCTTCCTCCAGATCCAAAATGTCCAGGGGACGTGGATCTCCAAAGCGGTGATTGGGACATCAAGACGATTACCAGCTCACTGAAGTTTTACCTCAGGTAGCACTGCAGGTCACACCTGCCCCGAGTGGGCCAAGGAGCTTGGGGCTGCCAGGCGAAAAGCGGAGTGAACTGCCAGATGTTAACATCTGGCAGTTGGAAAGGGCAAAGGAGTGACAAATGCTTTGGGAAGAGGAATGGATTTTTTAATTTTGTATTATTTTTTGAGAAATATGCCTGTTGTAGAAACCCCACGTCCCATGGGGAAAGCTATTTAAGTAATACTGGCTAGTGGGGAGATGCCACCGGGAACTGGTGGTGCTGGAGGGCAAGCAGATTGGCCTGTTGTTCCTTCGAGATCAGTTGCGAGTGGGTCGCGCTGCCCTGCGAGAGCTCAGTTTTCTTTCTGGTTATTACAGGAACCTGTCTGAACCCGTCATGACCTACAAGCTCCACAAAGAGTTGGTCCTGGCTGCCAGTAAGTCCCGCAGCTGCCCTGCCAGCAGTCCCTGGCCCTGCCCTCCCCAAGCAGTGTACATCAAAATCACTTGACAGAACTCTGCCAGCCCGACACCGTGATGTCTGGCTGTTTCCCCCTCTAAAAAGAGAACTCTCTTTTGAGTGCTTAATTGTGCAAGGGAGGTGGTGGTATTTCTTCCCTCCTTTCCTTTGCTATTGAAGTGCTCTTCCCTCAAACAGGTTTTCATGCTCTTGGAGGGTCTAGAGAGCCAGGGGATGTCCCAGAAGAATCGTTTCTCAATACTATTAATGTATTTATTTTAAAACCTTTGAGGGAATGGTGCTCCCTTTAGGTGGTGAAATTTGTCCTGGGTTGTTGAATCTGAAGTGTCTACCAGTACATGAAAGACATTTTTCTGCTGCCACTCTTGGGACTGAGCGACAGCCAGTATTAACAGAGATTAGCCAAGTAACATGGGTATATTGACAGGGCATCGCCTGTGCTAAACCGGTGAGTCCTCGGCTGTCCTGTTGTTATGGCCATTTCAAATAAGCTGTAATTATTGTGAACTGGCTGCATCCTCAGAGCGTGTTGAGAGCCAGCATGCTGAGATGGAGACTAGAGGGATGCAGGGAGTTGGTCATCTCACTCAGCATGAGGGTACTGGCATTTGGAAATTTATGGCACACTCAGAAACATTTTGACTTAAAGCATCCTTCCCATCCCCGTGGGTCCTTGAAGTCAACAGGAGGCTAGGAGAGCACCTGCTTCTCCTCAGTTTGGACCTTTAGAGAACTAATAACACTTGTTCTTACTTGGCAAGGAAATTTTTCCACCACCTACTGATCACGCTCAAGCCCAAGATTTATTAGTTTCAGAACTGGTTAAACCAATGATGGCTGGGTATGTGCAAAACCATAATCCCTTCCCTACCCTCCCTCAGAAATTTGCACCATTAAGCTTCCCAGCTACCAAGATCCCACACTATTCTTTTCACACTGAGTATTTTATTGTTCCTTGATTATTTATGCTTCTAAGGGTGACCTCTTTGGGTCAGGGACTCCATTCTTTTTCCCTGCAGGACATTTTAACGCGTTGTTCAGTGTTGCAGCTATCTGGGCTGATAAGATACCCAGCAGAGAGGCCGTGTGTTCCCCAGGTGTGCTGGTGTGCGGGGCGAGGGTGCGAAGGGGAGTACCCAGCCATGCCCAGCCTGTTTCCCCAGCCGTGCTCAGAGGCAGAGTGCAACCCTGAGCTCCCTTTCAAGCTTCGTTTCTCCCTCTTTCCACTTCATTTTGTTTCTCACAATGATTGCCCTGTTGCTATGTAATCTCACTTTCCTTCTGCTTCCCATCGCCGGGTTTGGCCAGCCAGCCCTATGTTGCAGAAGGAACAGCTCCCACAGATTTTCTTTGGCTTTATCTTTCTCTTATGTATTTACTTTGAAAGTGATGGGCACAAACTTCTTTTCATGCTACTTCTTTCCAGA
The DNA here is from genome assembly GCA_013397275.1 of Burhinus bistriatus. NCBI lineage: Eukaryota > Metazoa > Chordata > Aves > Charadriiformes > Burhinidae > Burhinus > Burhinus bistriatus. Next base: position 130,095 of record VYXH01006277.1, on the reverse strand, counting down.
ATCTGAGAACCTGGATTACAGGCTGGGAGCCATTCACGCTCTAGTCTATAAACTACCTGACAAGAACAGAGAGATGTTAGAGCTCCTTATACAACACCTCGTCAAGTAAGCAGACGTTTTTCTCTAAAGCCAAAGTAAGGACAACAATGGAATCAGCAGAACAAGTCTTTTTTTGTGGCAGGTTTGCAAAATTGTATCTACCATAGTCCCCCTAGGAATTTACGTTTGGACTGCACAAATGGTATGATTATCCTTGCTACCCACTGCATTAAGTGATGCTTCTCTTTCTAATTGCCACTTTCATCCCCTTTCTGAGAAGCACCAAGCAGGAAATAATTCTAAAATGAAAATACCCTCTGACAGCAGAGCTATAAATTGTCACCTCTCACTCCAGTTAACAAGAACATTACGTCTGGGGTTTGGGAACAGCTGTAGGACCTGTGCCCATGGGCTGAATATGAAGCATGCTTTGGCTTTATCTCCAGCTCTATGGTTTCAATGTCTTGAGCCCTTAGAGCAGCACAAAGGCTTGAGCGTGTCAGTCTCTGCTTTTGTACAGACATGTTGGGTGCTTGGTGGCACTGAGCAGCACTGCTTCCACGTGCCGGTGAGCCACTGAAAAAGTCTGTTACTTGATGATAATGGCACCAGCACTGCATTGGGAAATGGGTATTTTCCTGTCTCCTTGTCACACCGAATGCAAAGGCTCAGTGTGGAAGCTCTGCCCTCTCCACCCCAGGGAGGAGCAGGGGTGCAGCAGGGAGAGAGGCTTGCGACGAGCTGAAGCGCAAAAGCAAGGGAGCGATCTGTATGCGGGTCAAGAAGGACCAGGGCTTGCAGAAGCAATGGCTTTTGTATGACAGGGCTTGCTCTGAACCTTTGGAGAAGTCGTTTTCAAAACTGGGCTGTTTCAGAAATAAGCAGGGCTGGTCTGGGATTGTCATGCCCTAACACTCGAAGGTGAGTGCTTGGCCCTCGGTTCCTTGCCCCTCTTTGGGCTGAGGAGGGGTGGCTGGGGGATCCTGCCTGCCATCTGCTTCCAGCCTTTCATGCACATGTTTGTGTGTTTTTTGGAAACCTTTCTGCATACGTGGCAGAGCTGAGAGTGTCTGGTGTGCAGTCCAGTGAAGCTAACGCCATACTTGCGGTCATTCTGTTTATTCCTTGAAGTGTTTATGCTTAAATTCTGTTCCCTCTCCCCTTCATGCTGACAAAAACCTCTTTAACATGAGAGCTACAGGGCAAACCCAGAATTCATTACATGTCAGCATCAGAGTCTCTCTCCTCTGGTCCACTTCTGGAAAGAGGTAGTGCCCACCTAGGTGGTTAATACTTCAGTCACCAACTGGTGCTGCTCTGCAGGCTTGCACGTTCCTTGAAAGCTGCTGGACAGAGCGAGCTCTGTTCTGTGAAAACGGTGGTTCTTTCAGAAAGAAGGTGCTGTCTAGAGATTTATTGAAAACCTCCAAATTGTGCTCCTTACATTCAGTCTTCCTCCTTCACAGAGAGGAAAATTAAAGCCAAAAGTCAGTTCTGGATAAATAGGATATTCCAATTTAAATTATTCCTTTTGTGTATATGTCGCACAGATGACACTTGATTGCAGAGTAAAAAGAGGAGCTAGGACTGGGAAGGGATCAGATAAAAATGCTGTCAGCAAGTTCCTCTCCCAGACAGTTGTCCTAGCCAAACGTGCACGTCATAGCTAGAGACATGTTTTATCTCTGCTAGGGTTGGGAAACAAATTCTGCTGAAACAAAGTGAAGAAAACTGAATGAGTGATTCTTGCTGTATCCTTTTTCATTGCTTGGAATAAGATCTGTTTGAAAAAAACCAAACCAAATCAAAATCTCTTCCTTCTTTCCTTCCTCTCCCCAGCATATGTGAGCACAGCCGAGAGAATCTGATGTCACCGTCTAACATGGGGGTGATATTTGGACCTACCCTCATGCGAGCGCAGGAGGACACCGTGGCAGCGATGATGAACATCAAGTTCCAAAACATAGTAGTTGAGATCCTCATCGAGCACTTTGGGAAGGTACAGGTGGCACCCCCAGGAGCACCTCCACACAGCTTCCGGCTGCTCCATCACATTTGTGCAAACTGTTGCTGTGGCAACAATGTAGAGCTCTGGCTCCGTTTTCCAGAGTCTGCTTAGGGAGTGGGATTTTTTTATATAATACACTGTTCTGAAATGTTTCAGAAGGAAACCAAAAGTGTAGCAGATATGTTCCTCACTGTTGCCTTTAGCTAGTTCCAAAGGAAGCCCTGAGTCAAGGGATTTTTGCTTTTCTTTTTAAATAAGAGGAATCTGTATTGAAAAGAAGAACTATTTTATGCCTGGACGTAAATTTAAATTTACACTTTCCTTTGCTGAAGGCGGGAGCTAGACCGGAGCATAACTGGTTTCAATGGGCGCAGCCCAAGGCAAGACACTATATAATTATTAATACAGGTAAAAAACCCCAAAGCAGACAAGTATTGAAAGGTTGATGAAAATAATTCAGCTGTGCATACGAACTGTTCAGATCCAGGTGTAGGGATGGCGTGGGCAAGTCTGGGGAGGGGAGCTGCTGCCTGGGGTGGAGCTGTCAGAGAAGACTTCGGCAAGCGGCCGGTGCCTGTTGTGTTGGGGCAGTGCTCTGCACGGGACGCTGCACCCTAGCGAGGCTCCAGCAGCCATTTGCCTTTCGTGGGACCTCGCTGAATATTTTTGTCTGAAAGCGTTGCCTAAATGCACAGTCTGGATTAGTCTGTTGTGGTGGGTGCTGAAGATTCACATGTAGACAGCAGCTTTTTGTCATGCGGCATTTTGTCTCCTGATGGAAAGCAGAATATTCCACTGTCTTCTGTATTTGCGCTTTCTCCTCATGATATCTGATATAATGGCTTAGGGTTTTCAGGGTGGCTGGAGGATGATAGAGCTGTATGTTAATGTCTAAAAACTTGAGCAGCGTTTGCATGCAGATCAACATACCAGGGACCAGACTGCTTTCCTAGTATCAGCGCTAGGTTCAAAGGAGTGAGTTTGGTCCTTCAGCTTTTCAATTTCTTATGTCTTAGAGGTAGGGAAGGGTTGAAGCCATCCTTTAAAGGATGTTTTTTGCTGTGAGGAAGGTGGGGTAGCGCTCCCAGCAGACAGAGCAGCACATATGCAGAAGTGAAGCTTCCTTTTTGGGAAAGGAAGAGGAGGCCGAAGCTGAAAGAGCAAGATTCTTGCAAAAGTAGATGTGGAGTCAGAGCAACCAAACGGGGACCAGATGGGTGGCGTGGGAGTCGGTTGTGGTGCCAAGGACTGGAACCAGAGAAACAAGATGAAAGAGCTCAGAGGGACTTTCGATTATCCACACAGAAGCTCATGAAAATCACATGCCAGTTTCTTGGTAGGTCTCTGCAAACACTTTTAATAAGTTCCCACAGCAAAACATTGAATCGCTTGTGCATTGGGATCCTCACACAACTTGCTCCAGAGCTGAGCCTCTCTCCTCCCCTCCTGTACAGCCTGTGGTGCAGACTGAGTCAACATGCGATTTACACTGCCATCCCTAAGAGCTGGAATTAAATCTTTAATTAAGCCAGACATCTCTTTGCTTGCTTTTAATTTCTTCAGCGATAAGGTTAAGTTAGTAACATTTATTAGATTGAGCTTGTAAATTCAGTGCCAGCACTGAGAGTGTCTTCAGCTCACACATGAGCAAACACTCTAAATGAGTCTGGAGGAAGAGAGAGATATAGTTTATATAGTGCATTATGAAGACTCTAAGGACAAAATAACTATTCATGAAGACTTTGTGGATAATTACTGTTTCCACAGCTTATATTTCAGTGCCATGGTTAAATTAAATAAGTTGATCACTCTGGAAACACTTTCTTCACTGTACAAGCCTTCTAAATACGAGGGTCTGTCAATATCTTTGTACCTTCAAGTTGTTTAACTTGGATTTTCATTTAGAAGGCAGAAGCCAAGCAGAGGCTGCACCCACATCTTTAAAAGAGTAGTCTGTGGTGGGCTTTAGCATGGTTTTCAGATGTTGAAAAGCATCTCATGAAAACAGCGATCTGTGGTACCTGTATAAGCATCCATGGGGAACCTAACACTTATTTTTCTTTAAAAAACAATATTGAACACTTGTCAATATATAGGAATGAGGTTGATGTTTCCAAAAAATTGCCCTGCTGCAGGTAAACCTTTGCTATTTTAATAATACATGAGCTGCTGCATTTAAATCACGGGCTGTTAATGTCACAGCAAATTCCTCTGAATCCAGGCAGGGGGAACGCACCGGACTTTGTATTGTGGGGTGGAGAAAATGTACTGCCCCTGCAAAGGGCAGAGCCCCCGTTGGCACTGAGCATCAGCAGCCATGCCACGTCACCGAATCGGGAAAGAAAAGCAGCTGAAGTGACCAGATCGGGGTCTTTGCCCTAAATGCCCCAAGAGAGCCACACAGGCGGCTGCAAAGCGTGTCGTTCCTCCTCCCTTCATGCAGAGTAGGGCAGACTAAGTCAGGAGCAAAGCCGGAGTACCAGCACGCTGTATTGATGCCGAGCCTGCAGAGTGAAAGCCTGGGCAGGCAAGGCTAGGCGCAGCTCAGGTGTGACCTTGCCCCTGCACTGGCTGGGCAAGAGAGGTGTGGGGAGCCCGGCTGCAGAGATGGCCGGTGCCCACCCTCACCGTGGTGTGCGCTACCTGGCCTTTGGGATCAAGAAGGTGAAAGTTGGAGGTGTTTTTCTCTCTAATCTCCCATCTTCATTTCCTGGAACTGCTCTGTGGCTGGGAGAAAAAAGAGCATACTTTAGGTTTAAATTACACAAATGGTGTACTTAATCAAATCAGAATGTCAATTTCTTCATTTAAAATTTTTTCTGGGTGAAATGATAAAATTGTTCTTCCATAACAAAGCTTGCAGCAAGGGAATGGTGACCCTGCTCGTTGGTGGGTCTGGCACCAGGTCTCATCCTCCGGGCTTGAGCCGTCTCCTGCCGACAGCTGGGAAGGGACTGGCTCCACATTCTCCCAGGATGGGCAGTGCAGCCTCAGGTCTCGGCAGCCCTATCCATAGTAACTCTCTGTAAAGCCTGATATAAATTCAATTAATATCCATGGGAAAAACACAAGAGCAGTTGGGTTTGATCCTTAATGTGGTGTTTCAGATCATCAGGAGACTGCCCAGAAGCTTAATTATTTTCAGCTCTTAAAAAAAGCATTGACATAAATAAGAACCTCTAACTTAAACCCAACCAAATAGGTGCCATATGACCAGTGAGAGAAGGAGATAAAACTCTTTAGCAGCATTGTTTTTATGCCAGTTTTTCATCCAAGATAATTTCATAGTGCCACACGCTTCATTGTAAGCCAAGAGCTGGAGGGTTTTTTAGCATTAAGTCTAAAACAATGCGGTGGTTTGTTCGCGTGCTTTCTGGAGATTGTATTGCCTCGCTGGTGTGGAAAACTTATTTCTTAGAATCTATCAGCTTCAGAGCTTGCTTCATCTGCTCCAGGATAATTTGCTTCTGCACGTTTTGTCTGTATTTGTGATTTTGCTGCATCAATGAGTTTAGGGCTGCAGTAGCTGCAGCGGGTGTGCAAGGTGCAGAGCAGGCAGCCTGTCTGTAGGACAGCTCACGGCAGGACGCGTCTGTAGAACCATAACTAAAGCATCAGCCCAGCTCCAGCCCCTCTAGCCCCAGCAGCCGGGGCTTTCCCGGGTGCTGCCGACCTTTCAGAGCAGCCGGTGGGCTCCGTGCTGTCCCTCTCCGGACAGGCTGGAGGAGCCGAGATCGCAGGGCTGGAGCAAATGGCTGCAAGGGCCCTGCCAGGCTCTTGTGGCCTGCGACCGGTCAGCATGGTTTGGAGCAGCCCTGGCTTTTCCAGCCCTCCTGGGTCAGTCAGAGGTGACTTGGGCCACAGATGGCTTCTGTGCGTGCTGGAGAGCAGAGAGGAGCAGGGCAGCCCTTGGCAAAGGCAGCGGGTGGGCGCTTGCCGTGCGGGAGCTGGGTCTGCTCTCCTCGCGTGGCTCAACCTCCTAACTCCATACTTTGCTGTGAGGTGCCTTTTAATGACACCAGGTTAAGGAGGCCAGCCTCTGAGGATGCTGTTCAACCTGGTGGGACGGGAGGGTCATCTAAACGTGTCTGCCTTTACAGATCTACTCCGGCCCCCCAGAAGACACCACCGCCCCCCCAGTGCCTCCTCCCAGGGTGGCTGCCCGGCGGCACAAACCCATCACCATTTCCAAACGTCCTCTGAGGGAAAGACCTGTCTTCTTTGGTGCTTCTGTAGAAGAAAGTGGAGGTCAGTCCAGCTGTTTGCTGATGCCTTACCTGCCTCTCACCCCTCCTGTTTCTTTTAGCACCTTCCCAGGAGCAACGGAGATAACAATAGCAGAACTGCATTTCCCAGGCTGTGAACACCGCAGACAGTGAATTCTGTTGTTTGGTGAGAAAGGAAAGCAAAAAAACATTCACACATAGGTTGCATCATCTCACAACTCAAACTCCATGGGGATTTCTTTTTACTGTTACTTGCAGCGTTCTCCGTTAGGTAAACTAAGACTGGTTCTTGCATATGAGAAGCCCAGTGGAAAGGTTTTGCAGCTTCAGAGGCAAAAATACGAAGTGATGGAAATAAAACTGAGCAGAGTTGGTGGGATGGGAGCAGGTGTGCTCGGGCTGGGGGTGCCTGCAAGCTGCTGGAGTCTTGTCCCTCCAGAGCGCATCAGTCCCGCGAGGGTCTGCAGGGCTGGCTCAGCTGCTGGTGATTTTACACCCAGAGCAAGAACACTGAATCGCTTTTTCAGGGCCCAATGATAGTATTTTCTAGACCAAATACAACTCTGCTGTTAAGTTCATTTGCTTGTAAGGAAATGTTAAGGCCCTTATTATCATGTCGAAGGGCACATCAATTTAAAATCATGTTTCTCTCTACACCCCATTTGCTCCAATTGTCGTTGCAAGCTGTGCCCTAGATCACATCATCACCAATAGAGGTGAGAAGTCTTCTTCTGTGTTACAGTTTTCAGAGCTTTGATGATGTTTTAGGCTTAATATTACAAGTGTACTTTTTGGCACTAGTAAAACATAATTGATTCAAATTGCTCTTTAAAATCACAAGACTGCTCATGTAGTTTTAGATGGCCTTGAATTTGAACGTTTCTCTGAACTGGGAACAGAAGCATTAACGTTTGACTGCCCCAACGCTGCAGGGTGCAATCAGTTTCATAGTGGTGCTTCTGCATCCTGTGCCTGGGTCTCCAGCACAGCAAGAGGGATGAGACGAATTATTTTTGGAGGGACATAAAAGCATGGTACAAAACTTCTCATGAGCAAAAGTACTGGAAATTTAAGACACCCATAAGTATATTCTGTGATATTCACCATTGTTTCAGTTTTCTTTTTTCCTCAGCATTTGTGTGAGCCACTCGCTATTTGTGTTTTGCTCAGGGTGAGGGTCTGTCCATCCCCCACCACGTGCCACAAGCGTGCTTGTCCCTTGGTACCGCAGGACCTGTGCAGCGCTGCAGTTCTGCACTGTGGCAGGGCAGAGATTGCGACGCCTCCGCGCTGCTTCCTAACCCGATGGCTGTCTGTCCCCTTGGCTCTGCAGCAGACCGGCAAGGCCAGACCCCCAACGGCAGCAGCAGCAGCATCGGCACAGAGGCCCCCAAGCCACTGCACCGCAGCCGCTTGCCCGCACCCCGGCCAGGAGGGGATGAGCCGGGGCGTCCCCCTGCCGAGGGCCGGCCGGACCCACGTGCCGAGGCGGAGGTGGGGAAGCTGGTGGCCAGGCTGCAGGATGGAGGAGCGAAGCCGTCTGGCAAGGCTGCCAATGGGGTGATGACCAGCCCTGCCCTGAGGACCTCCACGCTGCAGGCCAGGAGACCGGCTCCCCGGCCGGGGATCTATGGCAGAGAGGGTGAGCATGCACCCGGGGCCATGATTTGTGCCGGGGTCCCAGCCGAAGCGAGGCAGAAGGAATGCCGTTCTCCCAGGGAGAGCTGGAGGTGCCCAAGCCAGCCCTCCTCACTGCGCACCATGCACCGGGATGGCTGGAGCAGGTGGTGGGCTTCTTGCCTTGAGTCCTCTTGATGTAGCTCAGCAAGAGGGGTTGGGAGACCAGAATAGCATGCGATGTGAGCATGGACCTGCAGCCCGAGAGTTTGATCCAGCCTTGGCCTCCTGAGTCGTCCCGTTTTATTTCAGACAGCGGGTATTTTTGGTCTGTTGCTCATCAGGGGTGTGGCTGCTGTGGCGTTTCGGAGCAGCCTGCAGAGCCCAGTGCCGATGCTGGTGCCAGTGCCAGTGCTGTTCCTCCTCTGGTGAGCCAGGCAGATGGCAGCGGTGTCCGATGAAGCAGGGTTTCTGTGTGGTAGCTGAGCCTCTGCATATGCAGAGCTCGACCTAGCTCAGTGGACTCAATAGTCAGGCTTGAGTAGTGATACAAAGATCATTAAACACAAAGCAATTTGTACCCAGTCTAACCAGCTATAAGCACTCTGGATTGTCAGTACTCTCCGCAGCAGTGACAAGGAAAATGGCAAAAGTCACTTTCACATTTTAATTTCTGATCATTTTATCTGTCAGCCCCCCTGTGACAGGTTCTGGCTTACCGAGGCTTTACTGAGAATGTTTATTTCAACAGTTTATCCATTGGTGTTAAATATAAATAATGATTATTATTTGTGTTCTAATAAGCTTTATACAGAAATTTATTACAGGTAGAAATAATTCATTTGAGGCCAGATCTGAGCTGGCATCGTCTGTTTCAGGGGTGGAAGGCAGGTAGGCATTTGTGTGTCTGCATGTTTGTAGGCATTCTCCCTTGCAATGCCAGGGAGCTGGTTGCAGGACAGTACGCATTGCTGTAACAGCGGGTATTTGGTGCTGAGTTTTATAAAACACTCAAGACGATGGTCATAATAAGAGATGTATTGCTTTCTGCAATTTGCCAGCTTTTCCTGTGCACTTCCCAGTGCCTTTCAGATGCTGTCATACCCTGACAGCTTCACAGTCCTCTATTTAGAAAATAAAACCCAGGCTGCATTCTTGATAAATGACTCCCATGTGCAACAGACAGAAAGAAGAAAAGCCTGGCTGGGTAGCACAAACATTAAATTCATTTGACTGACACTACTGGCTTAATTTAAATTTGTCGCATAAATGGTAGGCGGAAATCTGCTTTTGGAAGAGTAAGATAGCTTTTAAAGTTGGCTTATATATCAACTGCATTTAGTGCTTCCAAGTTTTATGGTTTTGCGTTATCACACATAGTGTGCTGACAGCATGTCCTGGGGACACAGCGTAATAAAACTGGCTGTGTTGATCCTTGGACACATGTATACAGAAGAACACTGAAGTAGTAATAAAGTTGTATTACATCTGTGTTGATGCTTGCAAGTCAGTGCTAGAATGCTGTATTGAGCTTTAATGTGCACAGTTTGGGGATAATTTTGAAAAACTGGAGAGACCAAGAAGTAGTATAGGCTGAAGGATTAGAAAACAGGCCTTTTGCTGAGAAATTCAAGTTATACAGCTTACCAAGGAGAAAATTTAGGATCAGAATTTAAAAATGCAAGTATGGAAGAGAGTTGGTTAAGGACTGGTGTTTGAGCTAGCACACCAGGGTATAGTAAGGTTCAGTAACTAAGGGGTTGACAAAGCCTTGGTTAAGTAGTTGCAGCAATTAATTATCTTACCAAATAGAAAAACATCTTTGACTTATTTCTAATCAGAAACAGGACTCTCTATCCATGGAAATCTCTAAATTGGAAGGGCAGGAACCCGACCCTTAAGATGGTTTTGAGCCATATAAGTGGCCAGACAAGAAGACCGCAAGGATTGCTGTCCTGCAGAAATGCGTCCTGGAGGTCTGGGCGCGGAGGGAAGGTGTGGGGTCACCAAGGGTGTCAGGTGAAGTCTGACACTTATTTCTTATTCACTTAACTCTTGAAGACTTTCAAGGGTTAAGTGAATAATGAGGTTGGCTGGATCTTGGGGAAGAAAAGCAGCCAAGGCAGGAACTCCAGCAAGCAGAGCAGAAAGCCGGGGAGAGGACAGGTAGTGCCACTGTCCGAGATAAAAGCTCAGAGAAGCAGCAGCCCCGAACTGCAGGGATTGCCAATTTGTGCTATTCCCCTCACTTTTAAAGAGCAGCACTGCACAAGTTTTGTTTAAAAAAACCTCTGGTTCCCAGGCACTATCATCTTTGCAATTGGCAACTACAGCAAGTTGTCATCCCAGGGTCCAGCATCAGCCCCTCTTTCTAGCGCCCACAAGGCTCTGCTGGGGCAGGCAGAATGGGAACTGCCTTTTCCTGGGACTCCTTCCCTAAATTCTGGCTATTGGGCGCTGTCAAAGAGAGGATGTTGGGGCAGACAGACAGAGACAGAACCAAGCCCACTAACTTGTATAAAGCCTCTTCATAAACATCTAGCTCTCCACCAAAGCTTTGTACTCAGTATTTGCAATCCTCAATCTTGTAGGCGAGTACGACGGTGTCCCTAAGCCACGATCCCATGGCGATAAACCCGTGATAATGCGTCCCCCCGTGAGACCTCCGGACCCACCGTGCAGGACTCCTGTCCCTCCGAGACTGGAGCAGAGGCCAGATCTGATAGCAGGAACAGCAGAAGAGACGCCTTCATCCGTGTAAGTCGGCAGCCCTCAGCAGGCACATGGTACCCAGGATGGGGAGTTCGGCCCAAGGGTGCTACCAGCACCTGGAGGCTTGGGGAGCGTGCAGGGGGAAGAGGTCAGCCTGGGCAGCAGGAGTAGGAGCTGGTGTCACCTTCCAGGAATTTTGGAAGAGGAGGAGAAATACCATGTTGTTTTCCAGCGCTGGTGGTGTACAATGGCTGGAGCCTGTGGACGTCCCCTTCAATACCGGAGCAAGCACGGGTTTGAACACGATGTTGGAAAAGCTGTGCAGAAGGCACAGCCTGGGAGGGGAGCGTGGTCATGACAAAGGCAAACACGAAGGAAAAACAAAGCTCTGAACCTTCTCAAGTACAGCCCTGGGGCTGAGCTTTGTCCCATCACCTTCTCTGCTATTTCTCACATCACTGAAGCTGGAGAGCCCCTCCCTGCCTGGCTCTGAGCAAGCCTCTCAAATGAGATGCTTCCCCAGGAAGGACAAGATCCAGCTTGGATCTCTCTTAGGGAAATTGGATGGAGTTCAGCTTCATCGTCAGATTTCTTTCAGATTTTAAAGAGACAGAAACCCTGTCTCTTTCAATGGGAATTAGGAAAAAGGGTGACTAAATACATGGGGATCTCAGCCCAGCATCCGGGACTGGTTGGTGGGGATGCTGTAACCTGGGTGCTGCTGTGGAGCTCGCTGCTGCTGCACATACAGCAAAGATGCACATTCCGTTCCCCTGCCATCTGAGCAGGGCAGCACCCCAAGTCTGTCCTAACGCCCCTCACCCACCGTGCCACAGCCACCGTGAGGGGGCCACCCTGTGGGGCCTCACCCTGCCCATAGTGACACGAGGTGCAAAAACATTTGTCATGAACTGAAGTGCCTCTGTACTGTGGAAGCCACGTAGCCTGCCAGTGATGATCTCCAGCAGTGGTCCTGGGGGAAGCACCTGCCATGGGAGAGCTCCCGAGTTCGCTCTGCGCTGGCCCTTGCTCTCTGCGGACACCCCCCCAATAAAGCCATGCTGTGCAGCTGATCCAAGTCCTGCATTTTCGCTCCTTAGTCCGGCAAAGGTGCCGTGAGGTTCAGCTCCACACCTGCAGGGCAGGAACAGCCCTTGCCTTTGCTCTCCTGAATCACTTGGTAAAACTTTTCTTTCTATGAGGACAGTTGGAAGCTAAATATGAAGCTCATAAAAATGGAAGGAGAGGCTGTACAAAGTAATGGATGCAGGTTTAGAAACCAGCATGTAGGATTAGAAGCAAAAGCATGGAAATAAGCAGTCTAGCTAAAAGCGGTAAGGGCTGCCTGGCCAGGGTGGTGTGAAGGCAGTGGGGAATGGAGCTGGCAGCACGAGGAGCTGCCTCAGCAGAAAGCACATCATTAGAAGGTGATTGTCTTCAGTGTCTGCTAATGCTACTGCTCTTTTCCCTGGCACAGATGAGATCTAATTAGCAAATTGCCTTATCGGATAACTGGAGTGACCTTTCTTGTTCTCTTTGCAGAGTCGCCTCTAGGACAAAGTTCTTTGAGACAGCTTCCCGAAGAACAAGCAAGTAAGCCTGGCACTGGGAAGTTGGCATGTAAATAAAAGCAGCCCTGCTGCGTAGGGTGCTCCCTCTGAAGCAGAGTGAGTCACCTCGGGAAGCCCCAGCCCTGACCTTTCTTGCCTCTCATACTTGTGGGCACAAGATGGGTCTCAGCTAAAATGCTGGAACTAAACAATGAGCACAAAGTGTAAAATGTGAATCCAGATACAGACTTGATAAGTTAAATGTAAATCTGCTAAGTAATAAACATACCAATGGATTCCTTTTATCATGTGTGTGAATCTAAGCGTAGTGCACATTGTACTTGCCTCTCAGCCTTTGTGAAGAGCAGAGCTAGGATCGTGGGAGAGATGAGGAGGGCTGGTTAGATCGCAGCAGGTGATCAGAGATGCAAGACCAGAGAGTGGATGGTCCTACACAGAATGGATGTGCAGGCACAGCTCCACCACAGAGAGGTACAGTGTGATGGAGTGATAGCTCAGGCACCGAAACCTTCAGGCTGGGCTGGGATGGCAGGGCTTTGAATTGCAAGCATTGTGCTTTGTGGCAGCAGATTTCATTTCTAATACTATCTGCTCAAATAAGCTTCGGCTTCCTGCTTTTAAAGATCACCAACCTCTGCCAAAAGTGCGAGCAGGTTTGCATGTAAGTCTGGTAAATGTCTGCTAGTGCTGACAGCGAGTTCACTTGTTATATTCAAAAATATATCCCTGACCTGACTGTTACCCAGCCCTCTATTTAGGTTTACGGATCTGCGTTTGAGGTTGCTTATTGCATTGATTTATTTTTTTCTGTATTCTTCTCCTTCCTTATATACAGTTCTTCATCACCACAAGGCAGGATCCCAGGTGATGAGAGCTGAGGCTAAAGGTACGTGTTTATGACAATAAACCAAAAACACACATGTAAAATAAACTCAGCATTTATGGGGTGGTGGGAGTCCAGTGGTGGCAATGGGAATCTCAAAAGAAAGATGAGGAGAAATGTCCTACCTGTAGGAGACCCTTGCAGAAGGAAAGATAATGACTAGAGGTGGGCCATGCTCTTTGTTGGGGGTGGTAGTATGGCAGGGTGGAGTAAATCAGCCTGCTCTGCCCTTCGTAAGCCTCCTGCTGCAGCGCTCAGGGTAAGCGTGAAAGCTGTGCAAACAGCAGTGCTGAGATCTGGGCTTGCTCTGGTTGTGGTTTTGCCGTCGCTGACAAATTTACACTGCTGCATAGAGCATGCTTGTTTTCTTCTTCCAGACTTTGTAACCACCTCAGCCCAGATCCAGGAGATTTTCTGTGCTTGTGAAACAGACGTGTCACAGCTAAGACTTTCCCAGTTCCAGTGCCCCTGGAGAGCAGCTATCTTACCGGACGATAATTTCAGAGCATGCTGTCACAAGTGGCTCAAGAAATTAGAAGAGGGAGATAACGTTGGAGAGAAGTCCCTACCTACACGTTTGTGTTGAACTATTCCCAGTCCTTCCGCCAATCCTCTCTGCGCAAGCTGTGAAGGATGCTCATGTGTGCCCTTGCAGGTGACCGGCTGCATTTGCAGGGCTGGGTGAGCACTGACGGGCTGTGGGAGGGACAGCGGAGGATGGGAGTGGCCGTTTACCTCCTCACTTTTGGGGAAATGCGCCTTGGCAAGGGTGACCTTGAACAGACATTGGAGTCAAAACGCAAGGGGCTGACTCCCCGTGCTTGGATGCAAGGGTAGAATGACTGGAATTTGAGTTGGCCCCCTCTTGCCATGAGAAGCTCCTTCCTTTATGCTATGTTTTCCTTGCTCAGTAAGCTATAGTGTGTTTTTCAGTGTGTAGGAGAGCAGTGTATGTTATGGGAAACACTGCTTGTGCTAATGCAGGTAAGACAGGAATTGGGGGGGACCACTGTGCTTAGCTCTGTGGGGCATCTCTTCATCTTCTCCCTGGCGTAAGCATGCCCCTGTCCTGGGAAACCACACCAGCAGACACAGCAGCGCCAGGGGGCTTTGCCTGAGCGGGATGCATCCCCTGCCTGTGGGTCGGCTTTCCAGGCAGCTCCAGTCTTGCCAGCAGCCTCCAAGAGTGCAGCTGGGAGAAGGAGGTGGCAGGCTTTCCACCTCCTCCTCCTCCTCTTCGTCCTCCTCCACCTGCACGAGCCACTCCCACCAGATCTGCTTCCCACAGGCCCACCAAGAAGTCTCTGTCCTGGGGTTATTCTGGTGGGCTAGCATAGAGGTGGCAAGGAACTGAAACTTGCTGAATATGGGTCAAAGCCCACCATTTTTCTAAGAGGCACTCAGTTTCTTGTTTGCATGTTACATTAATTTCCGATCCAAGAGATGTCCACCTCTTCCTTGGCAGCGGCCGTGTAGATGATGCCCTTTAGTCTGGAAGGTTTCTCGTAGCCAGGACTGCCCCTAGTACCCCTCTTCACAGTAGAGGCTTATTTGTGGTACCAGCCGACACCAGGGCTCAGTTCCTGAGCTGTAGCATTTACCTGTAAATAGGCAATGAGCAGCTTCCCTGCTTCCTCTCACCAGCCCAAAGGCAGCTTCCCTGTTTTGAATCATTTTCCTTGGGTGCTGGGAGCATTCCTGAACCAGTGGCCAAACATCCCCATTAGCTGCTTCCCGGGTGCTCCCTCCTCTCGAGCGCGCTTTGTGTCCTGCCTGGCGCAGGTTTGCCAGTGGGATGCTGCCACGGTCCTTCCCATGCTGTCTCCGGACACTTGCCTTGTGTGTGCATCTAGCGCCTGTCTGTTTTATTGCTGAATGTAATTCTGGCGTTCACTGTACACACACGTGTTGTGTCAATGGTGCTTCCACTCCCTCGGGCTTTGGTGGTGCCCCAGCTGCTCGCTCCTGTACTCCTGCTTTGAGCAGTGGCATATAGAAGTGGCTTTAAAAAAAACAAAACAAAACAGTGATATCAACACCTAGACTGTATTACGCACACTGGCATCTCAGGGCTTTTGAAAGCTACAGTGAGCCCTTTCTGCTGCACCCTCTTGTGAGCGTCCGGGAGGTGTGAACAGCATCGAAACAGCACATCATGTTTTTCTGATCAGGTATGGAAGAGAGCAGGTAAGGCTGTGAGCCAACGAGTCTGAAGGAGGGAAGGAGGTGCCCTGACAAGCCCAGAATGGCTGTGATTGCTGAGGAAGCCTCTCCAGCAGCCAGGCAGTGGAGGCCTCCAGTCTCCTGCTGCAGGCAGGCACTGGCACCGAGCCTGCCCTTTGGTGGCTTTGTCACCTCTTGGGGTAGCTGTCCCAGAGGTGTCAGGCCAGTGGTTCCTCCACAGAAGGCCAGCTTTTCCCAAAATGCCTTCCCTTCTTGGGGCTGCGCGTTGAGGACCCCTCAAGGCTGTTGGTTTGGGAAGCACCCGGGTTTCCACGGACACGGGTGGCTCTGGTGGTGGCGCCCCCCCACACTGCACACGGATGCCACACAGCGCTGGCACCCACAGTACCCATCCTATTGGAATCAGTGGCTGTTGCATCCCCCGCACTGCTCCCGTACAGTCAGCCTCATGCTCGCTGCCCATCACAGATCCTGCAGGACAGAGCTGGAGTCCGTGGGAAGAAAGAAATCCAAGGGAGCCTGGTTTTAAGGCTGACATTGTGAACAATGGAAGGAAGCAGCTTATTAGAAACATATTTCATTGTGTCCTTTTAAAGTCATTTGTCATATGTGTGTCTGTGCTGGATTTTCCTCCTCCATGTGCGCAGCTGAACACTGGGGACCAACAGTGGAGTGGAGGTAGGACGTTTGGTTGTGCTGGTGGAGGGCTGCAGGGCACAACCCCTGCTGCCAGTGCCACCGGAGCGACACAGCTGGGAACATGGGATTTGCCGCGTGCAGCGCAGCAGGGCCCCTGGACATCAGCCATCGGAGCCGTTTTGTCATGTTAAAAGCGTAGATTACTTCAAGTGTTTATAAAGTTTCCGTGAAGTAAAAAGAGTCCAAGTGTGGTTTTTTTCTTCTTCAAGCAGTGCCCCAGTGTTGCACATGCTGTAGGCATCCTCTGCTGTGCAGATCCCACTGCTCAGGTCCCATGGGCAGCGCAGGACCCCTCCCAGCACCCCGGGGGCGCAGCCAACCCTCCCTGTGCAGAGCCAGGGCATGCGAGCGTGGCTCTGGGGAGTGGGTTGTTCTGCCTCTTACAGATACTATATGTTTTTTAAATGTTTCCTCATTTTTAACTTCAGCTGCCTGATTCTTGTTCAGCTGCCTGTGTCAGCGTAAACAACCTCCTACTTATTTATGATTATTGCAGACGCACCACCAGCTTCTTTCCATCTATCCGGCATCTTTTTCCCCTCCTCACATCCGTTTTCCCATCCCTCTCAACTCTGATGTTGTGACATTGTGCACGAGCATTTGCTTTTCAGGCTTCTTGCTTTTATTTAACAAAAAGACCTCTCACAGGAGAAAACAGTGTTCTGTCTTAAATGGGAGTCTTGCAACCTACTTCTGAGCCTGAATTTATGGAGAATTGCCCGCCTGAGGTGGCCACACAGGAGCTTGCAGCAGCACGTGAGGTGCCAGAAGATGGAAGGTGTTCCTGGGGGAAGCGTGAGGTGGGTGAGCACGCTCTGCTTCCCTCCCCAAAGAGGAGATGCAGACTCTTTCCACAAGATTTCCTGAATACACTGTTCGCTTCTTTGTTGAGGAATTTTTTATTTTATTTTATTTTATTTTGTTTTGTTTTATTTTATTTTATTTTTAACCTCATAACATGTGGATAGAAAAGGCTGCAGCTCAGGAACCGCTGAATTCAGCTCTGGTGTCACTGAGGGTCTTCAGCGGAATGACGGGGAGTGTTCTCACCTACACCCTTTTTAGGCTGCTAATTGTTATATTCTTCTCAGTATCCTTGCAGCAATTATTTTGTACCATCCCAGCCCCAGTTCAAGGGTGCTGAGCTTTGCAGCGTGAGCGCTCCAGGTTTGCAGACTCAGAGCAGGTCTGTGCCTTGCCCCAGCTCCGGGCTTCCGAGCAAGCGCCCGGCTGGGCACCATCCCCGCCGAGCACTGTCCTGCCTTCCCGTTCCCCGCTCAGCATCACAGCGTGGGGCCCGAGACCCCGCTTATAGCGGCAGGAGGGGTCCCCAGCAGCGGTACGCAGCGCTCCATGGCTCCCCCAAGGGGCAGCTGGACATGAGGTGCCTGCACCCCCGGCACCCCCAAACCACCACATCTTTCTTCCAGCCTCGGGAATCGCTTGTGCCCGTTAAGTCCGTGCACCATCTGCCGCAGGAAGGAGGAATGAAAAAGGAGTCCCCAAAGCACCTTCCCCACTGCAGGATTTACTGCACTCCGTGCATTTTGACAGTCCTGGCCTTTCTTCTCTTGCCAAAGAATAAAATCCCTCTCCTGGCAGGGAGCACGAGTGAAATGCTAATTTCTTCATAGCTGTGCTCTGCCATTAGCGGTGGGCGAGTGCTGGCGGATCACACAGTTCATGCATGGGGCTCACGGCACGCAACGTGCAATGCTTCCTTTGCTCCCTTTTTGTTTTTCCCCATCTCTTCAGCTGGAAAGACTAATCCTAATAAAGCAAGCTGGCAAGAACCTGCAGTCCCCATGAAATTACTACAGCGCGCGACGGGCCAGGGAGCCTGGCAGAGAACTCCTCCTCAGCTCCTCCAGCCTGATGCGCAGCTCATTACAGCGTGAGTGCTGGCAGGGCTCAGACGGTGAAACCGCTCCCTCACAAGGGCTCGGATCAACTCTGTAATTAGGAGAGCTCAGCACGTAGGCGGCTGCTTGAGCATCAGCTCGGCCAAGGGGTGCTCCTTCTGGCACAGGGCTGGGGAGGGCAGGCAGCTCTAGCTGGCGCTGGAACATCGCCCGGAGATGCCAACGTGCGTGTCTGTGTCCTTTTATAGATTAACCTAATCCCCTCTTAACCACAGCTAGGTTTTCATTAACCCCCCCCGAGCAAGAATACAGACTGCAAAATCTCATGTCTTTCATGATTTTTAATCCTGGGAGTACTTGAGGCTGTTATTGCTGAGTTACATTCTACTGAAGGACAGGGTGCAGGTTTGTCAGCAATGGGGAGCTGGTGATGGTGAGATGGGAACTGCTCACCAGGACCGTAGTTGTGGGGTGCTGCTGCAGCCAGGAGAAGGAGATGAAGAGCAGGGACGGGACCTGGGTCGTGTGCTGGGAGTGGTGCGGGATGTAGGGAAAGGCTGAATAAACCGTACAGGGCTGGGTGGGCTTGGGAGAGGCCCCCATCTGCCCTCCCATCACCAAACGAGCCACTTGTCCAGGTCTTGCTGGAGCTGCAGTACCGATCTGCACCCAAACAGTCCGTCGCAGCCGCAGCTGCCACCATGGGTACCGTGGGGCTGGCGGAACTTCTCACTGCATGATTCATCCGGAGCCACTCAGGCTCCGGGCTTGCTGGTTAAGTGTAAAATGCTTCAAACCCAGCACTAACCAAAGATCCTTGTTAAAGCTGGAAAAAACAAACAGTAGTGTTGTGGAGTGGCAGCTGCCCCTCGGGGGAGGTGGCAGTGGGCACAACCACATGCGTGACATCTGCCACCAGGCATCTGCCGGGGGCACATCCCACCCTGCTCCAGTGCCCGGGATCCTCCCCTGCCTGGGATGGACACAGGGACTCGATGCCCAGGTAGCAATGAGCTGAAGCAGCAGCTTGAGGGCTTTTTTTTTTCTTTTCTTTTTTCCTGGCTCCTTGTTTCTCTGAAGTTTCCTTTTTGGGGTTGTAATTTTTCCAGGGATGGATGCCTTGAAAACAAATGTTTCAGGGAAAGAAACTTTTCTTTTTCTATTAGCCCTTGTAGTAAATGATTACAGATTGGAAGCAGCACCAAGGCATTATCCCAACAATTCTGGTGTCCCAACCCACAGGTGCATGGTTTGTTTTCTTAAGGAAAATGTTTTGATTTCATCTGAGTAAGAAAAATATTTTCCAGCATAAGTAAAACCTTGCAGGTTTTTATACAGAGAAAAGATATCAAAACAAGGTTTCAAAGGTTGAGACTGAGCCTCAATCAGGACTTCCCAGAGGAAGAATTTGGAGAGGTCAAAGGCACACTTCAGTAGACACATCTATATGATAAATTTAGAATTGAAATGTACTTAGTGGAGCACTGACATCTTAAATTTATGTGCTGCAAAGAGACCCATAAAGGCACAGGAATCCACCCATGCAGAACTTCTTGCAAGATCAGAGTCTTGGTTTTAAGTTCCGTAATTCTCTCTGGCCCAATCTGCTGCACAATTAACCAGCTGAATGCTCTGATTTAGAACCAGGTTTCTACACCAGACATTTTCTTGGCAACCATCAGGAGCATTACTTGGCCTATACATCCATAAATCAAGAGTTCGGGCCACCAAAAAAAATCCTGCGATTGGCTTAAAGAAATCAGGAGATGCTTTGAACCAGTAAAAGCTGCAATGTTGTTTATTTTCCTTATATTTTCAGAAGGTTATGGAAGAAGTGCTTACACAGCCTCTGTCGGAGTCTGTGAGAGAGCTCCTAAAAGGCAGAAGTTCTGAAGATTCTTGAAATCATATATTGCCATATGTTGCCTTTCCCATGGAGGCTTAAAGAAATATACCACTTTCCCCCACTCAGTGCATTGCCCCCCAGGACCTCCATCCCCTCGCAGGTCCGGCATCCTTTGCTCCACATCCTCCAAACCCTGGTCCCCCCCGACACCCCCCCCCGCCCTTCCCAGTGCCTCAGCCCTGCGGATTCATCCCGGCACCGTTCTGCCGCGCCATGCCGCTGCGGTCGCTCTGCTCCGGTGGGGACAGGACACAGGGCATGCAGAGCCATGCTCACCCTCTCCTTGGCATCTACCCACCATGGGAGGCGGCAGCAATTTTGGGTAAGGAGCAAACCCCAGAGCTGGCTGACATTCCTCGTGTCAAGAGCACACATGTCGGTGTGACCCCGCTGAGGTCTGCGGCTGCTGCGCGAACTGCCGGAGCCCGGCGCACACGGAGGGCAGAGCAGCTGCCGGCGCCTCTCCCAGCTGGGCACGGCGCTCTGCGCTCAAGTCAGGCGGGACGCAGGAGGTGCCAAGTGTGCCAAGACATGAACTTCAGCAGTAGCAAGAAACAGGCAACCCCTGCCATCGAACGACCAAGTTTCTGGTGGCTCAAGCATCTCTCCAGTGAAGCAGCCGTGCCTTCTCTGCACCAGATGCTCCTCACCCAGTGCACCACGTACTGGTGCTACTGGTGGGATCTTCTGAGAGGTAATGTCACATGCAAGCAGCCCCTGCCCCTTCTCTGCTGCTCCCCAGGTGGGGATGGGGTGAGCTGTAGGGGCGGTCGGGAGCTGCCCCGCAGAAAGGGCAAGTACAAAAGCAGGGCCGGAGCCCGCGTGTTCCCCCTGGAGCAGCCAGTCCAGGGGCTGCTGTAGGCAGACTGGGCAGGTCACGCTTCTCCTTATCAGAGAGATGGCTACACGGCGAACTTGGTGACTTTGCCTCAGCTCAGCAGCACATGCTGACAGTGCGCGCTGCCAGCCTCGTTATTCTGACATGCTTTTCGGATAGTAAGGAGGATTTGTGTGTGATGCTGGTATGTGCACACATGGTTAAAGAAAAAACCAAAACAAACCGCCCCGAAAGCCTCGTACTGGAGATTTGGCATGGACAGCATACCGCTGCGCTCCCGCTCCAGCTGTAAGCTGCTCTCCTGTTAAAACCTGCACCTTAAAGCACTTCATTGTGCTCCCACAGGGATTCAGTGGGCTGAGCAAACTGCTGAGCTGGGCAGGAGCAGAGCAGGGAGCTGCAAGAGCCCATCACGACCTTCACCTGGGTCTCGAGCGCTCCGGGGGAGCCCTGCAGCAGCGCCGAACGCAGCCCAGGTACTGGAGGGGGGCAGTGGGATTGCGGCAGCCAAGCTCGCTCTGCAGGCTCCAGGTGAAGCCTGGAGTTTTAATTAGTCTGTCCCGGAGGGAGCTGCAAAAACCTAATGTGATGCAAATTGGATAAACTAAACTAAATTTAAAGGACTTTCATAATAAACAATTAATTTGCTCATTACCAGGCCCTGTGGCCTCAGGCACACCATCCCACTCAGCTTCTCTCAGCTGGGAGTCCTGCCCCACCGGGGCAGTCTGAGGCCGTTGCCTGCAATTGCTTTGTTTAGATAGGCCATAGGCAGTTTTAGACCCATGGAAAGCTGGTGTCCTGGTGGCTCCTGGTCCTATTTTTGTTCTTTGACTGGGATAAATAAAAGTGCTGTAAGGTATCATCAGTCACAGCCGGATTCTGAACCCTTAGTGCGATGCAGAGGCACACCACCAGCCTGCCTGCCGGCACGGTCAGCTCCCACACCACTCGCCCTGGTCCAGCCGCAGAGCTGAGCCTGGCTTGGCGAGGGGGACGGAGGGTCTGCCTGGGCCACCGGGGACAGGAGGCTGACTGCAGCTGGAGGAGAAGCAGGGGAGCCCTGCTGACGGGTGTCCTTCAGGGAACGCTGGCCAAGCGGCGCGCTGGGGGTCCCCGCAGTTGGAATGGGTTTGGGCTGTGCTGCTGACTGAGGCTCATCCACATCTCCTGAAATCATCCAGTGTGCAGAGCATCTCCCTCCACCACTCTCATTCTGGTGCAGCCTTAGAGGGTCAGTGCAGCCCAAACCCTGGTACACCTGGAAGGCACAGAGGGGAACAGTTGCCAGTGCGGCTGTGTCAGTGTGCGCCGTGCTCCCAGGGCCTCTGGGCAGGTAAAGTACCACTGAAATGTGTGTTTAAAGGAACTCATTATTGTTTCAGGAAATGGAACAATTTTTCTGTTTTAAAAATTTCCCACTGGCTGTTCTAAGGACAAAGGCAAGCAAACTGCTTTAAAGCACGGAGCCATTTTAGGGCTCCTTGACATGAGATGTTTTCAGCAAAAAGGCAAGACTAATTCCTCCCTTGGTTTCTGCTGTTCGAGCCCATCCTGCAGCAGACGGGCCCCCTGCCAGGCACAGCCTGCTGCTCCCCGCTGCTTCATCAGGAGAGCTGCCGTGTCTCCGAGCAGCCCGCTCGCTCGGCTGGTGGAGCCGTTCAGAAGCGGTCCCTCTGCATTTGTTATCACAAAGGTCCAGAAAGGGCACCCGGCAGCCTGCCTGCGACAGGGGTTATTTGCTAACTGGGCCAGGAGGCTTGGGGCCAAGAGTCTGCAGAGACCTACAGAAAAATGTACCTGGCAGCGTGAAGTGGAGCTCTGCAGCCGCCTTAGACCTCCCAGCAAGTCCTCCTCCCTGCTGAAAAGTGCTGCTTTTTCTAAAGTGAATGGTTATTGTGGCTATTTAAGTGGGTTTCTGCTCCAGAGCAAAAGAGCTTTGCCAAGGACAGAGCACTTGGCCTGAGCATTCGTCCCTTCCCTCTGGAGGCTGGGCTGCACTGAACCCCTGAGCCCCCCATCTCCACCGGGATGGAGGGCTGGGGCAGCTCTTGCCCGGGTCAGGGGAGCATTGCTTCACCCGGCAGGAGCTGCGCATCCTGCATCCCTTTGGGCTGCCCGAGCCCTGGCTCTGCCTGCCCAGCAGGTCGGGGGGCTTCGACTTTGCTCTCCTGCAGTCACAGCAGAGATGGAGACACCCAAGTGCCAGCCACTGCCCTGAGGACAGCCAGGAGAGCCAGTGGTGCCCTGCTCCTGGTCTCTGGCCCCTGCTCGGCTGCCACAGAGCGTCCTGGCCTCGGCTCAAGGAGATGCTGCAGGGCAGAGCCAGGGCAGCCCTGCCAGTGCCGGCGGCAGAGAGCTCGCAGCCTCCCGGCCGAGGTGCTGGGTGCTCAGCAGCCGTACCACCTCCCTGCCAGCCCAGCTGGGAGCAGGGCAGTGCTGCAAGCAGCAAAGAGGGGAAAAGTGTCTTTTTTTTCCTGCATTACAACATCCATGAGATTTCAGAGGTGTGGCTCTTCTCCCTCTGTTTCTCTCTGTGTAGAAACATGTCACCCTGAGACACCCCTCGCCAACGTGTCAGGCCTTGTTCCCTGGGCTCTTCGCTCGCCGGCCCTGGAGCCCCTCCACGCCCAGAGCCCCTCCCCACCATGTCTCACTTGCCCGGTCTTCTTCCTCTGGCTGAGGAATGATGAACAACTGTTGGAGCCAATGGGGCAGTGGTTGGTGCACTGTGGCATGGGCAGCTCTGCGACCTGCTTTGGAGGCAAATGAGCCCTGGGGCCCTTGGGGTGGGAGTGGGAGGGTGGGGGAGCCAGTGTGCGTGAGAGCAATCACAAGGACTTTCCAAAAGACAGACCACAGTGACACTGGCAGCTTTATCTGGAGACCTTGTGCTCTGAATTCAGAGCCAGGCAGAGAGTTGACCAATTCTATGGTTATTAGTATCAGAAGCTGTCCTTGCCAGGCATTCACTGGTTGTGTCTTACCTGGGCATGCTCACTTTTGGCAGAGTAAGGATGTACGAAGGAAGATGTTGGCTCAACCTGTTCTGGACTTGCACACCACAATTACCACCTTCTTCTCCATGGTAACTGGACTTTCTTTGGAGTGATTGGTGCCGTTCAGTTGGGGAGCAGAGGCTTCTCCAAGGGCTTCTCTCAGCACAAGCACCGGCACCGCACCAGCAAGGCTGCAGTCACCAGCTCTGCCAGCCTGCACGACTCACGCGCTGTTAGAAACAGTCAGGGTATCGGCAACGTCGCTGTAATCTGTGTGTGATGGTGAACATCATGGTGGACGGATGCACAATGTGCAGCAGAAATGGCTGGAGCGTAACAGGGCAAAACTAGGCATCACGCTAGACACAGTGAACTTGCCTTTTGGCCAGACCCAATCCTCTGCAGACACTACGACTAATTTCCTTTTTGTTGTCATACAGGCAAATACCATGCAAGCTACACAAGGCTGGAGCCCATTAAGAGGACAGAAGCTGGCGTAAGACCAGGAGATGCGTGGCCACGTGAAGAACCGGGGCCATCACCCCATGACGTGTTGGACCAATGGCTCCTGAATGTCCCAGGGAACATTGGTGGCCAAGTAAAAGTTTGACGGGGGACACTGGGGCTAACATGTTGACAGGTATCTGAGACAGCACCGCAGCCCGTGAACGGTGGCAGATTTTTTCAATGTTGATTAAGACTGAATTTTGAAAAAAACACATTCATTTTTAACTGTGACTCAAATAGAGGGACAGGACCAGATTCTCTGCAGATGACTAAGTATGACACTACTGAACATGGGCAAGGCTTTTTGTACTGCTAAGTACATTCTGCTTTCAGCCTGTGGGGTATTGGTACATGTACCACTGCTGTACAATTACGCACTAGACATTGCCAGCTATTTGTGGACTGATGAGGTATTATTTTTTTTCTAAGCTCTTTTGTTTGTCTCACAGTGAATAAAATCTTGACCCTGTGCAGTATTCACATCTGTGCCTTGAATTAAAAAGTGGGCTGATAAGCAGTCTTTTTTATTACTTGGAGAGCATAGGTCAATTTTATAAAGAAGTTCCAGCAGAATGGATTTACAACTGCTTATAAAGATACTGAAAACAACAACCAAAGGAGGAGGACACTGGCCTTTATTAGCTCCTTGCTTTGAGAAATACATTAATCAAATGAAAAACAATTTAAAAGACCCAAAGAGGCATATAGGAAAGGATTAGTCAATTGATGTGTAAATGAATTAACAGTTCAGACATATGATTAATAGCAAACTCCGACTGTGAAAAAAACAGCCTATGAATGACCCAACATACAGCCTCATCCACTGAAAAATGACCCACTTATTCCTGGCATCTTCAATAGCTAATGTTCGTCACACCAGATAAGGTTTTTCATGCACATAACTGAAATGAAAGCCAAATACACGCATTGAGCAGTGTTCCAACAAACAAGATTTTGCCTTTATTGTACTTAGAACAACAACAGATTTTAAGATTACAAAAAGAGCTGAACACCAAGCGTGATGGTCTGCCCTGTGGCACAGCACAGGCTGAGGGCTTGCACGGGACCCAAGCATGGACTAAAACAGTCAAAAAGTAAATATTTCCCTAGCATAGTGTAACTGGTTTTGTCTTTAGCCTGGATGCCAGACAGGCTCCTCTTTTTGGTTACGAGAATAAATGTCCATCAGTCCTGTACAGTGACTTCTGAGTGAGGGTCACCTCCTGGGCATCCTCCACCGCATCTTACCAGCCAAGGCAGCGGATGTCACTGCTCTCCAGTCTCAATGATATCGTAACATTGTAGGTCTCTATTTTCCTTATTCAATGTAATCAGTTCCAATTTAAAAAAAAAAAAAAAA
>VYXH01006277.1:48088-104589 GCA_013397275.1 Burhinus bistriatus | reverse complement strand
AAAAAAAAAAAAAAGAGGAGTGGCAACAATCCAACTAATGTCCTTCTCTAGAAGCAGAATTTGGCCTCAGATGCTCTTAATTT
Organism: Burhinus bistriatus; assembly: GCA_013397275.1. Taxonomy (NCBI): domain Eukaryota; kingdom Metazoa; phylum Chordata; class Aves; order Charadriiformes; family Burhinidae; genus Burhinus; species Burhinus bistriatus. Next base: position 104,506 of record VYXH01006277.1, on the reverse strand, counting down.
AGGCAAAATACTGCCATTTCTGAAAGGTGACTGAAAAAGACTATAGTGTTGCAACCACAATACAATTGCAACCGTAATAAAATGATATGAGTATGCTTTGACCTCGTTGCGCATCTTGCAAAGGACAAAGGTTCGCAACGCAGCAGCAAAGTCCCACTGAGACAGGGCAAAGGCTTTTTCCACGTCACGTGTAAGAAGCTGAAAGCTTAGCCCTTGCCTTGGAACCGCTTGCCTTGGAACTAGGCCTAGGGAAATAACCACATTATTGTACCTGAAAGTCTTTCTGCCCATTCTGTAGGCTACTTGTTCTTTTCCTTTTGGTAATCCTGCGGTGTTTGCTTCACGACTTTACTCAGCTATGGTGAAACAAGCAATTGCAGAGACATTATGCTTTGATACTTTCATGAATAAAGCTGTGCGCTGGGAGTCCTCCCCAGGCCAAAAGGCACCAGCAATGAGCTTTTTGGCTTATTACAAAGAAAACAAAATATATCAATATAGAGAACTCTTTTTATTACAGAAACGTTAACAAATAAAAACAGCATTAAATTGCCACAGAACACAAAATACCTGGCACAGAGAGCAGCTTATTATAAATTTGCGGTGTTTTTATGTGTGGTGTAGATATTTACTTTTTGAATCACAAATGCAGGTTCCCCTGCTATTTTAAAAGGCAATGAGCAAAAGTCCCTCCGTGCTGCCTGGGAGCAGGTGAGCCAGCGTAGGTGGGTGCCGGAGGGCTGCAGCCTGTGCTGTTCTCCTCCAGCCCACGCCATCCTCCTCCAGCCCCATGCCATCCTCCTCCAGCCCCACACTGTCCCCCCGGGAACAGGCTGGAGCACCCTGGAGTTGCCCGGCCCTGCCCAGAGCCTGCAGCAGGTTTCCATCCCCGCTGCCCCAGGGCAGCAACCGCGGTCGCAGCCCTGCAGTGCTGGGAACCGCTGCCTGTCCCCCTGCCACACGGGCACCTCGTGCGGCTGCCAGTTTCCAGGTACTCTGTCGTTTGATAGCGGGCACCAGGACGTGACGGTGCAGAGCATGACTCGGCCAGTCGTTACGGTACAGGAAAGGATTTCTGTGCCTCTAAAAGTCTACTTTGAAAGAGTTAGAAAACAGCTACCACTCTATAATTCCAGGATTCTGCCCTAAAGTGCAAGGACACTTTGTGCAGTTAAAGAGGGCAGAAATACAGGACACCCTGTTGTCCCCCAAGTGCAAATACTATCCCTGTCTAACCAGAATCAGCTACGAGAAAGCTGGAGAAGCAGATACTGACACCAGAAAAAAAATATTAAATTAAAAGCTTCCATTAATATTGGCACATACTGACTCATCTCCTGAAAAAATTTGGTTGTGATCAGTGTGCAATCAGAAAAGAAACTCTCTTAGGGCATATTATTAAATAGAGATCTTTAGCAATATAAAATGGGGCATGCCTTTTATATATATATATATATATAAAATGTGTTTAACATATATTTTGTTATTAAAACATCTAGGGAAAGAGATCAGTAAGTGGAATGACAGCCGCATGTGGCAGGGAGCTGCAGAGACAGCCTGTGTTGGCAGGTGACCCTGCGTGGGAGGCCAGCTCTTCCCAGGGCACTGCTGGCCCCTCTGGCTGGGAGGCAGGTGACACCTCGGGTACCACCTCAGCATCCCTGCGGACCATGGCAATTACCCCACCGGCACCACACAAGCCAGAGAGACAAGTGTGAAACCAGCACATGGTGGTAAAGATGGTGAGTGCCCTGCCTTCCCTCCACAGGACTGACTCACCTGGTATTCACCTTGCCGTGCACAGCATGCAATGCTCATGGCTTAACTCCACTTTTCCTGAAGCCAAGCACAAAGGGCCTTTTGACTTCTCTGAGAACAGTGTTCAGATGCTGCCAAGCTCTCCAGAAATGATCACACAGTCTCGCCAAGTGAACAGCTGCTACCCTAGCTCTTACTCTTACTAAGCGAAGCTCCCTGCTGACCATGGATGGTGCTGGTGGGAGTCTGCTGGGCGAAGGTGGGCAAAGGTGGGTGAAGGTCTGTGGTCACTGGCCCAGGAATGCTGCCTAGCCAGGCATGCAACTGCACCGCGTCATCTGGCTCACTTCTTCTGGCATTACGTAGGATTGAGGAAGAGTTCCTCCTGCACTAAATAAAGGCAACTTCATCTCACACCCTTTATCTCATGAAGTCGTACCATTCCAGGCAACAATGCTGCTCCCAGGCCGACGCCAATGTCTGTGTTCTTTGTCTTCCATCTGCTGCCTTCAGCAGGAGCCGACAGTCTGAGCCGTGACCCGGATTAAGCCAGCACAAAAGCCCACACACTTCCTAGATAAACCAGAGCAGAGCCAGTGAAACCGTAGGAGGACAGGGACGTGGTTTGCTCCCTGGTTGCGTGAGTCAGCGACGCCAAGGGGGTCTGCTCTCCCAGGGCTTGGCTATCCCAAGGGAAGCCTCAGGGACAGCTTCTACATGGCTGTGAAGATGGTGAAATTCTCTTTGCTTTATTAAAGCAAAAGTAGACAAGGAAACACAGAAAAAACCACAAAGACATATGGCAGTATCTGGACTTTGGTATTTCTTAAACCTCTTTTTTTCCCCAGTTCCTGCAGCAGCCCATGAAAATAAAGAAACGGTGTTAACTCCCCCCAGCAAATACAGACAGGTGCTACTGATCCTGGTTCCCATACCCTCCAGTCATTCCTCTAATAATATCATAAAAAGTCAACTTTTGAATAAAAAAGTTGCAGAAGTTTACTTGGGTGCTGAAGAGACGGGGAACACAACCCATTGCCCCACTCGAGTGCAGAGGGGCTCTGAGGTACTCGGTGCCGAAGGCAGCCCGACGGCTCCCCTGCCCCATCGGCTGGGAGGTGTTTCATGTGAGCTCCTGTTCCCTCCTTAAAGCATATGCAGTTGGAGAGGCTGCACACACAGTTACATGCATCTGGCAGATGATACATAGGCAGTATCCCCTTCTAAACCATTTTTCATTCGCACTATGCTTCCATCAGCAAATCAGTGTATGCAAATCCCTATTCAGTTTGATTTCTTCCCAATCTCCCAGCAGAAAAGTACCCAGCAGGACACCTCCACTCTTATTAACTAATAAAAACTTTACTGACATGAGCTTGTGCAAAATATAAAGATCTCCAAAGGAGCTATTCAGATTGCTCATAAACATCCTCCTGTTGATGACGGAGCTCGGGGCATTACGAACCCAGTTGTTCATGGTATTCTTCTGCTAATAGCCAGAAAATGTTCAAGAAGAGAGGAATGCACCAGCAGGATCTTTTTACCAGTTCATTTGCAAATATTAGGAGACCATATCTACATTTAAAATGCTTGCAGCCCTCTAAAATAGGAAAAGCTATTGAGATCATTGTCCTGTTGGCTGGCATTCAGGAAGGTTATCTACAGATTCTGTTGCCACCTACATGAAGGGATTTCAGGAGGAAGAGCATGATCAGAGCCATATCTAGCAGGGGAGGCGGGGAGGAAAACTCATCACAAATAACTGTAAAGAGAGATCCTCCCCCTCAATAGTTTTGGGGTTTTTTTCCCTACTCCTTCCCTTAATGAAAATCCAACAGCATGATTGAAAACTATCAGGAAAATTAAGTGTTTGTTCTTACTGAGAGTTTGCAAAGAACCTCGACGTAGCACGAAGGCATTTGTCTGAAGAGCTGACAGCGATGCTCAGCTTGTGAACGGTTCAAGAAGCAGAACCATTAGCATGTTTTGGGTACGACACGTACGTGGTAATCAATTGGCCTAAACCTCACGCCCTTCACTTTTAAACACAAGTAGCTGGTATTAGGCAGGGGGAACACAGCGCGACGCGATGCCCGTGTCTGATCAGGTGCACCTCTCCAGACTCCAGCATTTGCTTCGTGCTTGTGGCGTCTCTGTGCAGGAGGACCACACCAGCACCCTGGGTGGGCACAGCTCCACCACAAGCTCCGCTCCGTACCGCAGCAGCGAAACCACTGCCTGCCAACGAACCGCGAACTTGCTGTTTGCCTGCGCCGGCACGAGGAGCCCTTGTAGGTGTCTGTCGGTGAAGCCAGACCACGTTTCAGCCCCCGATGAGATTACCCTGGCAAAAGCCTGTACATGCCATGCTCACCAACAACCCCCGGCCAGGTCTGACCAGGTGGTTTTGGTGGGCTCATGGCTGTGCGGGAAGAGGGGAACTGAAATACCTCCAGGAACGCAGGCTTGGCCACTTTGTGGGAAGTGAAGCCCACCAAATAAACAAATCTGAATAAGGGTGTCGGGTGGGCCTGCGTTTCCTTCTGAACTTGAGGTATGAAAGGGAGTCAAGCCAATGCCTATGCCTGAAAAAACAACCTGCTTTTCCCAGATGTTCCTCACTGCTGGGAATCACCAGCAGCTGCAGACCCATCAGCTGTCGCTGTTTGCTGTCTGTGGACCGAGCGCCCCCGTTAGCCAGGGCGCGTTTATCCGTCCTTACGGCAGAGCTGCAGCCTGTCCTGCGTCCGCCTGGGCGCAGGCTGTGCCACCACCATGCCACCTGGAGCTGCTGGGGACAGGTGGTACGTGTGGGCCGGTGTCCTCCCGGGCTGCAATCAACCACTGCAATTAGCAGGAGCCACCTGCACCACTCAGAAGGGCAGAAGGTCTCTTTGGCATTTCCTTTACAACGCCCTGAAGCACCACGGCAGCACCAGCCAGTCACCACAGCCACCTCCCAAAGGACAGGATTAACAGCGAGAGTCCCGTGGCCTCGCAGGTCCTGGCCCTGCTGCTTTGCTCCTGGGACGCTCGTCTGCTGGCATCAGAAAGAATAGTTGGGATAAACGGAAAATAAGTAGTGTAGCTGGAAACTCGGGGTCTGGGGACACCCAGCGGGAGCAGAGCTGGTGAGGGGCTGGGCAGGGGGCTTCGGGTGCCCACAGAAGGAAGGGAGAGCATGAGGTCTGAGGACATCAGGCACTTGCGGAGGTGGGTACAGCTGTGTCAGAGGAGCAGCAGCTGTCGAGGACGGGAATGTGACTGTTGAGCGCCCAGGTGTCCATGGGGCAGACCGAGATCCAGCTTGACCGGCCGCAGGAAAAACATCCCAGATGGAAAACAGCAGCCATCTGCCATCTCCGGGGATTTCCAAAGGTCACCTTCCCCTCCAGCCCTTTTGCTGACAATCCCATAACACTCCATCAGTAAATATTAACGCTCATCTGTGCCGCTGGGCAGGCAGGGCTGCGGGCCCGCAGATGGCAGCGGCATGCTGTCCGAAGCAGACCCCACAACGGCTGCACCGCACCCTTCTGACCCAGCAGCAGGTCCTGTAAATTCATCAGGCTGTAAATTCATCTCTTCCCCCAACTCTTCGCTGTTTCTCTGCTGCAATATTTTAACTCGTCTGCTTCCCAGCACCATAATGCAAATAAAAAGTCCCGAAGGAGGCCAGTAAATAATCCACACTCAAACTTACAGGTTCAACCTGCTTCTTGTCTTGTTCTGTTTTTAAAAAAAAACAAATCCAATAACTGCTGGCATTTCTCGCAATCTCCTGTGGCCTGGGCCACTAAAAGTTACTGCAGAAAATACAAATGAGAGAGTGTAGACACGGTGCTGCTGCCACCGTGCCACAGTCCCCTGTCCCAGCACAGCGAGCCAGCCAAATCCAGGCAGAAGCTGCGGCAGGTAGCTCAGTTCAGAGGTACCTCAGGAAAAATAGAAATCTCAGGAATCCCAGCAGGTAGTTGTTTGTCACTGTCCGTCTTCTCAGCCTCTGTAGAGGGGATTCCCCAAGGCACTGCAGTACAGTAGTGCAGAAATAACAGGCAGGAGATGGCTGAAATTGGGGTGGCAGAACTGGGAGGTCCCTCCGGAAGATCACTGTGCGTGGAAGTAGATAGGCTTGACTTTTCCAGACAGGATCTTGGGAACCTGCACAGAGATGATCTCGGCCATCATTTCAGGGTAGTCCACACTCACCATATGTGCCTTAATTAACAGGTCAAATGTAAACTGATGCAGATCCTTGGCAATCTGGGAAAGGAAGAAAGTTTGTTAAGCAAGAAGTCCCTGGTCAGCGATTTCTCTGAGAAGATACCAAGCAGACGTTAGCAGGCACAGCAGGTCAGGGCTGGCCCTGCTGCAGTGGGACCTGCTTTGCTCTCTGGCCATCACTGCCCTGCCAGCAGTTATCAGATGGCAGGTATGCATCCTGAGGATGAGCGAGGGAACTACTCAGTCTGGGAGCATGTCGCATATTTTGCCATGGCCCTTCACACTCAGACATTACTGAGTCTCCCCAAAACAGAGATGTATAAAAACAGCACTTTCTTACTGCTGCAGAAACTTGTCTTACTGTGTGCAGATGCTGCTGACTTACTTTTTGCTTGTAGATATATAACTGCACGGGCATGGAGCTGAGCCCCAGGAAAGAGGAAGGGTCTAGCTCACCTTTGACCAGTACCACTTTAAGTCACAAATAAAGAATTTGTTTTCTCTGGTGTAATCAGAGAAGATTCATTGGGGGCACTGAGATTTTGAGCTGTTCTGCTAGGCTGATGATGGAAAGGTATTGTCTACAAAGAGCTTTTCATTGCTAAAAAAGGAAGCCCATAAACCCAGGCACAAGAGTGGTTATTGCAGGGAGTGACAGACACAGGTGACTTTCATTCCCTCAGTAGAGTTAGCGGCTGTCTTTTCTCTGTCGCTTAATCTGGGAGCATACTGCAATGCTGTCCCTGCAAAGCTATGCTAAGAGTTAAAAAACAAACCACAATGAATGACAGAACCATCGAACAGCCCAGGTTGGAAGGGATCTCGAAAGGTCACCTGGTCCAACCTTCCCTGGGAAAGGGAGCCTGGATGAGACTATCTAGCATCCTGTCCAATTGCATCTTGAAAACCTCCAGTGATGGGGACTACCACAACCCTGGGGAGGTTGTTCCAGTGTTCTCACTGTAAAAAGTTTCTTTCTTACATTGTTTCTTATGTGTATAGATAGACATTTCACTGTCCTCTCTTACAGGATGCACGGAGTCCAGGACCTTGGTGAGCTGGTAAAATCGCCGAGAGCAGGAGGTAGGGTTCTTCCTCTTGCAAGCGATGATACGGTCAAGTTCCTTAATGTAATTCATTCGAAGTTCATCAAAGAGCTTCTGGTTCTTCAGGCCATCCACTGGAACTGGATGGAACACGGGAAGGAAACAGTAAGAGTTGCCCAGAGAGTGGAGAGAATAAAAGAGCAAGAGGAAGGCTGGAGAAGTGGTCAGGGCAGACCTAAGAGGAAAGATCTGCCCCCTAGCCCTGCTATGGCCCTCGCTCTGATCAGCTTGTTGGACTACTGCTAACCCAAGGACCCTTGTTCAGCACTTGTTATAAAAGAGAGGCAATGTAACAAACTGCAGTGCTATTTTCCTGCTCAGCAGCTGGTGCTCGGAGGCCCCCATGATGACAGCAGTTAGGCTGAGGAACAACCTCTGGCAGGAGCTCCATGGGAGAGATGCTGCGCTGTCCATAGGTGGGATGGACTAGCTGCAGGGTGACTGCGTGGTGGCACCATTATGCTTGGCAGCTTGTTGTCTCTGAGCAGCTCAGCTTGAAGCAGAGAGGAGAATATCCAAAGTCATCCCCTAGGAAGTATGAGTACATGCGCATGGCCAGGGAAAGCATCAGATCCCTCTAGGGCAATACAGCGTATAGCAACTTGAGATCTGTTGAGGAAAGGATGTGAGTACTTACTAATACTGAAGAAGAGTAGAGCCTTCATACAGAGAAACTCCTGAGGTGTGATCTGAAGCCACCCAAACTCCTGAGAGAGGTGCCGCATCCTGACACACTGGCTGTACATTCTGGATTTGTGCATCCGGTACCTGGCATGGCAAGGAAATCAAAGCATTGCCTGTGTGATGTGTGGGGGAGGATACACTCTGCCCAACCCAGCAATCCCAGCCTCGCCTGGCACATTCCCGCTGCCCAGAACCTGAGCTCTGTCTCGGGGGATGCTGGCAGCAACAGGCCTGCATGCAGGAGAGGAATGTTTTCCAAAATACCCATGTGTAATCCCCTCTGTCTGGAAATGGATGGTTACCTGGGATCTACGGGGTTTGTCTGACTCTCGGCCTTCCTGAAAAATGAGTGCAATGATTCACCAAATGTAGCTAACTGAAAGAGATGCGAAGCTGAGCTTGGAGCTCTCAGAAAGAAGGTGTGGTTTTGCTTGCTGCTCCGCTTATTGTTTTTAAGCTCTTCTACTTTAGTGCCAACAAACACTCCCCAACTCCAAGCTGATGTTACATCAGAGAGAACCCATCAGGAACTTACAACATACATTTGTTTCTGCTCACTCCATCTGACCAACCAAGCTGAAAACAGGAGCTCAAATCCCTCAGAAAAAAGGTAGGTCTGTATGCTGCTGCCTTGATGGAAGTCAAACCCAAGACAAGGATGAGGGAAAGGGAAGAAGGACCAGGAGGGACATTTTAACTCTCCTTATTGCTCCTGGACACCACTGCAGAACAATTAGAGGGGAAAAGCAGGGCCCTCCTATGCTTTGTTGGCCAGCTCTGAAAGTACGATTACTCAAGCTGTACATTTCATGAGCAGACAGGAAAGCAAATTCCTTGTCTTGTTCTCATTTCTCACCTAATCTGACCCAGACAAAGCACAATATTAGATTGTTGTTATTTCGCACTTACTCATTGAAGACCAAATCTGGAGCAAAGTAAAGCATCCTGGAATTGACATTGGTGAAAGATCTCCAACCCATAGCAAAAACCATAAGGCCCATCCAAGAGTACTGGATTATTGACATCTGGTCATCCACATGCAGGTTGCGAAATCCTATTAAAAAATGAGAAAGGAATGTTACCAATTAATATTGGCTTCTTCCAGCTAACCAGGACCGTTTTCGTGCCAACTCCAGATCTCCTGCTGTGCTCCTCTTAGGACAAGGTGCTCTACAGCCTAACCTCGACTCACCCCAGGATACGCACACGCAGGCGGGTGACACAACTGCAGTGTCAGCAGCAAGGTGCTCACACCGTGATGGGCAACCAGAAACAGCCAAAGCACAAAACTGCAACTGGAAGGGGAGTAAGGGGATCCCCAAACACAAGGAGGGAATAAAGAAAAACACAAGCAGCAGAATGTTTTAAAGGAAGGCAGTGACAAGCGGTAATAAATGACATCTTCCCCCTAAAAGTCTCCAAGATCTTCACAAACTGTATTTGAAGGCTTTGCAAGACCCACTGAGGTGAACAAGCCTCATTCTGCAACAGACTGGACAAAAAAGATACAGCAGGATGGGATCCAGTGACTTCCTAAAGTCCCCCAGTATAACAGGTCCAATTAGTGGTGCTGAGCAGGTCCAGCTCCACCAGCATCAGGCTCACCCTGCCACAGCTCTCATTTCTGACACTAATTAGACACCCAAACCAACTGAGTCTTACTGTGCCGTATGCTCTGCCGTCACGGCATAACCCCCAAAGTCTCCACTCTGAAACATTCACAGTTACCACGTGAGACAGTATGTCAAAAGTGAGTGAAATAAATAGCTGACGAGGATTCGTTTGCTTTGCTCTGCTAACAGAAATAAATGAGCCGAAGGGGAGTGGGGGTCCCAGCAGCAATACAATTAACATATCACATTCTCCAGGCACTGAGGCAGAAACAAGCCCTCATTAACCAATTACCTCCTTTGGTACAATTCTGGTACTCAAGGAAATAAGCCAAAAAAATTCCTTTATTTTCAACCCATTCTGACTTCACCAAATTTAACTAAGTGGATTTTAATGTATAATACCCAGAGCCAGCAAGTAAACCCGAGGCCTCATCATATGGTTAACAGACTGTGGTTTCTCTGTCAAATACAATATGCATTTATCTAATGAGTACGAAAATGAATATGAAAAACTCTGCTGAATCGCAAGCTAAACAAAAATATCAATTAAATTCAAATTAGTATTCCCAGATGGTGGTTCACAGTTAAATCCCAGGCATGTTTACAACACACGCACAAACATCACCTCCAACACTGTACTTTTTTCCAGACACTTGAAAGTAGTCAAATGTAATCTGGTTTCAAGAAAATCGTATGTTATTTTAATAAAATATTAAAGCAATTATAACACCTCCAGTGTATAATTACAATCCATTGAGGCAAGCCTCTGTCTCTTGCTTGGGAAGCTGTCAACTGCAAATGAGCACAAGTCATGTTTTACTGCTGACTAAACTTGCTTTATGTTTGTACATTCTCCTTTCAGCTTTCACGTCACCGGATTAAAAAACTGAAGCTTGTGTGCAAGTAGTGTCCTCCCGAACCTGAATAGGTGATTTCCATCCGGAGGACTCTCAGCTTTTGGCTGAACATGAACCTTCTAGCAGCCAGTGAAACTCGTTAACAGCACACGAGTACAGACAAGGCATCTGGGCAACTCAACAACTTCATAAAATTGGTCATACTCATCTCCAGGATGTGTTTAAGTTAGATTTTCATATTTAATTACAGTACTGTGTGCTATAAAAACCCCTTCTATTTATCCAGTACATTTGGTCAGAGATTAATTCACTGCCTAGTAAAACCTAAGCCGTTCACAGTGGCTGCTTCCTTGAATTTCTTCCTGCTCCATACTTGCCACTGTTCTTTTTCCTTTCCTAGACTTTCTGAAAAGATTGGAAAAACTTGAGTTACTTGAAGAGAAGCCATGCTGCTGGCCCCTGTAGTTGAGACTTTGTGGTGAGCGGCAGCAAGGTGGTGCAGGGGATGCTCCCACATTGGCACCGAGGGATAAGGAGTAACATTTCGTCAGTCAGCTACACACTCACCCCGCTCCAAATCCATAAGGTTGGGTTTTTCTCCTTTTTAAATTGCTCTTTGAAGGAAAAATGCGTCTTGTCCTCAGAGAGAATTAGCAGACAACACTCTATTACAAAAAAGGGTGAACACAAAAGAGTAGATCAGACTGAAGACTGATGGTCAAAACTTCTTCCGTAGTTTGAAGGAAGCTCTGAAGAACGCTTAGCACAGTCCTCCTGACAGGATGGCGAGGACACACACCTCAGCGTGGTTGGGCGAAGGAGTCCCCCAGGAAAGATTACAGAATCATAGAATGGTTAGAGTTGAAACGGACCTTAAAGATCATCCAGTTCCACCTCCCTTGCCATGGGCAGGGACACCTTCCACTAGGCCAGGTTACTCAAAGCCCCATCCAGCCTGCCCTTGAACGCCTCCAAGGATGGGGCATCCACAATGCTCTTAACCATGCAGACAAGAAAATCTGGTGAATATAAATGCATTTGTAATGGCAGATGCTTGGTCTTCAAAAGAGATGCAAGAATGTCACAATGAGGAGTTGGGCACAAGAGGTGCTGTAGGGCTGGAAATGAATTGCAAGCCAAGGCATAATGGAGAGGATGAGGTGGGGGAGGAAGAAGGCAAACCTGAGGTCTCTGATGTTTGGTCTCCCTCATTCCTATATTCTGGGAGTGAGGCCCATAAATCCTACTACCAAAGAGGAAACCTATACTCTGTAGGTGACTTGGGACTGAAAACATAATCGCAAACAGCCAGCTCTGTGAAATTTAGCCCTAATTCACCCAAGTGATCCATCCCCCTTTTGCTGGGTTCAACATCAACAGGACGAAGCCGCTGGAAACACCAACATCCATGGCAGAACCTCCTCACCCTGCTCGCCCTGTTGTGATGCTGCAAGCGCTGCCTGTGCCCAGGCAAACCAGCGCCGACGCCGTCTCTGCAGTTCTCATCTAGGACTGGCCTTCCCTTAACTATCGAGTATCAGCTGTTCAACGCATCTGTGGAAGTATTTGTTGCACCTAATCTTTGCTATGAGAAGGATTTTGGTGCACTTGTTCATTACCTTGTAATTATGTTCACCGAAAAGAAAATATTTGCGCAAGCTATATCACTGGTTAAGGAAAGGTATGTGAACTCAACAGTTTTGTTGTTACAGGACTTAAAGTTTGCTTTCTGCTTGTCCACAAAATAAGTTCTAGAAACACAGTGTCCGACTTTTAGAAAAGGAATCACTGCTTCCAGTTTCTGCGCTGAAACGCCTTGAAACAAAACTGATTTTCAGAAAACAGATACCTATCATTTCCTGGAAACCTCCTCCCTCCAGGCATCTTAGATGATGTATGGCCAAAATCACTGTAAAAGAAAATAAATACAAACCTAATGCCACAATATATTGTTACATTTTTAGTATTGGCATAGTTTGAAGAGACATAAATGAAGATACTTTCTACAGAAAGAAATCACAGCAAAACTAAAATTAACTTTACTGATGACTTGAAAAAGATCAATGCATAACCATTTTCTTGTGAATACTCTTAAAGCAGCATAGTTTGGAAATAAATGCTTTATCTTCTCTCTTGATGCACTGCTGTGCCAAAATGGTATCCTCCTAAGAGATCAGCACCTGAACACGTCACACGTTACCATAAAGTAACATTCTTCATATAAACAAATACTCATTTTGTATCTGGAAAATTTGTTGTTGGGAGAATGGAAAAAGATGCGCAATTAGATGTATCCTTACAGTTAAAGGGTGAGTTAGATATAGTATAAGGCAGTAGATTGGAAACAGAAAAGCAAGCGATGGCCTGGAACACCCATAAAACCCTAACTAATGGCAAGTATGCAGAGATTTTGCACCAGGCCTAATAAATAGGTCTGTCTCCTGTGATCCCAGGTGGAGTATTTCACCTGATCACATGTAACTGAGCTGCTAAAAACGCGAAAGCTGTTCATCTGCCTCACTGGCAGCAGAGCCGCAGCCTGCCCGTGCCCTTCCCCTGCTCTGCTGTGAAGCAGTCGTTCCCCACGCACTCGCAGTGGAGTTATTTTTTAGAGACTGATTTCCTAACAGCTTTGGGAATGAACTGAAGACTTTTCATTTGCTGCCAGTTAAAACAGATCTTTAAACTACTGTGTTTGAGTGCTAATCTAAATTAACTATAACACCTTCACTGAATTTATGTATATGGAAAAGGGAAAATACATACTCCTTTCACTTACCCTGAAGTGGACAGATTTTATGGATTTAATCACATTTTTTAATTCTGTGTGTCAGCAGCTTTCTTGGCAGGCTGTGGTCATTTAATCTTTCCTTTCCGGTGAAACCACAGTTTGATTCCACCTTCTCCTATGCAGAATTTCAATTGCATAGGGTCCAAAGGGCCATACATTACATGTTATCCACTGGACAGAGGCTGATAGTGCTACTGTGGGCACTCAGGGTTCAGAAATGCTCCTACCTGGTGCAGTCTTGTTTCTGGGATATCACTGAAACCTCACTGGAAGAAGTGCAGGAACACCTTGCTGCACATTAATCACTCTCGGTATACAGGTGATGTTCAATGCAGAATGCAAGCTTAATAATCACCTGTTAACCAATATTAATCTATTGCCGGTATTACCAGGCTGAGGCTACATCCATTACAGGTGCCAGCTGCCCCGTGTCCCACCGGCAGCAGCCACTGGAAAGTAAAACCTTTGCCCCTTTACATTGATATACATCTTAACTGACCCGCAGGACTGCTTATGCTTAGTTAAGCCAAAGCTCGTGCCAGATGTGCTTCATTAATGAGGAAAGGGGAAGAGCGGATAACATTTCCACCCTTACTGTGGACCTACTGAGGCAGCACACGCCTGCTGCCGGGCTCTTTGAGGGGCAGGGGACAGAGCGAGGTTTGCCAGCTCGGCACCAGAAACCCCAGCTGAGATGCGCTGCTTTGGCTGTTGGCCTCGGGCACCGTTCCTCCTCCCGGCCGAGGCAGGCTGTGCCGTGGCACTGCAGCAGCTGGTCAAGCCCTCTGGTCTGCTCCCACTGCACCTCACCAGCAACGGTGTTCCTTAAACAGCCTCCAGTCTCCCAACCAACTGTGCGAAGATCCTTCTTTTTTGATAAAAACAACTGCATCCCACTGTTTTAAATTGCTTGGGTTTTGTTTCCATTACTTCTGCACCTGCATGCATTTCCCTGCATCACCCCTCTCCAGAGCCCACCAGGCACCAGGCTGCCTAGCCAACCTGCAGACCTGGGAACGGAAAACACTTCTGCTTTATTAACCAAAATACAATTTAAATAAATTATAGCTAGCAAACTACCTCTGGCTATGGGCTAGGATTCTGCAAGTTTACCCAAAAAGAGAGGTGGCCACAGGGAAGGGCAGCGCCTGACCACAGCTCCCAGGGGAGCACCAGCACCAGAGCGGGCAGAACCCAGCAGTGGATGAGACCCACCTCGCAGCGGCAGCTGGACCGCTGCTCGAGTGAAGGCGCTGCGTAACCACCGCCTGGAGCACCAGAACAGCAACAGTGCTGCGGTTGTTTACTCCTTCCCTGGAAAATATCAGGAGAATGACTAAGTGGCGAATTTGCGGTTATTACTGTTGAATAACAGTGGGCACATGTCAGGGAACTGCTGAGAGAAAGCTGGGGAAAAAAAGTGGCTTTGCCTCTTGCTCCGGGCACAGTGATGCTAATGGTCAGGCCAGCGCCAGCTCCATGGCTGGTGGGATGGGGAGGCAGCATCCCACCACGCAGGAGAGCTGGCCTCCGAAAGGGATCCCCTGGCCTGTGGAGGGGGCTGCAGTTATACTGTAACTGCCCAGAGAGCGGTGACCACTCAGACATAAGAAGATTAGAATTAGTTTTGCCCAGACGTCATCGCCAGCCCCAGGAGGCAGCGGTGCAGCAGCTGGCACTGCTGTGCTGCCACGCACCGCAGGTCAGAGATCCGGTACAGTGCAGGACAGCGAAAGCCTTTGATGAGGGGGGTGGTTACGACGAAAAATGTTTTTGAAAGCACTCTCCCTTTCCATTAGCACTACCACAGTTTTACAACCTCAGCCCCCAGATTGCCAGTCAGGTTTGGTGGTGTCTCTGTGTACTTTTCCGAAGAAATCTTAATGCCTGGCACAGATAAGCCAGAAGAGAAAGCATGATTTATCCCTGGTTTCACAAGCTAGGCAAACCTTTTCTGACTCAAGAATGTAAGAAATAGAATGGGCTATTCTGCATTTAAGCATATTCAGATTAACACCCCTCCTGGAGCACCGGTCAAGCTGCTTCCAGGAGAAATGCTGAATTTCTGGGAATATCAAATGTCTGACTATAATTCATCAGCAAGTTTTGGCATATAGTGGCAAGCTTATTTTGCCTCAAATTCCTCCTTTGGTCATATCACCCTGTACATAAAGAGTAGGATCCCTATTTTCTGTGGCATTTCCTGATGAATAGGGCCAGGGTGAGGAAGGCAGCTTGGTATCATCCCTACGCCCCAGCCTCAGGGATGCTGGAAGGTGAACTGGATCCCGCTGCACCCAGTGATCTCTGTCTTCTGTAATTTCACTCATTGGTATGATTATGACGTGCAACAGGCAGCATGTTACAGACTAGTAACCTCTATGCTCAGAACCAAGGAGCGTATTCAGTGAAACACATCTATCACCAGGATGTTTGCACTTACAGCACCTGATAACTATTACCATTTGGAAACTTCCCAACCCTAAGGTACTCCTGTATTACGACTCTGAATGCATCATAAATATATTCCAGCACTCTGTCACACAAGAGCAACCTGACTGCAAGGAAGAAGCCCTTTGGGATTTTGTACCTCTCTTTTGCCCTTTTACAATTAATTGGCTTGTGAAATACAGAGATGGCGCGGAAGGATCTCTCCCATCTCCTCAGCTCCTTTCAGCCCAGTTTCCCCCACCTCACTTTCACATCATCAAGTGGCACACTTCTGATTCAACCTGGGGAATTTACCCTTTTCACCACTTTATGTGGGTTATGGGATGGGGCTAATACTTGTTTAGAGAAGACTTTGGCAGGTCTGGTAGACACAGCCCTGGAAGTGGACCAAAACTCCCACAGGGAGAGCAGGAAAAGAGCAAGATGCTGAACCCCTGACCAGCAACAGCCCTTCCGGCGCGGGGAAGCAGACATATGCCCACACAGTACTGCGTGGCGGGGGTTATCAGAACCCAAAGTGTAAGTTTTGACACACTTTGTCACCCCTTAGTCACCTCTCCCATCAAGCAGCCACCCAAAGGAGACAAACCTGATGCTGCTGCAGCCTGCTTTATGGAGATATTACACAGCCAGCCACCTTGTAAAGACGTTCCCCCAAGGAACTGTGTGATGGTGGGACACAGGCTGCAGATCACCTCCTTCAAAACCCACTCCAGGTGATGCAAGCAAGGGGCTTTCGGAACATGTCAGGGAAGGGATGGGATTTGTTAGTTTTCTTCCTCACCTGGCAAAGCCTTTGCCCATTTGACCACATAGACCAGCTGCCTCTCCCCGAGCTCATTCAGGCTGGTCAGCAGGTTGGAGAAGGAGTCTGGCTGGCTGTTGTCATGGCCGGCACACACCACACCAGGCTCAATGGCCTCCAGGACGTTGAGAAAGATGGGCTGGCACTCATACCCATCAATGTGTGTCATCACCATCTTGGGAGCTTGCTCCTCTGTGGGGCTGGATAAGCTGGCTCCATCAACGTCGTCTTGTGTCTTCAGGTTACCCAGCTTCTTCAGCTTGCGGGCTGTGGAAATGATACATTTTAATGTGAGACTTAAAAACATAAAAAAAGCTTGAGGCTTCTCAGCCTGCAGCTCCATCACTTATATTTACGAGGAAAGGGAAACTGATGGCCAGCAGCAGCTACTCCTTCAGTGCACGCCGCCCAAAGACTGCCTCGGCATCACAGACCTCACATAAGGACAAAAGGGAGCACACACTGCACAAGGAAATCCATTTGCTCGTTAATCTTACACGGAAAAGAACAAGTATTATTTACATCTCCAGCTGTGACGTGTCTCACATTAACTCCCACTGAGAAATGGAGAGGAAGAACTGGAGAAAAGATGGAAGAGGTGACTTGATTCAAACAACTACTCACATGCAATTAAAAAGGGAAACAATGCAAGCAAATAAACTCAGTACCCAGTCACATTCCAGGGAAAAAAGCCATTGCATTTGGATGTTCAAGTGGGATTGTTCCACCCCAGGCCACAGAGGTAGTGGGATGCAACCGAGAGAAAAGCCTTCTCCCTGCCTGGGGCTCCCGCAATGCCTGCTGCCCTATAACCAAGCTCTCCCAGCTGGGTCACTACTCTACAAATGTATTATGGAAAATACATTTTAAAAGCTAGCAGGTGGTCCCACGGCTGTTTCATTGGACTCTCCCCAGCAAGCCCACCAATGAGGAGAAGACTCGAGCAGGGGTGACCTTGGTCTGCTGGCCAGCTTCAAGAGCAACATCAGCAGAAGGGGCTTGTGGAGTTGGGACTGGAGCCAGCCAACAACTGTGCCCATGTCACCATGACGAAGTGTCTCTCCTGTGTACTTGGCTCTAAATTACAGATGCTTGTCTGCTAGCAAGATATACCAGGAGCTTCAGATGCGTGACTTTAAAGTTCTTTGAGAATTAGTGTTCACCTAATTTGATATCTACGCGATGGTGATCAGCACAACACGGGTTGGCAGGCTACTGCAGACAGGAACAGCTTTCACCCCTTACCGACTCCAAAAAAGGGTAATTAATTAGAGAAAAAAAGCCAATTGTTTAATTCAAGTGGAGAATATAACATCAAACCAATTGCCCTTGGGGTTCTGGCTCCTTCATTACATGATACTTATCTCAAATTTCCTTTCAGCTGTAATTAGAAAAATAAGCAGCGAAACATAAAAATGTCAAGTTAAAGTGCAGCTTTGTAAATCAATTCAAAACGTTGATCTTTAAGTAATGTACTTTGGATGATCTACTGTAAGAGCAATTAAGACAAGGCTGCTCTGTGAAAAAGGAAGGGAAAAGAATTTATTAAAAAAAAAAAAGAGAGCAACAGGAAAACAGGGCTGCAGTGCACTGTGACATCCTTCAGCCATCGTCTGCTCGGGTGACAGGCCAGACAGGGCATTGAGCCTCCCCTCTCCCACCCCTCCAAGAAGTCACTGGCAGCACCAGGACCTGGCAGGCTCCCAACACTCTCCTCTCTAACCCCTGGAGAACCGATCCCCCGAGACAGGGACGGCATGGCTCTCCCTGGAAGCTGCACTCAGGTTTTGTTCTCAGCATGCAGCACGGAAGGAGAGGAGTGCAGAATGCTGACCTGCGTTTCCAAACAACCTCACGTTAATTTGGGAAGGAGGCACCGGGGCTGACTCCACCTGAGGCAGAAACCGTGTCCCATGGTCATGCTTGGCCCTACACCTTCAGAGACGGGAGTGCTGCTAGGAAAGAAAAGCTCCCAGGCTTAAAAGAAGAAATAAAAACTGAACTGTATCTTCCAAAGATTAATAATGAGTGCCCAGGAGGTCTTGTGCATAACTGGAGCCAAACCCACACTGTATAAAACACACACATGGTTTGGCTTAAATATTAATTTTTTTTTTCTTAACATTGAGTTATCTAGTACTAAAAGATACTGAGTGAAATAAGAAGAGAGCAAGCACTCAACCGTGCAGGTTCTGAGACTGCAGCCGTAAACCAAACCCCTGTGTGTCAGAGCAGTGGAGGTGGACGATAACTGCTCTTATCAGAGAAGCCTCATGTCTGTGCTCTCCAGGAGCGGCTGTTCCACAGATCACTGAAACACTGATGTGACTAGATGGAGAAAAGCTTCAGGCATAAAAAGTAGCTTATATTCAGTCTAAAAACTACGGTTTATGGCAGGACTTCTCTAGGTTGTTAAACTGCCATGCTTACTGTACCCTGAAATTCAGCAGCTGCAATGCCCTTACTGGAATCTCCACATTTATTTTAAAACCAAAGATACTGGGGTCCAGGCCTTCTCACAAACACAGCTTTAAAGACACCAACCCTGCCATAGTTAAGCCACATACTTTTGTCTTAACTTTGTGTCACCTGTGCAAAATCCCTTTTTGCTGGTAGCTCCTACTCAGCAGCTACCGGAAACAAAAACGGAAATCAAAAAATAGAAATTAAAGACATCTGTTATACTTTTATTCAAGGATGAGCTAAGCTAGGCACCGTACTTCTCCAAACCAAGGTGGGACGAACGCCAGCACGTGTGACTGAAAACAGGCAGTTTACCGGCTGGGCTGTTAGCAGGGACAACAGCGCTGGGGAAGCCTCGACACGCCGGGCTGGCACAGCCCCTGAGTCACCCCGCAGCACCCCTGCAATTCGGCTTGGGCTTAACTGAGAAAATACCATGCGGGTTTGGAAAAAAGCTTAGAGGACATAATCATATGGAAGCACGACAAAATATTCCCCAGTGCATTCACCCTAGGGAGCACACGATAGAGCGATTATCAAAGTAACACCCGTTTTAAGCAACTTAACCTGCCCACCCTCCCGCCAGCCCTTTCTGAAGCTGGTGAAGGAGCACTCTGGGCTCCAGCACAGATTTTTGACAAGTGCTGGGCCTTGTGGGGAAGTGCTGGGGACGTGGAAGAAAACTGCTTTTGCACCAGCAATGACAGAGAAATCCTGCCAGCCCCAGGCACTGCACACTGATTTCAGCTGCAGGCAAAATGACAGAGAAGCTGAAACAGGACTTGACATACCCTGTTCTTCAAACTTTTTATTACCATCAACCAACATGTGGCTTGTCAAAACCAGACGCTGTCAAGCTATCAATCTTTTCCGGCACAATAGTTTTAGTTGATAATTATAATAGTACTGGTATAGCAGCCATGTTTAAGAGATCTGAGTCAGTCAGGCCCACGTGAATTAAAAAAACTCGAATGGTATAAAATCAGACGGTACCGCTGAATGATTTTAAATCACTCAGGTCATACATTTCAAAAGCAATTATAAATGTTGAGGCAACATCAGACAGGTTTGTTTCTTATAAGGGTTGTTCACGGCCCTTTGCTAAGTGAATGTCTACATTCATTCCAAAAAGAAAATTAACCATTTCTACTAAAAAAGCCTGTATGACAACGTGTAGATGGGACAACAGTAACGAACTTTAAAGGACTGAACAGATTGAGCCAGGTCTGCTGATAAGCTCAGTCTGTCAAAGGGAAGTACATTTCCCTGTAAGTAGATATATCAACCGACTAGAAAAGTGAGCCATAGTCAACGAATGTCGAACTCCATCCTCAGAAGCCTGAACTCACACGAAAAGCTGATGGACAACCACGGAGGCCTGAGCTGGCAGCATGGTTCAGTGGACACAGGACGAACAGGATCCCGTGTCATGTGAAGGAGGAAAACGCTGGCTTGGATAGCATCTTGGCATCTTAGCACCACCTTTAAGCACTGACGCTGCTGACACTGGGAAACTGTGATTAGACGTTCACTGTACGAGGGAGGTGTTCGCAAGCTGCAGAAGCCGTAAGAATAGTAAAGACTAGACAACACACCTCGGAGCACAGAAGTAAGAATTTTACCTAGGTGGTTATGCAGAAGGCTAAAGGGTTATTAAGTCACAGCCAACAAATACCCACTGCAGGGACAGAAATTCAATTAAAGTAGGTTTTTCAATCTAGCAAGCAAAGCTGTAATAAAGATCCAGTTGCTGGAAATCAAGGACAGACAAGATGAAAAATAAGGTACATCTACCACAATACTGAACGTAATTAACTATTGCAACTGTGTGGCAAAAAAGGTGTTAGATTCTCCACTGCTGGAAATGCTTACATCGATATCAAATGCTTTTATAAGACATGAGCTCTATTTTAACCACAGCAACTGACCTGAATTAGGACTAAATACAGGTATGACTCACGCCTTGGGCTTTTACAAGATATCGGCAGTTAGTACATTAGTTTTCTAGTCCTCCCATCAATGAAATGAAATGAATTTTACATGTTTGGGAGGTTTTGCCCCAAGACAGGACTGACATGGAGCGCAGCCGCTAGGCTGAAGGTGCATAGCAGACGTCCCGCAGCATATGCAGGCTGCCAGCTCTGGCCAAGGGCAGAGGCGCCTGGGTCTCACAACGGGAACAGCCTACGCGACCTCGCACGCCACAATTAAAATTCACTGGCAGCAAACAAACAGGAGGTGCCTTTAATTCCAGAGCTCTGCAGTTCAGCAGGAGTTGCTGTGGCTGAGTGACATGCAGGGTCTGGACTGGAGCAGGACAGAGGGGTCCAGATGCCCGTGTGTGCATGAGGGCTGGCAGGATCCATGCAGCCCTGTGTGCAGCGGCACGCTTCCCATGCACCGGGGCTGGCAGGATCCATGCAGCACTGTGTGCAGCGGCACGCTTCCCATGCACTGGGGCTGGCAGGATCCGTGCAGCCCTGTGTGCAGCGGCACGCTTCCCGTGCACCGGCGTTGACAGGATCCATGCAACCCTGTGTGCAGCGGCACGCTTCCCATGCACCGGGGCTGGCAGGATCCATGCAGCCGTGCAGGCACCTGCACTCACAGTAGGAATTGCTGCTGTGGGAGAGGCAGGAGAGTGCACCAGCACAACCAAGCACACGAAACTGGCATTATCAATTTTTTTTTTCTTTCCTTCTTTTCTTCTTTTCCTTCTCTTGGGCTTCACAGTGTTGATTGGGAGAGAAGATTCTGTTTAATGGATTTCAGCTTGCAGGTCAGAGTGATCTCAATCAATAATGAAGTGCTTCGACATACTGTTATTCTGTGCCAAAGCAGAGAGTCCTAAATAAGGTATTCAGTGTGTCACCTCCTCCTCCCATTAAACATACTGAGAGCTGCAGGTCTGCTGGTCACAGGCAGCTCTATTATAAGTGACTGGTAATTAACAGGCAGTTAAAAACAACTGTTTGGAGCTTGGAAGTGTTTTCAAATGCTCTGCCTCTCTACTGTGGGAGAAATAACTGTGGACAAACTCATAGCATGCATGTTTTTAACAATTGCCTTTAAACCGACATTCAAAACAAATGTAAAACAGACCAGGCAGAACAGGTCAGGGTGACCCAAAGAGCTTAAGAAAAAAAAGGGAGGGGGGGGCTATCAGTATTAGCATTAATTTTGTCAGTGTGTCCTGCAGAAGAAGGTTACACTGATGTATGTCTTCTCTTACTTAAGGAAATTTCACCAGAAAAGAGTACTTAAAAATAAGAGCATGCTTGTTTTGGATGGCATTATGAAGCCCTTCTGCTGGCTGCGGTCTGGGGAGCTGGGTTTGGCTCCTCACCCCTATCCCCCGGCTCGGGAGCCCAGCAATCCCACGGGTGGGGCGGTGGTAGCATCCCAGGCGTAACCCTCCCAGGCAGACAAGGGAAATGTCTCAGAGGAGTTTTCCTGCTTCCCCTGGGAAGCCACAGCTACAAATGGCCACCAGCAGCCATGAAAATGACTGTCATCAGGAACCCCTACAAGAAGGCATGCGGGCAGGCACGGTGCTGGGACAGGCTCCTCTGCCCTCGCTCCCTCCCAGCTGAGCTGGATGACCAGGGCTGGGGGCAGATACCAGGGAACTGAGTCGGAGGTAGCCACTTGGTAACTTCAGCAAGCAAACTGCCTGCTTGGTCTCATCAGGTGGATGGGGCACCTCCCTGGTGTTCTAAAATCGTGGTGTGCCTTTGCACGTGCCTACACGCATCGCTCCCAAAGCGCTGCAGCAGCAGCACCCTGCTGTTTGCCGACAGCTCGCCTGCGATGGAGGGGGAGCCTAAGTGAAGAACGGTCAGAGCCAGCACACAGGGTTGACGTCGCGAGGTTTTCGGACTCCATTAACTTTTGAGATGTTAGTTTTTTCTGCTTGCTACCAGGAGAAAAGGAGCGAGCTGCACGTCTCTGCATCACCCCCCCTCCCCAAGAGCAGTGTCCCAACCGCGCTCAGATTTACTACCCGCTGCTGCAAAAGCAGAGGGGAGCAGGCCGGCTCCTGCCCTGCCGACTGGACGTGTTTGTTGGTACCTGAGCTGTAAGAACTCTTCTGGGGAGAAATAAAATTATAACCACTGCTCCTTAATGAGCAATAAACCAGAACCTTTTCGGTAGCAAGTTCTTCAAGACAACGTTCAAACAGTCCAGCAGCTGCGGGAGGCACTGCCCATCCCAGCAACGGTGGAAGTATGTAACCTAAAATGTTGGTACATTTAACTAGCCAGGGCTCCCCCACTTCCCTCTGCCCTGCGCTGATGCTGCCGGTGGCTTTCCTTTCTGTATCACCCAGGACTCCCCTCCGCTTCGCTGACAGGAGCCTTTTCAACGTGGGTCAGGTCCATCAGCTAAGTTTCAGGGTATTTTCTTCCTCACTCTCACATCAAATGAATTCAAAGATGAGCCACTCGCTGATCTACATTGTAGCTTCTGGATTTTGAGCAGAAAACTATTTTGGATACAGGCATTCTGTCAGGTTTTGGTAGGGCGACAGGTTTTGGAACAGAGATAAACAGTAACAAGGATCTTTACCAGTGACACAGGAGCAACTTTCATTCAGTGAAGAAAAATACTGGGGCTGTAATTTTATAAAGAAAAATGGCCATTTCTGCCTGGGAAAAATCATCTTAAAATGAGATTGCTTTGTTCAAAGAGGCTTCAGCGTGAGTAAGAATCCAGCTTACCCAGCCATTTACATTTTTTCACCTTAACGAGGTTTTAAACTAAAGAAAAGAATGTTTCCTGAAACTGAAACAAAAGTTTAATGAAATTCACAACTTTGGTATTAGAAACCTGCAAATGTTTTCCAAAGCTCATTATGCTCAATCAGCCTCGTTTATTTAGACAATTACTGAATATTAATATGCCAAGTCCATTCATTATCTGCAGGATTAGCCCGGCATCGAAAGGACCCAGGGGATGTTATTCAGACAGTACCTCCCAGAGTCATCCCAGCTTCGTAGCACTTCCGCAGGCGGCAGGACGGGCAGTTTTTCCTTCTGAACTTGTCAATGGTGCAGTCGTTCCGGCTGGCACAGAGGTATTTCTGTTTACCTACAAACATCAATGGAAACGGCAGATGGGTGGGGGGTACCGATCGGATGAAGATTACAAGGAGAAATGGGGAAGGGAAGGGAAGGGAAGGGAAGGGAAGGGAAGGGAAGGGAAGGGAAGGGAAGGGCCGTATCAGTGCTGATTTCCCAGTTCACCCCTTAGGAAATTTAAGTTGGAAGTTGGTATCTTTTGGGAAAACAGCACAGTTCTTTCTCTACTGCTACACGAGTGGTTCACTGCCAGATATACATGCTTTGTAGGAGAGCTGGCTACTCAAAATGCAGACGTGGTCACTGCTGTTTTGCCATTCTTCAGCACCCCTTCTCTGCCTGCCCTCCCTGCTGCAAGGTGGCACTGCTCCTCTTGACAGGCACACGGTGGAGGCTTTTAGACCAAGGTGTCCAAGGAGAAAAATCACTCTGCACTGTGCAGCACAGCAGAGGTAATCACGGAATCACGGAATTTTCAGAGTTGGAAGGGACCTCCAGAGCTCATCTAGTCCAACTCCCCTGCTGAGGCAGGAATGCCTAGAGCACATTACTCAGGACTGCATCCAGGCGGGTCTTGAAAATCTCCAGAGAAGGGAACTCCACAACCTCCCTGGGCAGCCTGTTCCAGTGCCAAGGGAATGAACAGTCAATGAACAGCAATTAAAAAGTAATCAAATATGGGTAGTTCGGTTCTCATTTTTTAAATGTCATACATCTATTGCTTGGCTTTTCACTGTTTTTCTCCTAGAATGCCTTCAAAACACACTACGATCCTCCTGCTGCAGCACTCACCTACAGTTGAATATAGTCCCCAGACAGCTGCCGTCCCTCTACAACCACGACTCTCTTTACAGTGCTTTTTGGGGCTGGATTATTTTTTGTGCCATCCATTAATACTAACTGGGTTTGTTGTCTGCAGGTTACAGACACTGGGGTTGGGGAACTGATTGCATGGGGAGCTGCTGCCCCACGGGCTCTGTCGCCGTGGGTCATGTGGCACCAGTCACCCTGTCCCCTGGGCTGCACTCAGAGCCAGCCAGCAGGAAACTGGGACCAACAATTCCCTGTAAGGGAGACCCTGCACAGCAGCAGGTTTAGGGGAGCTTGCAGAAATATCAGAAGTTACTTATTGTCAGGCTAACTGGTATCTTAGACTCACCTTTCCACTTGTTTAGAAAGCAGCCCTTAGAGCTCCAGATTTCATGTCTTTTTTTTTTTTTTTTTTCCCAGCCTCACTTCCTAGACATGCCAAGAATTAACTTTCCTTCCTGACTCATCATTTGTTTTCTTGTCAAGTCTAAACACGTTTACTGGATCACGATTTATCTGATGTTCTTCATACCATTCCAAACTAAACCAGTCTCAGTAAATAATAGAGCTGTGCAACTCACAGACTCTGCTTAAGTAGCCTACATGAGAAATCAGTCTATATCCAGCTTAATCTTTATTTATCATCCTGCAAGTGTTTGTTTTCTATATTCTTATAGGAATAGCCCTTTGGAATCATCAGAGATCCATTAAAAGGACGAGGCTGAACCTAACTGCTTAATGTACCAGTTATGATAAGAGATGCACTCATTTGGGGCATTGATTTAACAACTCCCCACACACACATCCACAACTTCTGAAGATATTGGAATCGTAAAAAGCGGCAAATTTTTAGCAGCCCAGTATCACAGATCTCACTGGCACCGTCTGTTGCTTCCCCATTGCCCTCCCAGCTCCAGAGAGCAGCTTTGTTTCCTGCGCCTTGGGGAGCGAGGAGCCCACGGAAGGTCCCACCACTCCTCCCTGGCACTGGCGGCCAGCAGCGCACAGCTGCAGCTTTGCTGGCACCACTGGCTGCCAGCTGCAAAATCCCGCCTGCAGGCCCTCATTACAGGGTCGCAGACAAGTCATTATAAGGCTCAGCACATAATCAACTCCTCACACTGCGTGTGCACAGGGCTACGCCAAAGGGCTGCAAAAATACCATACTTTTGCACTTCTTAGAATCATCCCCATTAAAAGCTGATCATTACACCACCCCCAGTGCCTTAGCTGTTAAGACTGGAGACATAATGGGGCAAGAGTGCATTACCTGCAGCACGTGATACCTTGCTAAACCCTTTTAACACCATTCTCATCAGCACCTCTTCTCATCCCCCTCCCTTTGCTCATTACCAGTCTTAAGGACACTTAGGCAAACCTCAGAAGCAGCGATTACACCAAATCCCAGAGAACACAAGCACCATCTTCCCTTTCAACAGTTCATCGAGGAGGTTGAGTAATAAACAACTTCAGCTGAAACTGGGTTACTTGGAGTTATTTTTGTGCTATGGGAAACGAGTGCCGAGGCCATACATTCTCCACTCGACCTCTTTACGTGCATACATCAAACAAGAATGGACGCCCTACTTTCTCAGGCATGGGCATGGAGAACTGTAAGGTGATTTTGCGCTCCTTCCCCTCCAGCTGCACTGCAGGATTCCTGTCTCGTGACAACATCTGACACTGGGATGCTCCAGAGCCCGTCAAAACTAGTATAAAAAATGAGTATAAAATGGATGGGGTTGGGACTCCCGGGAAGGCTCAAGCCCAGCCCACGGGGCTAGCTCGGTCTCTGGCCGAGGCCACTGGGCTGCTGTGAGCCGTGCTGCCCTGGGAGCATCCGCACAACCCTCCTGCTCTCCCCTCACCCCTTGGCTCCGGCTCCTTCCCTATCTTGCCCCTCTAGTCTAAACTAAAGCATTTTTGCAACAATAAGAGCTCAAAACCTTTAAAAAGGTCAAGCCTCTCCTATGAATGGCTTTAGGAAGGGAAGGCAGCACAGTCACTGCCTGAGCTCCCCAAGGACGCTCCAGGGCCAGGCACAGCTCTATCTAAATTCCTCTGCTAAGAGGAGGAACATCCACCAGCCACAGCCCCCTCCTCTCCCCCACACTCCGGGCAGTGTCCCAACACACAGGCTTGTCTCCCACCCCGCTCTGTCACCCCCGGCACCCACGGGAGGGGAGCAGGGGGCGGACGAGATTTGGCAACTGGGTTCAAGCCTCGCTCAACGAGGCAGCCGCGCTGTTTCCCATCAGCTCTTCAGCAGCATCCACTGCCTCTGGCACTGCTGGGAAGGCACACGGAGAGGGAGCGATCTCCCACCAGCCGAGACCAGGCAGGTGCCTTGGCGCCTGCAGCCCTCCCGGATCACTGTGCACAAAACGGGCACATTAGAAGAGTCTCTGTGACAACTTTACCTCCCTGCCGGTGGGCTCGGATGAATGCAAGCTTTTAAGTTGCAGTCAACAGCTCAGCCCACGGTCATGGTACAGTGATTTTGCTGAAATAGCAAGGGCCTGCTTCCTGGTTCACAAATAAACTCTTTGGGGCAGGAACCGATTTTCTGTTAACTGTACATGCATAGTCTGGCACTGTTTATTTTAAGCTGTTAGCCATTAACAAAAAGGGAAACAAATGATCATCCAATGGCTATTCATAAGTCTGCTTCTGCTCAGCATGAGAACAAGGTGGTCTTTCATCTTGTCCTAATTCCTAGCGATGTAGAGATTCCCCTTTAAACTACTGGAGAAACCCAGCGCCCTCATCACTACTATCCCCAGCTGTGGATATGATCTGTGAAAGGAATCCATGACCTGGGAGAGAGACACCACCATGTAGCTGCCCTGGTGAAGCCAACCGTCCTGAACCACCTGCGCTCGTCCCATCTGCTCGACACCGCAGATTTATGCTTAGGGAAGTCCCCTCTCCTTCCCTGCTGATCCAGATACTGTTTGAGATGCATGTAGACGAGAAGTGAATTACAAAGGTACTCAGCACCCCTCTGCTATGTCAGACCAGCACAGGAATCCCAGGAGATCACTCTGTGCAGTCAAGGCTTTTGCAGGCTGCTGTAGGTCCCCCTTCACTGCACACCACCAATACGCTGCCATACCACTGCCCTTGTTGCTGGGAACACCCCCGCCAGCTTCGGCTCCCTCCTGTGCCACCTCACGCCAGGCAGAAAGACGCTTCTGCCACCACCGAGTCCTCCTGCTCATCACCTGCAATGAACATCAGGAGCAGAGGCAGTAGTGGAACAGTAATTCTCCAGCCTTGACTAAAAATAAAGATTTATGGACAAAGATTAGTTGCTCAGTCCAGAGAAGTTATTTAACTAAAAGCCTGTTGCCACATGAATTGTTGTGCCTAGAGTAGCTTTCTCTTCCAGAAAGCAAAGTAATCTATGCAAATGTCTGGAGTAAGATTTACAACTGTGAATGTGAAAACCCATTAAATGCCTTTTGGAAGAGAGATATGTCCCTATATTTCAGGGCATAAACCAAATTCTAACAGTTGGGGGATAAGGCCGAGCTTTCTGAGAAAGCAAATCCCCCGGGGTCTCATGTAACCACAGGGTCCCTGGTGCTCTTCTGTAAAAACAACTAAGCCACTATTAATAAACCATCTTTGCAAAGTCATTTTCTTAATAGTTAGCTGTATTTACCAGAAGACTAAGGACAACAAAAGGAAAGCATCCAGCCCCAGTGACACAGTGCAGACTTCAGCATCACCTCCAGTTCTTTCTCAGGGCAGTGACTTCAGCATCCCGCCCGTGGTGGCTGGGAAGGCGGGCTGGCTGCGGGAAGAGCCAGGGGGAAACTCTCCAGGGAATCAGAAATGATGGTCTGCAAGTGGAAACATTAGCTAGCCAGAGAAACACAAGCATGGAACTTACAGATGCTGGCAAACTAACAGCATGGGCAGGTAACTGCTCTGTACAGGAGAAGAGCAAGAAGCCCAGAGCAAGCCAAGGCTAAATGATGAGCTTGAGAAGTGAACAACTATAGGACTGTGCGAACTGAAATGGCTTTATTTTAAAGATGCTTAAATGCAGCAAGCAAAAATGTTTTAATTCTTCAGTTCTCTGGCAACAAGACAAAACCGTAATGTTTCAACTCCTGAGCCTGTTTGAAGTCAAACTGTCTGCTTCAGACTCCAACCAATGTCACGGCGGACACTTCACTGACTGACAGCTTGCTCGAGCGCAGGCTGAAGCAGCGAGCAGCTGCCAGTCAGTGCCACAGCACAGAGACCTGCCACCCCTCAGGGTACCCAGCAGCACAGGTGCTGACGTACCAGGTCACCCACAGAAAAGCACTGCTCCGCCAGGCTGGGAGGAGCTGGTCTGTGGACACCAAGGGGAGAGCAGAGCAATCCCACCTGGCAGAGAGACACACAGGAGACAGCCAGCAGGCTGTGCCAGGAGGGCCTGAGCTTTCAAAGGGCTGGTTATTCCACCTTCTGCTCTTCCCATGGATTTTTAAGGCCAATAATACCCAAAAGGTAGTGAGAAACCCACGACTGCAGCAGGAGCATCATGGTGCTGCAGCACCACAGAAGTCTTTTGCAGATGTGACTCTTTTGCATGCTGTCAGATCAACCATGAGAAGGAGAACAAACTTTAAAACATGGTGATGGTCTTGGAAAACAGTTAACTAACTTGTTGTCATCTTGAAAACTGGCAAGAAACTGTTGGCCTGGAGACATTTCTCTGGTGCAAGGCTAATCCCCAGCAGGTTGTGATGCAGAACGAGAATCCATATGGAGAGTGACTGAAAGGGAATTGGGATAGACTGCACAGCAGTCTGGCTGCTAGCCCTCTTGGAAATTTGCCAAATACTGTGGGTTTTTTTCATTTAGCTCTCTACTATTTAAAGGCAGCTCCATCAGGAACACAGCCTAAGGCATCCGAGTCCGGCGCTGCCAGGAACACTGCACAGAGGCAACTCTGAACTGGCCAAGACGGCCATCAGATCTCATGCAGTCTTGGAGGGATGAGGAAAGTCTACAATTTTTCAGGGATGGATGCAAGGGACACAAAACCGACTTCTTTCCTGGACGGGATGGTATAACAGGAACCCCTGGACTGCCAATTGATTTGGAAGTGTGTTATGTTTGAAGCATTTTCCTGTTTCAGGGACAACTGTGGTACCATGAGGACCAAAACATACTGTCTTCAACTCATCTGAGCCACCCTAACTGTGCAAAGTAATGCCCTGCCGACTTGTGTCGAGAAAAGCAAAATTTGTGCTGAGGTGAATGCACTTTTTCTTTACCAAATCTTTGTTATTGTAGGAGAAAGAGGAATTAGAAGGAGGAGTCGTCCACCTTCACAGGCTGTGAGTGTGTCTGGCGGCAGAGAACCAGCAGCACTTCTCGCCGGGGCAGCGAGCCCCAACCCTCTGGATCCCTCAGCACTCAGACACCAAAGGGGTGACAGAAGGGGAAAGACAAATACCCGGTTTGATTACAAAAATGAGGTTGGCCGTCTTGCAAGTGAGGAAGTCCACATCAGAGCCCAAGAATCTGCAGGGTGCATTTTAGGGCTTGCCTATATATAACCTGAACATCTTGAGATAGTCTATAAATCAAGAGCGCTGACAGAAAGAGATCAGGAAAATATTCATGCCTTTTCTGTTAACTCTTCCAGCATCTTTCTGGAAAAAACAACTCAACTTGAGCTTGAAAAAAACCTCAAATCTGTCACACATTTTATCAAAGCAGGTGCAATCCACTCTGCTGGAAACCACACAAATCCCTCAGCACGTTTCAAAAGTGAAGAGGAATCAATATCAAAAGGTTATTTTAAGAATCTTTTCCCTTTCTAATCCCTTAGAAGCCAGTGTATGTCTATAAAACCTTCTTCAATATCCCTGAATTACTGCCAAATAAGTTCAGTATTATATTAGGCAAAGAATATGATAAAAGAAAAACTACATGTCTAGCTATTCTCCATTCCCTCCGAGGCGATTCGTTTGTGTTGCTCTTCAGTTCCCAGTCCATTGCTTCTCTGACCCATCGGAGGCTGCTGGTTTACACCAGTAACAAGGTGGTAACAGAAGCAGAAGAAAAGGTTTCTTTTCTCATCAGGGAAGCTTTCTGATCTGCTGTTGTAAGAAGTCTCCAAAAGTGACCTAAGGTTTTCAGAGATGCATTTTATGGACTTTAAAACATGAGAACACACTAAAATATCAGCTTTCGATATTGCTCCTCAACTTTAAAAAGGGAAGGTCTGGCTGGAAAATCACCAAGAGTTTGGATAGAAATGATCACCTACCACTACCCTGCATTCAATATTTATAAAGGATGCTGATTTATTGTCTCTTCTCCAAAACAAAGACTCTATCTATCCATGTACCTCAGGGTAACATAAGGTGAAGCTTCACACTCGGGCAGGTCCCTCCCACCGCTGCTGCTCCTCACCGCAGACACGCTTCGCTCCATGGTCTCATCCACGGGAAAGGCTGCTGCTGCCCGATCCTAATGCAACCAAACACTTCTAACTCTGCAATACCTCAAGGCTTAAAAACTGAGAATAGGCATAAATATGATTTAAATTAATGATATAACACAATCAAGAGAGGGAACAACAGCACGGCATACGATTAAGAGCAGTGCAAGCAGCCCAGCTGCCCCCTCTCCCCCAGTACATCTCACAGTCCTCATCCGCACGCACGCTGGATGGACGGAGCCCACCCTGGTGTAAAAGGAGGAGCACCGCTCCGGGACTCACCAGCTGACACGGGATATTTCACCAGCACTTTATCTGACAGAGAGAGCCAAGACTCCACTTACTATAAATCAACAAAAACTTGCTGACTTAAACAAGCATCTGTTATTTACTCTGGCTGCACAAGCCAATCCATCTGGCCTTACACAGAATTAGTGTATAGCAAAGAGACATATCTGTAAATAATTTACTTGGGCAAAATATGCCAAACTTATTACCTATTAATATTATTTGACTGTCCTATTATGGCAACAGGATGCTGTTTTCCTCTACGGCACAGCCCCAATTCTTCCCTGAACCAGTGCTGGCAAGTTTACTCGTGGTGTGCATGATGAATGAGGGAAAATTTGACTCCAAAAATGCACAGGATAATGTTAGAATTAATCGAGAAGCAGTGCTCTGACAACAGCAGGTGAGCACCCATCAGTCTGGTACCTCTGCTCGACAGAGGGGTGACGTAAGGCGCGGGAGGGGAAGGTCCGGGCGAGACAAGCCAGAGACAGAAACCTCCATCCCTGTTGCTTGCCACTGCTGGGAATGGCAGTGCATCCCTCTCGCAGGGATGCCATGGCCTGTAACACCGACTGCCAACAGTGTGCTGGTGCACTGAATAAATTATGTCAGCACCGAGGAAGAATGATGATTTATATTGGTTCATCACTCCAGAAAACAAGTCAGATGTGTGATTTACAGGCACATTACATTACCGGACAGTTAGGCTTCCACAATAGAGACTCACTCTGCTGCCAAGGAATCATGACTCTTAACTGCAGCTAGAAACCAGACATTGCTGACCCACAGCCCAAGGAAACAGCTGGGTGAGGTCCTTCTACGTCCTAATTACCAAGGGAAGATGGTGAAAAGACCTTGCTGCTGAGAGGGAACACCTGGGCTCACACTTATCTATGGCGAGCCTGGCACTACAGAGCTGGATGTGAAGGAGAAGTTGCTTTCTCAAAGGCTGAGGAGAAAGATCGTGGATACCAAGGTCAGAGCATGGCTCTCGATGGACAGACAGTTCTGCCGTTTTGCAGGTATTGAGAGAAGTGACCCTCTGCAAGTGATGCAAGAGAGGAAAAGCATCCCCTAAATTTGGAGTTGTGGGTCTGAGATTGCAGGAGGGCTGATGGGAACTTAAAGCATCCTTGAGAGTCAAGAGCAGAAGCAGACACTGACTGCTCTGGGGTCTCACTATGTCACTAAGATAATCAGGCATTGAAAAGGACTGTGTTTTGCAGGCAATCTGTAATGTGAAATGACAAACATATGACAAAGAAATCAATTTATCCTTTCATTTTCTGCTTTACTAGTTTAAGAGACCTTAGAAACCCACCACACTTTGTCCCCACCACTCTTGCCTCGGTCCCCTTGGCTTGGGAGGCTCCTCAAAGCAAGGCTGCTTAACCTCTTTCAATAGGAGGAAAACATATCATGACGCTGCAAATGCCTCCAGCACTTACATATTAAGGACTTGACTGCTGATGAGAGAATTTGTGTCAGTAGAACTTGACTCTTAGGCTACTTTGGTAGAGAAAGCCAACACTTGGAGGTGTGAGTGATTTTCCCTCTTCTCTCTGTATGCATTACCTTCAGCTGCCCGTTTGAAGAAGACTTTGCAGCTACCGCAAGTGAGGGCTCCATAATGGCACCCAGATGCTTCATCTCCACAGATCAGGCAAGTCTTCTGAGGTGGAAAGTAATAGTCAATGGGCAAGACATGTTCGTGGCCAGTCTCCAATCTGCAGCGTAAAACAGAAAGAGAATAAGGGAAAGGGTCAGCAAATGAGGTTAGGATGAGCTATGGGTAAGCACAGCAGATGGCGCTTGGGAGAACTTTCATGGCAAAACTCAAAATTTCGGTGACGGGACAAGCCAAGCACTGATCAGAAAGGAGGCAAGAGATGACTAAGTCAAACCTCGCTCTGACCACACAGAAGACCACGCTGGGGTGCCCCTCCTGACATTGCCCTAGGTACAATGTATGACAATGTGTGGCAAAGTACAGGCACAGTGACAGCACGGACTAGAAAGAGAAGATGACTGGGCCTGGCTGTCCAAGTGTTCATGTAATTTTGGCTTCAGTAGTGAGGCTTGTACATCAAAATAGGACTCTGCATGCTCATTAAGCTACGTGATCCCACTCCATTAAAGTCATTGTTGTCCCTTCACTACAGATGAATTTATCCTTTTGATTCTTAATTTAAGCAAATTAATTTTTCCTGAGCTATCAAACTCCCTTAAGCTATTCTTTTCTTCTTGCTTTTTTCTCTTGCTTGTTTTCTACCCATTATCTCTTTCAATACCCAGCAATGGCTGGACTGAACTTTCTTCCAGGATGCCTTGCTCATCCACATGACTACTAAAACCAGCCAGAGGCCTCTGGTGAAAACATAAAGCATTTGCTGTGAATGTGTCCAAGTACACTCCTGTTTACACCCACCCCATGACTAAAGGCACTGCCTCTGTGTATCCCAGTCACACGGGGTACATTGGGATAGTGCCACCAAGGTCCCTGCCCTGGGATGGCCCCATGGGCAGAGCACAGCGCTGCCAACCACCGGATGCCGAAAACAAACCTCAGAGCCAAAAATAAAAGTTGCAGGGTCTGCCGTATAATAATTATGATTAAATGCTGGAAGTGGATCGGCGTGGATTATGGAGCTTCACGTTTTCCACTCAGTAGTCTGAACAACCCATTTTGGGTTTTCAGTCTGGGTAGCTAGAAACAAGGATGGGGATGGAAACCAGTGGTTAGCAAGGGCAGAGCGTGGACTCCCATGAAGACCTGGGGCGATCTTTGCCTGTGGCTGCTTTCCCCAACCCCCAGTTTTGACATAACCTCTGCCAAGTTCTGCTGGGGAAGCATGAGGAGCCTCCTGCAGCCCTGGCACAACACAAGCAGGTGCCAAGCGCAATGAGAGGACTGTGGTGGTGCCAGGGTGCTCAGGAGGCAGAGCTGCACACCTCCACCTCTCCTACCGCTCCCCAGCCAGCATGGCCTGCAGTTCACATGGTGCTGCAAATGTAGGATGGGGTCCCCATGAGCCGGGACCCTGGAGGAGAACTTTGCATGGCACGGCGCTGCCTGTGTGCACCAGGCTGACATAGTGCCAACCAGCCGCGTTAACCCCACCATTGAAATGCTCCTAGAGCCACCCTTCCTATCCGACTGCATATTCCTCACGCTTCCCTCCATCCACATGCCCAACCCCTTTTCTCCTGACTGGTACCCATCCTGCCACCACCCTCCTGACACACGTTGCCACACACTTGTTTGATCAGATCTATGGAGAAGCTGCTCTTTTGGAAGGCATGGCAGCACGAGAGGTGCTTATCAGAACTGCAAGTTAACACATGTCCAGGCAGTATGGGGAGCAATAGCATGTTAAGTTATTTGCTAAAATGGGCTTTTTGTCAAAACACTGTACGAGGCAATTAACTTCTAACAGTCAGCAGGTCACTGCAACTTTTTGGTCAAAATTAGATCTGCTTTTGGTTTCTGGGACTGTTTGAATGCTTGCAGGTGAGCTCTTAGAAATCAAATTCTCTTAAGAGCAAATGTGACAATGTCGGGACTTCTTGGAAAAAAATCCTTATACTCAGAAAAGCCCCATTTGGGCCCACAGTTTGAAGAAACCCAAAATCCACTGGAACAGAAAATAGCCCTGGGTGACATGGCAGCCAGAACCCATACCATGAATCTTCTGAAAAGTCTTGCAACTTTTAGAAAAAGGGGTCAAACACCAACACAGACTCTGGGGCAAGCGAACATTGTCCTGCTTCTCAGCCCCTCTGCCCTGAACTGCCACCTGTGACCAGCGCCTCTCCACATCCCACAGGCAGCTCTGCCCATCCAGGCACAACGCAGGCAAGGGGACACCTCACACGCTGAAAGGGCGGCTGGCAGCATCGAGGTTTAATTAAGGAAAGACATGCATGTTGTCTGGGCTAACCACCAGCTTTTCCACTGTGGTTTCCATCTCTGCAGTAAGTTACAATGCATGGCACCGCTGCCCCGCGCTTGACGGACTGAGGCTGCAGCAGGCACTGGGGCAGGTGGTTGGTCCCTCGCAGTCCCCCACCTCTTCCATCCCTCTCCCACCTCCTCTCCCCCATCTTGTTTCACTACTCCCAAAACATAGGGAGATCCTGCAACCTGCACTCGCACAAGCAGCACTCCCACAGACATTGAGATTAAAACTGTTTATAGTGGAAGAGCTTAAAGAGCAACCACTTTTTAAGAGAACAGCGGCAAGGACAACGATGCCTTCGTGTAGGGGCAGCTGTCTGCTAATCACCTTTTGCTCAGCTATTTTAATTCTGGTAATAAGAGTAGCTTCTTTAGTCCAGACTATTCATTCCCTTTTGTTTCGCATCCCAAGAGACATAAATTAAACCGACGAGAGAGGTTTTAAATGAGAAAAAGTCTTTCCTCAAGAACAGATGAGGAATCAATATTTGACTGGTTTAAATCATACCATAGGCTGAAAAATACCTTCAGGTGCGGACAGGACCTCAGGGACCGTTGCTGTTGTTATGTGAACAACTAGCTGGGATGCTTAATTTCAACCAAAGATGAACTCTGTTACCAGAGTACTGGTGCGGTTTGCCTCTTTGCTGAAGTACAGCCGTCTTTTCTAAGCCCCTCACACCTTGACAGTAAAGCATGAAGTGGGACAATTACTGATGAGATCAAAACCCAGGCTCACCTCTCTCCTCTGATCTTGCTGTCAGTTGTGTCCTTCAAGAATGCTGCTACTTCTATTCCTCATACGAGAGCTATGCAGATCCTACCTAAATTGTAGATTAATAACTGTAGCAGCAATTTTATCCTGTGTTCTTAAGGCAAGAAACATTTTGAGTAATTTCTCATCTTTTTAGCAGCAGCAATCAGAATCACCGACTCATCTGTAGATGCTGCTCAACTATCCTTTCCTGACAATCTCAATTTCCAAGGCTTTTCTTCAATTACTGATTAGGTGGAGGAGATACAGTTGGCTGCAACATATCTGCCAGTTAAGTCCTGATGCAACAGACATCTCCCTACCTCGCCCTCCCAGCATCCCACCTGTCCTCCCGGCACAATCCCACTGTCCCATCCCCAACAGTGGCCCAGGGCACCCCCTGCTTTCCCCATGCCACGGCTGCAGAAGCACCCAACACTACGCAGCCCCGGCACTCACTTTGAGGTGCTACTGTAGAGCAGACACTGCTAAGAAATAACCAGCAGCAGATATAAAAGCTTTGCTAAAAATGTCTTATTTACCCAGCAATTTTTTAGACTCCAGCAGTACCAGACCTTTCGTCTAATGACCCGTTACCTTTTTTCTCCTCTCTATGCAATCAGAAATCTGAAAAGGGCTAATTTATGTTTTTCCATAAGGCCTTCCATACCGTGCTTTCCCTATTTACACTATGTATTTCAGAAGGGAAATGAGCAAAAGTGACTCTCACAGCTGTTGCGATGACAGAAGCAGGACCCCCAGAAGACCTTGGAGTGTTCTTGAGGCTTAACGATTTAAAGCTGCAAAGTAGGTTAGCAATTTTAAACAGTTTTTTAAATAGTGGTTTCTGCACAAGAAGAGTTGTGCAAGTACAAACGTGCCTTCGTGCACGTGTGTACCTAGTGCACCTATACATGTGTGTCTGCCTACGAAGGGTGCTGAGCAGAGCGCCCCAGAGGTGCTCGGGCTCTCCCCGCAAACCCCTGTGTGCTCGGCCCGTCTCGCCCCCAGCTGCCCACTTACGGATGGAAACCAGAGGTACCTGGCAGACACTGAAGGTTAATCCTGGCTGTGAGACAGGCTGGTCCCAGCTGTAACGCTCCCGCCTTCGGGGTTTGCACAGGGGAGCATTCAGCCCCCGGCGTCCCATCCGTCGGGAGCTGATGTTTCGGCAGCTGGGGAGCAGCTCGGCCGCAGGCTGAGCCCAGCAGCACCAACATGATTTCCAGCTCACTCCTGCACCTCTGTTACCGGCAGCCACTGTCCACAGAGCGGAAGGATTTGCCCAGGAACACCCTTGATTTTAAAAAGAGGCCAATTTATCTTTTCTGTTTTATTTTTTAGAGGGAAAATTGTAAGAAAAATGTAACTGAAAACACAGGCAACTTGGCATGAGCTGTGATAACGCTATCTTTAACGATCTATTTTCCAGTTTCCAAGAGACCTTTTAAGGGCATTCTCAAAATATGTAGGTAATAACGCTGCAATGAGCCAAAAAGATGGCTTAGGGAGGCTGCAGGGGTGTGTGGACTGGCAGCTTTCTGGGCTGAGCCCCAGACACCCATCTGCATGGGGGTCCCAGCCACCAACAGCGCTTGCAGCTCCTCCGCGCCGGCGCAAGGGACCAGAGGGGTGGCTCAGCTGCAGGCTCACTGTGGGCTGCCCAAAGCTTTTCTCCGAGCGGAAGTTTTTACTCTGTGGGTACCTGCTGACACACCGAGCATGTTGCAGAGGGCTCCAGAATACATGACTGTAGTTTGCACAATATATGGCAAGTGTCACACTGCCTCAGAAACCCAAAGCAGGGAGATAGCGCGGTGCGGGCAGACACAACTGGTGCAGCAGTGACGTCGGGCAGAGATTCCAGCCCTGGCACACAGCTTGAAGGCCAAGGTCAGGGCTGCTCACAAAGGAGCACAGCGGTTTTCAGGGGGGAGAAAAAACAACCTCAGTATCTCTCTTAGGGCTATAGGAAGAATTTTCTGTCGTTTCAGAAGGGTTCTTTAAGGAAATAAATAGAATCTGTTGAGCTCCTGCCACATGCAAATACTTCTGTAGAGCAGGAACTATAATTTTGCAGCGCAAGCACTTGTTTGTCGATAGTTGATTTCACCCAACAGCCCAGATTTCACAACACACCCAGAAAACCAAGGGCAATCATGGATAAGAGAAAAGTTAACCACTTCTCATAACCCGCAGAGAAAGTTTCCATCTCAGCAACAGACGGCACACGCTGCCCAAAAAGAGCCAAGGCACAACTGCTCCCTGCCCAGAACTTCTGACTCCAAAGACAGACCACAAAAAAGCATGTTTGCTGCTTTACCTGCATGGCTTCTGCAGGCCATACCTACCTGCTCAAATAAGATTAATTCATTAAGCAGTTCACCATGCTAACGTAACATGATGCATATTCCTACGCTCCCTCTGTTTTCCATCAGCCTGGCATAACTGAACAAACACAATTTCCACCTCCTTCACTCTTAAATTTTACTACATTTTCCGTGTTAAAATTACTCTAACAGTTGCAGCAGAACAACCCACCAGACTGAACTGAAAGGCTGCGGCGTTGTTCTCTGCATGGCTGTGCCCTGAGAGCCGGCACAACCACCTCAGGGCACCAGCCCACGGGGTTTGCACCAGCGGGCTTGGCACCCGCTCCGGGATTTAGCTGCCTTGTCCAGAAACACGTCTGCTAAAGCACAATGCGGTGGATTTGCAAACACAGACACTCAGCTAGGCTGGCCTTCGGAGAATCCCTAACTGGGATTTGCCCACCCACCCACGGTGGCTGCCACGCACCCCAGCTCATGCTAGCCCGACCAGCCATCAGCTGGGAATCCCCGGAGCAGAGCACACCTTGCCCTTTGGGGAAAGTGGCTGGTGGTTTTGCACCTTTACAATGCTGTATCTAAAAATCTGCCTGGCCGTAATGCTCAAGAAGATGCTGAGCCATGAACTGAATAAGCACTTGCACACAAACTTGGATGACACAGAAACCTGTCCAGTCATTTCAAGTACTGTAATTTCTGAGATACTGTGATGTAGATGTTGCCTTTAAACTGACATCATCTGTGTCGGACGTTTTCAAACACAATATTAAAAATAACTGGCTTCCCATCAACAGAGCTGCGTGGCTTCTGCCGGGACAAAGGCCTGTGACTCCCATCGAGGTGCAAGACGCACGTTTAGCTAAGAGCAGGACTGTTCATTTCAGGCACGAGTCTCACGTCCTCTTGCACATTCCCATTTCGCTGCCACTGGCTTCAGCCAGAGCTCAGCTGAATCTTCAAACCACAGTCGCTAGGCCACGCTGATTCAGAGAACAAGGCCTGCACGGAAACATTAAAGCACCCCACCTGTTAAAAAGCTTTGAGCAGTTTCATGTATAAACACACAGCCTTGTACACTGAATTTATTTCCTTTCTCCTAAACAGCCTTGAATATGTTTCTAAACTGACCGTGCCTTGTTTTCAT
Organism: Burhinus bistriatus; assembly: GCA_013397275.1. Classification (NCBI taxonomy): domain Eukaryota; kingdom Metazoa; phylum Chordata; class Aves; order Charadriiformes; family Burhinidae; genus Burhinus; species Burhinus bistriatus. The sequence goes on along the minus strand of VYXH01006277.1, from coordinate 64,932 downwards.
GTGTAACTGTTGGAGGCGGAGAGGCAAGATAGCATCTCTGAGAGAGCAGAGCATGGTGCACAGTGTGAACAACAGGGACACGTCCATGGTAAACACATATGGGAACTTGATCTTCATTGGATTTAAATAAACTTTAGCAGATGACAACAGGTTTTCCAAACATCCCTGGCAGTGAGGGCAGGCTGAACTAGCACGCCCCCAGGAGAAGGTCCTCCCACCGGCAGCTCCCAGGAGCAGCAGCGTGGGGCTCTCCAGCAGAGACGGCAGCAGCCAGCAGCAGCTCAGAGGTTGCCTCCCAGCCCAGGGGGCACAAGTCACTTCAACAACCACAGCTGCACAAACCCATTCTCAAATCTCCCAAATTAAATTCTCTTTTCTTCTTTTCAAATGCTCCGTTTACTTATTTTGACAGTTTATGTTTCACACATTGGGTCCCAGCCGCAGCTGAAGCCCCATCTCCACCAGCCCAGGCCCAGGCAAGCCTATGGCTCTTCTTGCTTTTGCTTTCCTCTGCTGCTCCAGGCTGGAGCTGCTCAGAAGCCGCCTGCCATCTGCCCCGGCACCCAGGGACCAGTCCCAGCCAGCCCAACCAACCGAGCCACTCCACACCTATTGATGGGATGGACAGCAGAGGCCATGTCATAACCCAAACCACTGGGGAGTCTCCTGATTTTAATGACCATCATTGGTTCTCACCTTCCAGTCATCCCTCAGAAAGAAGCAGAAAATGAGGCTAAAAAAGTGAAAGGAGGCAGGTATGCTACACCTGAAACGCAAAGCCTGCATGAAGACAAAGCCACTCTGCAGCCTCTCTATCCCACAGGTGGCCTCTGTATTTTGGATACAGTACTGAGACCAAAACTTCTGCCTCAAAACCTGATCTCCAGCCAGTAACCTCAGGGAGCAGCTTAAATGAATCGGCTCAGAGAAGATGAAACACTTGACTTCCCCAGACAGAGAAGGTATCCACAAAAAGAGACAGCATAAACGTATTGCAAGGTTACTTCAGATGGGAACTCATCTGATCACGAAGCATGAAGAGGACAAAAAGCAAAACAGGAGTAATGCAAGCGGGCTTCAGCCCTGACGAGCACCCCCGAGGTCATCAGCGCTGTACACTGTATCGTCCTGGTGACTGCAGAGTCACCTGGAGCCTCCAAGGACAAGACCTTGGTGTCCTTGGTGCACAGAAAGCCCTACTTATTTCCCAAGGAAACAGTCTGTCCTGACTAATATTTTTTAAGTTAGTTTAACCCACACCATAATCTTCCATTCTCAAATCCATCTCCTCTGCTGACAAAAAGAAAATGTGGCTATAAAGAAAATCAACAATAATGGGATACATTTTGATCCATATATTTCACACTCCAAGAGACACTGCCATCATGCCAGATAGGGAGTACTGGCTCACAGTCCCCTAGGAAGCATCCTGGCTGTTACTGGGCTTGGCCAGGTATCGCGGGCTGGTAGTACCACATGCAAACAGTCTGCTTCTACGGGAAGACATTTAGCTTTCCCTCTTTGAAAACTAAGTGCAGTGATACTTATTAAACACTTAGGAGGAGATGATGGGAGTTCCTTTGAGGCTTTTCACAGCAGTCAGGTCTGAAGTGCGAATCCCCAGAGGTAACAAAACGTCTCCCTGCCTGCACCAGCTCCAATCGCACTGGCCAAGGCCACCCCTCGGCAGCCCACGTCTCACAGGGCTGGGAAAGGGGATGGGAGGCTGCCGGACCCGCAGCCGGCTGTGCCAGCAGGATGGCTCCTGGCGCCTTGAACAGCGCCGGGGTGACGCTCCCGGGGCAGGAAGGGTTTTCTCAGCAGGAATCCCTGGACTCTCCCAGGGTTTGCGGGGCTCACGCAACCAGAGAGATCAACGTGGAGCAGAAGACCAAAGTTAATCTCTCCACACACCCTTCACATACAGATTAATGTTCCTTTTGGTTTTGTAGCACATGCATTTTAATGCCAGCACTGCATTTCTAAATTAGACAAGTAGTCCCTGCTCCTGCTCCCAAAGCCTTTGTAGAACAATACCTGCTCCGAGACTTCTCACTGGCAGGGTACAGGGATAAGGGGAGGATTGCAGAGGCTGGTGGTCATCCAGCACGAACAGAGCTGTGTCCAGTGATGGGGCGCAGCCAGAGCACCTCATGTGAACCGGCCATTTGGTCCCCGAGGTATCTCCAGAAATCTTGGCCAATCAACAAAGTACTGTCATGCCTCAAACTGAAAACAGCAGCTGCTGGAGGGAGAGATGATAGGGTACACAAGGTGCTGGCAGGACGGGGACGCTGATGGCAATGCCGTATGCAGACACCCTGCTCACCTCTGTGCTCTGGCAAGGAGAGAGCCCCTCTCCAGCCCACGGACATCTCCTCTGCAGCCTGGCAGCAGGACAAGCACCATGAGCCTCATTCACCAGCCTTGGCTTTCTAATACAGAACGGGAAACCTCAGGGCCTGCGTCCCTCTGGGCACTGTCGGCAGAGCACTCGCCGTCACCTCCAGCCCATGGGCAGCAGAACCAGGCAGCTGACCCTCAAGCATCTTGAGGGTCTCAACCCCTTAAGCCCCCAACCAGGGGTCACCCCGAGTCATGCTGTCTCATTTCAAATGCCGGGCTGACCCCTCCAGCCATCCCTGGGCAGGGACCGAGGGGCTCACCTTTGCCTGCGCCCTGGAGGAGGATGTCTGCTGGAACAGGGCTTCCCTCGTGGTCCCCCCAGGACCTTCAGCTAAATCCAGAGAATCTGATAAGGTACTGCAGAAAGAAAACCAAGGTGGGCTGATTTAAAACAGTATCATATAGAACTTCTAATGTAATCAGAATTTAATTTGGCAACAAGGATACCTCTACTTAAATAATCAATTTTCATCTTTTCTAAGTCTCTCTTGCAATGATTTTCCTAAAGAATTCATTCGGTAATGTTCCCTACCTTCATATTTTCTCTTTGCAATGTGCAGAATGTGTTCATGTTATAGGGCCATGTTGATGCCTCTGCGGAGGGTGTGACAGTTTTTTTCATTAGTAAGAGCCTTCTCCTGTTTAGCAAATATGCATTTTTTTTGAAGCAATTATACAGTTTGTCACGAGTTTTGATTTTCCATTCTATAACTTAGAAAATGGTATACGACACAGTTCTTATTTATTAGATGCTGGGTTAATATTTTATTTGTCATACCTGTCAAGTTGCATCCAAATGGATCCATAAATTCAATGAAAATGTGAACATTTTAAATTGCTCTTCTGGTAAATCGGAACTAAATTTATCAAAGCAGACCGTATTTCAAATCAATTGACCACTAAAGCCAAGTTAGGCTTATCTGTGAGCTGCAAACTCTGCTGACTGGCCCTTTTGTAAGGGATCTCCAAGATTTAATAGCTGTTGGATACCACTGTCCCATGCCGCATTCTCTACGCAGGTTGGAAGAAAACCTCCCACATTTTCTGGCTTTTTCAACTCTGAGTAGGTCTCCGTTTTGAACGACTAGCCTTTGAACTGAGCTGGCTGAATAAATTGGATTTTCTCTGCTTTCCAGAGCAAATTCCTGGTGCTGAAGTGCTGCCTTCTGCTGGCAGCCTGACCTCTTCCGAGACACCATCAAAACCTGTGAACCACCCACCATTATATTTTACTGACCTCCCGTGAGTTTCACAGGCTCTAGTGAACACAGGCTTCCACATTCTTCTGTGATGAGAAAGTGGGAATACGGCTCCACACCTTGCCCCACTTCTTACGGACCATGAACTGCCTCATCAGCTCTGCAGCTGGAGAAGGCATCCACCACTGCTCCTGTGGGAACTCATGGAAACCTGTCTGATAATCCCACTTCCCAGTTATTCCACTGAATAACAAGTTGGTGCAAACAGGGGCTGCAGACCGGAGCTCTCCCTGCCCTACTCAGACCTCAGACCACCAGTACAATGGGAAGGCTCCCAGCCAGATTGGTGAGGGATGTCAGGAGTCACTTCCAGACGTGGATATTTAAAACACAGTATTTTCCCCACTTCATTTGGCAGTGAAATTATTGCTAAGGAAACTGGTGCCGCAAATTCTGCATTTTTATTTCTCTATTGGATGAAGCATGAGTTGAAAATGGGCAGATGGCAGACAAGGAGGGAATCCAGCATGGAAAAAGAAGACCACAAATACCACTTACATTGGCAGCAGCTGACCAAGGAGGCACACCACGTGAGCAAGACCTGCTGGCACAGGCAGCAAAGCAAAAGGCAGCATCGCTGCCCCTGGGAGGGCGGCTCCTCCTGCCTCTCCCACCTCCCCACTGCCGAATGGGCCAGCACCCTCCTCCTCCTCCTGGCAAAGCACAGTGGCCCCAGGGATGGATGGGGAAGAGAGGAAGAACCGGCGACATCCCGCTAAGGGAGCAGCTCCCACCCTCGGCTCCACAACCTCCCTGCTCGCAGAAGGAGGATGCCGGGACTTGCCGCGGTGGCTGGTCATTGCCACCATGCCAGCGCTGTGCCCTGCTCCCGGCACAGCTGCCGAGAGCCTGCACTGGGGTTGTCAGGCTGGCCTAAGTGGGAACTTCAGCTGGTGCCAGAACTTACTGGCAGAATTGTTTATTATTAGGCATGTTTATAGCAAGACCAAACCTTTGCAGGGACACAGCTGCAGGGGCATAAAAATGCTTTTGCTTATTATGTCTGGAAATGGGTATAAGCTGTATCTGCAAAATTTCTCTTCTGCTGGCAAACAACTTGTTTTCTAGAGGCGACTTCATGACTTACACAACAATATCACGTCCCCATGCCCTCAAAGCAGATCATGCTTTGAGTCATCTCATAAAGAGTAAACACGCAAATTATAATGAAGGTTTCACATATCTATGGTCTTCTTGGCACTCTTAGCCCTGATCTCAGCAACAGAGGCAATGCAGAGGCAAATTCCTCAGCATCCTGCAGCAACCGGCTAACGTCCAGCCGGATCCTCCTGCTCCATGGCCTTGCCTTCCCTGGCGGCTGCCCTACGGCCATGCGTGCCCGCAGCTCCCAGCTGCCCGCACCTGTGGCTGCGGCGGGACCCCAGCACCCCAGCGAGGCCGGGCTGGCGAGGATGAGCAGCGAGCCGTGCTGGTATGAACCCTGGCAGCACGCTCACAGCAAGCCTAGGGCATCCCAGCCCGGCATGGACCCAGGAAATGGTGCCTTGATGCCGGTATGCTCTTTTAGTGACACAAGGCACAGCTGGCCGGACCTGTCATTTTGGGGGCTGCAAGCATTTTTTCAGAAATACGGAGGGCAGAACCCTGCAACAGCAGCAATCGGCTGATCCCAGGGGATCCGCATGCATGGGAGGTACCCCCGTAACCACAGACAGACATGGAAATCTGCAGACACCCCGGCCCTGCTGGGCAGCCGTGTCCTGAGAGAGCTGAGGTGCTTTTGCAACCATTTAAGAGCCCACCACCCTGCCGGCTTCGCCTCTGCTTCTCTCTTCCAAGCAGGTGAAGAATGAAAGCAGCCAGGAATCGTTTTCTTTTAAGCCCGCCTGCAAACCAAAACACAGATGCCACATCTAATTTTAGGCCTCCTAGCCTTGAGAGCGTTCTCATCATTCTCTCTTAAGTGAGCAGCAAGATAGTCATCTCGGGACAAAGGCGCCGAAGCGGCCGAGCGCCCGCCTTGACCCCAACTCTTGGAAAGCTGCAGGGTGCGTGGGGCAGAGCCCCATCCTCTCCTCCGGCCGTGAGGGAACGGCTCTTCCCTGCCGTCCGGGAGCAAAGGGATTGCCGCTGATCCCAGGGGATCCCTGCAGGACACACGCAGCCCCCTCCATTAACTGCAAACAGGACCACAGAGGGACCGGCTCGCCGCCCTGCTAACCTCAGGCTGCCACCGTATCCCTGCAGGGACTTGGGCAACTGTTCCAACTCAGGTCATAATTCAAGAGTTTAAGCACCAACGTGGCAAAATGGAGGGTGAGCTGAAGAAAGGGAGAACCGCTGCCCCCCAGGCCCCGCGCCCTCAGCCCAGCCCTGTCCCACACAACTCTGGGGGGAGGATGCTCCATCCCGCAGGTGCCCCGGCACTGCCCCGTGCTGCTCCCCCTTCAAAGTCGCCCTGCGAATCGGCCCAGAACCAAGGGCCTGGCATTTGGCACAGGCTGGCCTGTAAACAAGAAAGGGAAAAAAAAATAAAAATCCCTGTGCTGCTATTTTTTTTCCTAACCATTTAAAGATGTTCCTGGGGACTCGGGAGCAGATCAGGAAATAACGGATTTCTCTGCAAGTGGAAGATCGTGTTATCAGGGAAAGACTTTCCTCTCCGACCACAGGGGACACATTAAAACAAAGCAAATAACTGAAAACCAGAAAACTAAATCCATGTGAACAGGCTGAGCTAACTGGGATGGCCTTACACGTTCTGAAGCGTCCAAGCATGCGCAGGGACAAAGCCTGGAGCCAGCTGAGGAGGGGACGCGGTCCCTGTGGGACCCACAGCGCCAGGCTTCGGACCCGAGCTGGACACGTGCCACCCAGTCCTACCCTGCTGAACAGAGCTGGCACTTCCAGACAGCAGGAGAAGGGATGGGAGTGACGTGGAGAGTTAGTTCTCAACCTTGTACCTGAGCAGTGAGAAGCAGCGATGCTGATTTCATGCCAACCTTCGCAGCATCCTGGCGCAGAGGCTCGCAGAGCCCCATCCAGCCGGGGGGGACCCGTGATATTCCCACGGACAGGATGGTGCAAACCCCCCCGTTTCCCTACATCTCCTCCACAGTGTCTGTAGACGCATTGCTGCAGGCACCGGGGCAAGGGATAGAGATGTTATTTATACAAGACTACACATACAAAAACCATGCGTTGTGTCCATGGGTAGAAGACGACGCATGCCCACAAATGCACACACACACACAAGATTCAAGAAAATTGTAGATAATCTGAACAATATTTGCATGCAGTATTTCATTTTCCAGTTAATGCAGCTAATTGCCACCCAGATGAAAGCAATTAACCTGATCTGCACACAAATTCCTTTTCTCCGTTCCTCTCTTTTATAACAGGAAAGAGGAGCTGCCGAGATAGCCCCTCCAAACCCTTCCCAACAGCACATCGGAAAATGTGTGAGTGCTGCTGCTGCTGCCTGCTCCAGATAGGCGGGGAGGGGGAGGAGGCAGAAGCCTTCGCTAGGAAATTGCTGATACAAAAACTTGCGCCTGGACTCTGTTCTTAGCACATGGGCCAAGGTCAAAGCATTTTTTCTGCCATTTCTAACCAGCAAAGAAGCTAATGCAGCTAAAAAATGTAACAGCAGTCAAACTGCTGAAAGGTTGGTGAGAACACACTGGAAAAAGAAGTAAAGTATCATCTTGGGGAAGACAAGAAGCAGCCCTCTAAGGCCTTCCCCAACCAGTGAGAACACAGGGGGAGAGGAAGCAAAGTCCAGGGTTTTCCCACGTCATCCTGGGAACTGACCATGTCCCAGTGACTCTACAAAATGCATTTTAGGAACTCTGCAGCCTCCCCTCTGGCATTTCTGGGTATCACCCCTGATGGCAGCAACCCCTGGAACACCCAGCAGGACGGTGGTCTGGTGGCAGGGGTGAAGATACTGTTGTAATGCGGGATTTACCCCTGGAGCTCTTCCCAAAGCCGCCAGCTGGAGCCAGCCCCAGTTTCTAGTCCCAGCAGGAGCCCATCTGTGCGGAGGGACAGGGCACTCACCAGGCTGCACCCACCCAGCACACACCACCCATCCTCAACATCTCCCCAGCACATCAGACCCACTAGACTCCAGCAGGAGCTTAACCCCGAGCTTCGCAGGCAGTGCTGGCACCCCGGATCAGGCAGCCAGCATCCAGTGACATCCCTCCCAGTGCTGCCTATCAAAGATGGCCAGCTAAAGACATGAAACAAGTTAAACGTAAATCATTACAACTATGCCCATGCACAGGGCGTAAGCGGTGGCCGGGACACACTGAAGCAGCTCTCCGCACTCTGCACAGCACGACCAGGGCTCTGCTGGCCCAGGCGCACCTCAAATGTGTCCTGGAGGGAGTCCAGCTCTCCCTGGTGCAAACCTGCTGATGTCCACCATGGTTACCTACACTAAAATGTGCCTGGCTGCTCTCCCCAGCTAACTCACGAGACGGCTGCCTGCAGCGCTCCCTTGCCCTCACAGCAGAGGATGCCCCGTACAAGCACTACTGGTGTCCCAATATTGGTGGTTCTGCACTGACTTTCTGAGCCTTATTTAAGAGCATATCTTTTGCTCTCAGAGCTGCTTTGGAAGCAGCAACCACCTCAGCACAATCTTGAGCGGCTCACTGTGGTCCCTGGCACCACGCAGCCCCTCGGCAGCCCCATGCTCTGGGCAGCACGATGGAGGCACCCAACCAGCCCCTCCAGCAAAAACACGGGCTTATCCACTGTTCTTCACTGGGGATTGTTATTTATTTATTACGGTGTGCTCCATTCCACTTTTTGATTGCACAAGAAAGTCACCGGTTCGGGGTGTAATTCACCCTGTGTGGATACCTGAGACGCCAGGAGCGGCACAGCATCCAATTCCCGCCCCAGTGGGACTGGTGCCTGCTGTCTGGGGAAAGGGCAGCAGATATAAATACCTGTAGAGCTGGGCTATATTTTTAAGATGATCTCTACTACTGCAAAATCATTTCATCTGTGGTCTGTGTCCCAACAAATCATTCTTACCGCTTCTGAGGACATGCCAGCATTTGACTTAGTTTGTTCTCATTATTTAAAAAGGCCTCCCCAGACGGGGGGCTGGGGAGTTTCAAACCACAGAGGAGCATGGGTGACCTTGCTCCTTCTGGCTTCTGCTCGGATTGCATTAAACAGGAAAAAAGCAGCAGCAAGAGAGCAGCCTGAGCCGAGCCTGCCATCCCTGCCTGTCCCGTCTGCCCTTGCCCACCACCTGTGCAGGCAGCCGGGGAGCGCAGAGGCTCCTGCCCGGGTCCTCCGAGGTGAGATGTTGCACTCCCGTAACCCCTCTCCTGCAAACACTGTCCTGGAGCTGGACGGGGCCAGGCAACCCGAGGACAGCACTTGGGTCTGCTAAATAAATGGGAGTATTGACAGGGCGTAAAGTCCAGTGCAGAAGTATGCTTCTGCAGGACTCTCTCCCAAAACTGAGCACAAACCCCAACCCGGCCCCCTGGGAGTCCAGCTCCGATGGCTGCCAGGGCCCACGGCTGTTCATACACTCTGAGGGACTGCTGCCAAAGCCTCCAGCTCTTGACAAACCTCACCTGCCTTCATCTACAGAAAAGGAATAATGCCTATTTTGCATGGTTGCCTGGAGGCTAAATGAACTGCTGCTCGTAAGTGCTTCAGAAGAAAAGCACTGTAAAAGCACAAAGTACTATTACTGATAGTATTTTCATTAATGTTACAGGATACATTGAACTTCACTTAAAAATACTCGTGAGAAGAATCAGGGTTGTGATCATAATTTCTAAAGCAGAATAAACCACAAACACACGTTGCACAACTACCAACGCTGCCTGTTGCAGGCACCTTGCTGGGGTGAGTGAGGCATCTCACCACCCGAGTGACGCCAGGCTGTCGGGCTCTCCCAGGGGCAGCTTCTCCTTCGCTTTGCCCCACATCCAGAGCTGGGAGAAGGATTAAGCTGTGGCTGGATGTGGATGAGTAGCACAGCCAGCACAGGCGTATCAGCAGAGAAGACAGAGACAGCAGTGGATACAGCGAAAGGGAATATGGATGAAGAACCTCCATCACAAGTCTTTACCATGACAACTAGGTCAGTTCCTTTTTATTTTAATAAACTTACTCATACCACTATTATTGGTAAAAAATAAAGCCAGTGCTGGTCCACACAGTGTGCAGCAACTATCGATACCAGGGCCAGCAGCCCATCTGAGTTAAAATCCCAAAGTGACCGAAGTGCTTTCTTCCACCGCAGGAAAACAAACAGAGCCTGGCTTCTCCCCGGCATGCAGCCTCCAACCCCAGGTCAAAAGCCAGGAATGCTCATTCACGCAGATGCAGCCATCAAACCATCTATCCCCATGTGGGCGTACTCGTTTGATTCCCTGCGAGGGAGACACTCCTCACCTTTCACTTGCTGAGGAGGGATTGCTCCGTTACTCCCCGGGAGGCCCTGGGATGCCATGGCACAGCAGCTCTGGCACGGCTGTGCCCAACCGCCCACCCGCAGCCACACAGGGCCAGCCGGGATGCTCGCAGCCCTCAGGCTTTTTCCAAACTACATCAGTCTTCCAAACACTATGACAGACTCACTAATCTAAACAAACTCTGCTCTCCTCAGCTGAAGCGTAATTGACTCTGTATCTTGATAGCAGAACAGATTACGGCGTCCAGCCACCCCACAGCGACAGCCGGGAAAGCCTCCGGCAACGCTGGCACATGGTGTAGAGCAATGACACTGACTGACAGAGCACTACACCCCCACCTCGGCCAAAGGAGGATAAAAGGATAAAATAGCCATTGACCATCTTCTGTTTCCTTCACTTCCTAGGGAAGTGATGGTGCCCCTGTACTCAGCGCTGGTGAGGCCGCAGCTTGAGTCCTGTGTTCAGTTTTGGGTGCCACAGTATAGAAGGGACATTGAGGTGCTGGAGCGTGTCCAGAGAAGGGCAACAAAGCTGGTGAGGGGTCTGGAGAACATGTCTGATGAGGAGCGGCTGAAGGAATTGGGATTGTTTAGTCTGGAGAAGAGAAGGTTGAGGGGAGACCTTATTGCTCTCTACAACTACCTGAAAGGAGGTTGTAGTGAGATGGGCGCTGGTCTCTTCTCCCAAGTAACTAGCGATAGGACAAGAGGAAACGGGTGCAAGTTGCGCCAGGGGAGGTTTAGGCTGGACATTAGGAAAAGATTTTTCACTGACAGAGTTATCAAACATTGGAACAGGCTGCCCAGGGAGGTGGTTGAGTCACCATCCCCAGAGGTGTTTAAAAGTCGTGTAGATGTGGTGCTTGGAGACATGGTTTAGTGGCAGACCTGGTAGAGTAGGGTCAATGGTTGGACTGGATGATCTTAAAGGTCTTTTGCAACCTAAAGGATTCTATGATTCTTTTGGGTCCCCCCGTTGTCACAACCAGCATCTCAAAATGCTGAAAATCACTGAATGATGGAAAACAACTGTAATCTCTACCTTTTTTTCCCTTCCCCTGCAGCAATACTGCTGTGTATTCTGTAAATCCCAAGCCCTGAAACACCTCGCTCCCAAAAGATAGGTGTTTTCACCCAGCCAAGAGCAGCTCACCTGCCCAACCAGACTCCAGCATGCCCAGCTGCCAGCTTCCTCAAGGTCCAGATTCAACTCCCTCTGCATGGATTGCAAGCAGAGGATGAATGCCTCCCACAGCCTCAGCCTTGGCTCTTGGGATTTCCACCGGGATCACAGGATATCACAGGGATCCTTTGCCATCAGCACATGAGCGCAGTAATGGATGAGAGTCCCTGCCTCGCTCATCAGCGAAGCACTCGGTCAGCAGGACAGGGCTGCTGCCAGCAGCGCTGTCAGCCATGCAGAGACACGTCAGCCTCTTCCACAGGATTTTTCTTGAAGCAAAAGTTATGCTTTCTGACGCACAGCACAAATCTGAAGTTCACACAACTTCTTTTACAGGCTTTAGCTTTTTCAAGCAAATACTGTTAACAACCAGACCTGACTTCCTACCCCAGGATCTCAAAACTCTTTCTGAAGGAAGGCTCGCCGCTCTGCAACTGCAGCCTGTGAAACTCTGGATGTCCAAGCGGAGGCTCCTGCCACCCTTAGGTGCACCCACTTAGGTGCTAACGCGAAACTGTGGGTGATGGGTCCACTGAAAGTATATTGTATGTAAAATCTAAGATTTGATTCTCACTCCCCAAAATAAATGAGCATTTTTATTCAGCTTTATATCATATGACCCATGTCTGCAAATGATCTGAGCCTACAAGAAAATGAAAGTGCTTTTGTGTATCAGGTAAAAGTTCTCTGTGTCCTCCTACTGTTCATATTCAATGTCAAATCCTAAGTTACGCTTTCTATTAATTAATTTAAAGCAAAACAAGCTTCTGCAAGGACCCGTACATGTGCCGATATCTGATGCATGGGGTACCTCCTGCACTGCCCAGGGAGCACGCTGTGGGACGCCGTGGCCATCAGGGCTCCCCTGGGCTGCAGAAGAGAAGCATGGATGGTACGTGCATGTGCAACACGGTGCTCCATATGGTCCGGTACAAGCACAGTATCCTGATCCAACAACCAAACCCCACTGAGCAGTGTGCCAGGCCCAGTACAGACTGAGGAACCAACCCCTTTGGGCTGGCTGGTCTGCCCTCGCAGCCGAGGATGAGAGGCAAAGGAAGTGGAACCCAGATTCGGTAGCGCTCCCACCTGAGGTGAGCTGTAGCAGGGCAGGGCAGGGATGCCCCATGGGTGAATGCTGGATCTCAGTGTCGGTGTGGCAGCCCCCTAATCCCCAGCAGGGCAACCTCTCAGCACTCCCTGCGTCCCACCAACATATTGGAAGGTAACACATCCACTGCTGTCCTCAAGACTTCTTCAAAGAACACTAACGAGATCCAGACAGCGGTCCTGTGGTGTCCCCCCACTCATCACTCACTGGACCATGAAGCCTGGGCTATAGAGAAGGACTGCGCAGGTTACCGGTCCCTCTAAGTCCATGCTGCTGTGTATGCTTCCCACACAGAAGATTTGTAGTGGCCAGAGAGGATCTTCCAGGTGTTCCCTTCTGGTATCTGTGCCAGCCTGTGCAGGAGGCGAAGATCCAGCTGAAGCAGAGACTCACAAAAGATATTGTCTTCTATAGCCACAGCTGTCTGGGCAGAAGCCAGCGAGGTGCAGCCCAGAGCTGCCTCTTGACCCCTGGTAGCAACAAGAAGCTGCAATACTGCAGTTTGCTTTGGAATCCAACAACTGTGACAACAAGAGGAAGACAGTCAGCAAAGACAGGATGGCATGCCTGCATTGGCCAGGTATTAAGAGAGGACATGTCTGTATCTGTCTCTTAATTGTTTACTGGGCACAAATGCTCTACTGAAAAGGGAGACAGGACATCTGCTTCTTGTGCATGCTGTCTCCTGGCTCTCTTGAGGAAAAAAAAAAAAACTGGAAAGAAGCCGGTACCCATGCAGAAAACTTTGCCTTTGCTGCATTCCTATGAATACGGTGTAGAAATGGGTTCATCCAATGCAAGAGGAGATCGCTTCTGGCAAACGCTAAAAGAAAGGTGCCCATGCTCCCTGCATCACATCACCGATTTGATGTGGCGTCAAAGAGCAGCCTCTTCCCAGCTGACATGAGTCAGTTGGTCTGTCCCAGATGACTTCACGGTGTTTGTTTTGTGTTGGTTTCTGGTGCAGATGTCCCTTTTGGCAGAAAACATTCTTCAAAAAAATAAAATTCACTTTAAATTGCAAAAAAATATTGAAATACACTGAACAAGAGGATGAAAAGACCATGTCTCATAAGCCCAGCAGGCAGCTAGGTTCATCTGATGCTTCTTGCTTAGCATTGCCTTCTGGCTTATGATGCCGTGCTGGTTTTTTTCCATTCGCAAACGCGTTCAAGACTGCTAACAACCTGAAAATGCAACAGGGGAATGCAGGGGGAATAAAGCAAAACAGGTAAAGCCGATACCTCTCAAGGCATGTAGATGATCTCGCAATATGCCAAACACTACAATCCTCCTTTAAAAACTCACGTGTATGCAGAGCTGTGAGGTTTATTGGGCTATTATGTCAAGATTTCTGTGAGCTGTAACAGCAAAGGAGGGTTTTGAGGAATGGCGTGATGAGGGGCGGAGGCTGCTCAGGACCTCTATAAACAACTGCAACGCAGTGCGTTCACAGATGACATTCATGAGTTACTGCACACCAGCTGAGCTGCATCACACTCACCCGCTGCCATTGCAGAGGAGCATCCACTCTCTCAGCCCACCCTGGCTGGGGTGGGCTCCCGCCTGCTGCCCTGGGGAATGTGCAGCCTGGCAGCTACCAGTACTGCGGGCCAGCAGGGCTGAGTCCCACGCAGCGGGGACACATTCCCAGCCAACACCACAGCCCCACCTGGGAGTATCTCATTGGGAAAGATGCTCCCAGGCCACAGGCTGAATGTCTATGGAAGGGAGAACTTCATTTTCATAGAACTATAGAATGGTTTGGGTTGGAAGGGACCTTAAAGATCATCCAGTTCCAACCCGCCTGCCATGGGCAGGGACACCTTCCACTAGACCAGGTCACTCAAAGCCCCATCCAGCCTGGCCTTGAACACCCCCAGGGATGGGGCATCCACAACTTCCCCAGGCAACCTGTGCCAGTGTCCCACCACCCTCACAGTAAAGGATTTCTTCCTAATATCTAATCTAAATCTACCCTTTTCCAGTTTAAAACCGTTACCCCTTGTCCTATCGCTCCACTCCCTGATCAAGAGTCCCTTCCCCATCTTTTCTGTTGGCCTCCTTTAGGATACTGGAAAGCTGCTACAAGGTCTCCCCGGAGCCTTCCCTTCTGCAGGCTGAACAACCCCAACTCTCTCAGCCTGTCTTCACAGGAGAGGTGCTCCAGCCCTCTGATCACCTTCATGGCCCTCCTCTGCACTCACTCCAACAGGTCCATGTCCTTCTTATGTTGGGGGCTCCAGAGCTGGACACAGTACTGCAGGTGGGGTCTCACAAAAGCAGAGTAGAGGGGCAGAATCACCTCCCCCCACCTACTGAGGGGAGGTACTTTTCCACATATTTCCAATGTTTAACTGTTAGAGTCACACAACCGCTGCACAGATCTTTGGGATCTACGAGAGCAGTGCAGAGAAACAAACATTTTTTACTAGAAGTAGTAGTAGAAAGTCTCCTACAGAATAGTTTTCTTTCAGCAAATGCTGATTTGATAAATTAAAAAATGTTCCACGGGATGATAAAATAATACGATTTTTTTTCTTTTATATTTAACTTTGTAATTTTAGCCTACAATCACAAGCGGGAAGTATCCATTTCAAACTAAACAGCCTACCAAAGCAGCCCAGTGGACAGCCACCAGTGAGTGTGCCAAGTACAGACTGAAAGCCAATTAGAATAACAATTGCCAATACAGAAATGGCAAATTAGGACAGCCATTTTAAAATCAGCAATTTATAAAATATGAGTGAAGCTCAGTGCTAAGACAAAAACGTAATTAAAATGAATGACAGA
Organism: Burhinus bistriatus; assembly: GCA_013397275.1. Lineage (NCBI taxonomy): Eukaryota > Metazoa > Chordata > Aves > Charadriiformes > Burhinidae > Burhinus > Burhinus bistriatus. The sequence continues at coordinate 49,762 of VYXH01006277.1, read as the reverse complement.
AAAATACAAAGAACTGAACTACTGCTCTCTATTACAAATTATTTTTAACTCTGTGAAATGATACTGCTTTCATCATACAAAACAAAATGTTCCCGTACAACTAAAAAAATTTTCAATATTTTAAGAAGTTTTGGAATTTCTTCCTGCAATGAATGGCAACATTTCCAGCTTTCTTCCCAGTTCAGGAGCATGCTTCCCCCCACCCCCACCCCCATGCACAGACTGACTCCTGAGCAGCACCAGTTTTCACTGTGGTTTTCCCTTGAACTGCCCATCTGAAATTTGCTCTCAAAGTACTGCATGCCTTTATCTTTCATTCGTCTGACAGATGCAATTCAAAGGTGCCACCCTGGCAGGGACACAGAGCGAACTGTTGTTTCCTGCCTGGAGCCAAGCGTGGCCTTGGAGGGTCCTCGGAGCGGAGGCGAGGGGAGTTGCGCATCGTCCGGAGGGGCTGCCCGGGCAGCGGATGGCATTCAGCATTCACCCCCTCGCTACAGTGTTTCTGCTTTAATTCTTGCCGGGACTGCCCCACGCCTTCCTCAATCTGAAGCAAGGGGCCAGAGGCAGAGACTTCCAGGAATCGCCGGCTCCATGCCACAGGGACAGGCCAGCAGCAGCGATGCACTCCCGACACCAGCACCCACGGACTTGACGGAGACTCCCGGGCTCCTCGGCACAGCCTGGTCCCTGCCCTGTGCTGACACCTCCTATGCCACAAACCCCGCAGGTGCTTTCAGCAGCGTGGTGACAGATTGTCGCTGAGCGTGACCACACTGCCAGGCACCCGCTGGCAGTAGCACTGTCCTCCCAACTCGGTGTGCAGCGGCAGCCCCAGAGGAGCACGTCCCGAGGGAGAGGGTGATCCTGCACCAGGGGGCTGATGCCCGTCCCCACAATGGTGATCCTGTACCGGGGCGCTGACGCCCGTTCCCACGGTGGTGATCTTGCACCAGGGGCCGATGCTTGTCCCCACGGTGGTGATGCTGCACCAGGGGCAGATGCCCGTCCCCACGGTGGTGATGCTGCACCAGGGGCAGATGCCCGTCCCCGCAGCCTCCCGAGAAGGAAATGCGGTTGGAAAGGCACAGCTGTGCACTGGCACCATTTTCTTTCAGATATGGCAATATGCAAAGCCACAAGTTCTTACAGGGGCTACAAAACATGCTTTATCTCTCATTCACAATCAGTATTTTTGAAATATATTGCCCTTTTGACCTCAGAAAAAGCACCAAATGACTACCGATTTTTAAGTAGCTCTCTTTAGCTGAAATAAAATTCTCAGAACAGGAAAACCAATGGTTTGTACTATAGACTGGCTGCAAGAAATAATGCAGAGTACAGCTATCATCTGCGTAATAAATAAATACCAGTGAATACCACAAACAGCTGAAAAAATGTAAAAGCTGTGCAAGTAGGAGAATAGCTGTCACGGACACATCTTTTACTGCTTCCTACCCAGAAGTCCTCGGTAATACAAGACAGAGTACACAAAATGCCTGTATAACTCAAACCCACCAATACCCTTACAGCTTTTTATGCAGTATTTCTTCAGTGAAATTTTCTGAATTCTCAGCCACTGTTTTCTATGCCAAGTGTCTTGTAGAGCTAATCCTTTTGTTGCAACCAGCACTTAAGAGAAACGGGGGGGGGGGGGGGGGGGAAGAGGATGGT
>VYXH01006277.1:0-39959 GCA_013397275.1 Burhinus bistriatus | reverse complement strand
AGGTGCGGCTGCGGCGGGCAGCTGCCTGCGATCCGTGTGAGCGGCGGCGGGGGGAGAGCGGGAGGTAGGCTGCCGGGGAAGGAGGTGCGGCGGGGGAGACCGCCCCGCGCCGCCGGCGCGGTCCAGGGGCTCTGCAATGANTCCGCGGCTCTGCTGTCTCTCCCTCCTCCCCGGCTCGCAGCCCGTGGAGTGCACACAGCTGGGCGGAATTCAGGAGAAAATCCGCTCCTTTTCGTTGTGCGCTGGCGCGGTCGGTGGTCAGCAGCTTCCACCGGCTGGGCCTGGCGAAGGGGGTCTGTCTAACTCGGCACCCGCACGCCTTGCACTGCGCACCCCAGAGAACCAGGCGCCCTCTCCTCACCAAGGGGGAGAGTTTGCGCCCACCTCCCTCTGCCCCGCATCTTGCAATAATCCCCGCTCGCCACCGGCGGGAAACGGCAGGTCCGTGCATCTTGTGCACACCTACCACCGCTCTGGTCACACACAAGGTTGAGAAAGACCAAACAGCTAGCAGACATAACTTGTGTAGGACCTACCGTAAACAAGACTTGAGCTCCCCTTACTGGTCCCGTAATAACAGTCGTAAAGCAACTTCTAGTAGGCACCATTCCCAGGCAGCCTGGTAATGGAATCATACTCATTTGAGATAGGTTAAAATAAACCCTTTAATTTTAACCCCTTTGGAGACAAAGGGAAAAAAAGTAATAATTTGCTGCAAATGGAGAAGTGGAGCCAGTCGGGAAAATGAAGAATCATGTCCAGTCTTTTAAAAGCATTTTTACAAGCCATAGAAGATAAAAATAGAAAACTAAATGCAGCCAAGCAGACTTTGGCAGTGTCCGCCATACTGCCTGAGTGGCCAGAGAACCCTACCTCCCACCAGCAAAGTAGCTGGAGAAGGCAAAGGCTTGGTGCGCAAGGTGAGGATGGCATTGCTGCTTGCCCCAGGGACCTCGCCGTTCCCTGGTGCCGGTGGGGCAGGAAGGCAGCGGGCAGGGGCTGCCGCCCCCTGGGCCATGCTGGGCCCGGGGCTGTGCCCAGCTCTTCCTGGCCATTGGTGAGGAATTTATGGAGAAACCTTGTAGGCTTTCAGTATGGATGAAACACCTAGCTGGTTTTTAATGACAAGTAATAGAGCTCTTAAGATAATAAAGAAACACAGCTAAAGCCTGAAAAGGTAAAAATAGAGGGAGATACTATGAAATATGTGCAAAGTGCCTATTTAAACACTCATAGGTCTCCATGATCCCACCTGCATTACTGGAGACGGGCCCAGCTGAAGCTCAGTGTGGGCTCCCTCTCTGCGTGTGGCCCAGAAGCTCCAGCCCAGTGACTCAGGCACAGCCCAGCCCTGCAGTATCAACGAGGTGCAGCCCCAGGTATGAGGGAAGGGAACACGACGGGAGAGCATCAGAGAGGTGTTTCAAAAGGATGCAAAGAAACCCAGAGGGACAAGGAGGATGTTTGTGTGGCCAAGTGTTAACCACGTTACAAATTGTTCTTCACTTACCCACGTGGGAAAAAGCCTGCCTGTAGGATGCCTTTTCATGGGGTAGGCTTGTGAGAGAAGTGTCTCCTGCAGAAGTAAGGTTGTGTGCATCGCTTTTCAAAAAGCTGGTATAAAGCCTTAATTGGATTTTCTGAAAGATTAGTACCATTAGTTCCAAGAACCTGTTTGGTTTTTTTCTCTTGATCACAGATGAGTGTACAAGCTCACTCTTCCTACCAGCTACGCAGTAATAATGATAATCTAGCTTTACTGCACTTCAGAAACACTGGCAAAAACCGAGAGGCACAAACCCAGGTTTCACAACTGAATCTTATTATGGTATCCCTTGTAACTGATGCAAAAAGACCCTCCTGTCCCAGAAAATTAGCTGTTGCCACAAATCCATGCAGATAACTGCCAAGTGGATGAGGATTCCAGTGTCTTTGCTCATTCAGCCTCCAATAGTTGTCAAGCCTCTGGAGTAAAATATACGGACTCTGGAAAACATCAAGGGGAGGATTCTCATGATTAGCATCAAGAAATGTATTGAAAAAAGCTGAGGCTCAGAGATGTAGTTCAGTATCACTTAAGAAACAGATGGCTTTGTGTTTTAAACACAAAGTGGGTTATTCACACATGGGATTCTGACAAACCACGGAAGAACTTTGTTTGACATCACCATTCCCACCAAGGAAGAAATGTTCCCAGTTCGTACGCGCTGAAAACACCAGGAGCCGTGAAGACCTTGGTACAAGTTAGACTTTTTATGTTCAAATAGCCTTTTCTGTCTGGGATCGGATCCATTTGGGTCTTTGCATGTGTCTCCTGGCTCTCTGTCTCTCGGGTTGGTGTTCGTCCTGCTGCTCTCGGTGTTCTCCTGGCCTCTCCTATCTTTGCAACATCTGCGGGTGCATGGATTTTCCCACAATCTGAAGTTTGCTGCCGGGGTTTGGGAGATGCTAATCACAACAGATGCGCATAAAGAAAGACTACAAAATGGATTATGTTCTTCTCAGTTTACAGAGCCAACACTTTGGTTTTGACTGATTGTCTGTGTGGTTAAGATGTATTATTTTAGAAGCAATTTTGTGATTAGATCTTCACATAAATTTGAAGAAGCTGGTCATTTTTCTTTTATTTTCGTTCTTTTTTTTTTTTTTTTTTAAAATGTATTTCCTGAAAAGGCATCTTGTGAGTGTTTTGTTTTCCTGGTATTCGCATGTTTCTTTTAAACATTACTAAATGTTAATGGATTTTCTGGATGTGTATGTGTATGTCTGCATATTTTTTAAAGGCTTCGAGTATTTTAATCTTTATACTTGGTTGACGAAGAAAAATCTGTACTGCTAATACACAGAGAGTGTTTTACTTGCAGTTACTATCTTACAAATATTAAAATGTAACTTCCTTTAGTGTTTCAAAGTTCTTTTGCTAGTTTCATTAAAGCTGAGTTAAATCCTTTCCATAAAATCAGTTTCCACAGTTTACAAGTCAACCACTATCTCAGTTTACATCTTAAATTCTGAGCGCTGTATATTTAAGACAGTAAAATAGACATCATCTATGGAAAGACCAGGCAAAACCTATGCAAATGTATATTTTTTCTGTATGCAAGCTAAGCTGTAGTTTTGATTATGAAATTAGTGAAAAATGAGCAGCAGTATGAGCCTATGCATGTTTCAGAAAAATGGCTTTCTCATAAATGAGTCTGTGCTTTTCTTTAGAGCGAAGCTGAAGAACGTGTTATGGATTGTTTGCTTGGGCCTTATGCGCGGCCGCCAGTGGTTGAGGCTAAGGTATTCATGCATTTGATTGCATTTTATTGCTAAAACGTTAAGGCAGGCTGAAAGTATTCTGTTTCACTTTACTGCCTTACAAATACTGAAGCATTCTTTTCTAACATTCAAGTGGTATTTGCTTTTATTCATTAAATCTGAGTGTAAGAATTATAATACATTGTTTTCTGTTACATAAAATAACATTAAAATCAGCAATCGGGGTGGACATCCAATTTAAAAGTACTGCAGTTTAAATCTGATACATACGTTTGGAGAGATATACAGAGGTTATCGACTGTTTTGATGGAGTGAAGCCGAGTGTCGCCTGTCCGGTGGCACCAGCCCCACGCGGGGCCGAGCTCTGCCTGCGGCTCCCCACAGTCGCTTGTTTTTGTGACCGGGCAGTGCATCATTTAGATGGAAAATTAGCCATGAGTAAATATAGGTATTTTTTCACAAACCAGTTTGATTCTGAGGTACATGTGGCTTTTATTATAAAAAAATGACTCAAAGAAAAATCCAGCACTTATCTGAATATTTTGTAGCATATGTTCCTTCAGGTTATCAGGCTTCGTGCTGAGAGAAGGGGAAAGGAAGGGGGGCCAATGCAGTAGGAGGACGGTGTTGCTAAACCAGGTGACTCCCAGCGGCTGGGGGAGCTGGCACCATCTTTGGTGTGTGCTGGGTGAACTGGCAGCGAGGAGCCGTGCGCCTGCGGGGTCCTGCACAGCCCCGCTGCTCCGCGGGCCCCAGCTGCTTCTGCAAGGCTCTTCTCTCCGTTCCGGCGTTGCGAGGATCTGCTGCCCCAGTTTTCTTTTCTGTTCGGTCAGAAGGAGGCACAGCTATTAGCCGGTTTTATTATTCTACATATGTGAGTAGCGTATCGACGTGGTAATACCTGGCATTCAGAGAGATGTGAATTTGTATAGTGGGGCGGAAGAGATACAAATACAGGAGATGTTTTGAAAATAAAATACGTTAAGTGCATAAAATAATTTTAAGAGAAACACCACCACTTCCTTTATTTTATGAGTGCTTTACTGATGTAAACTAAATGCATATTGATTAATTTTTTTAAAAAAATTGAGACCCTAAGGTTCAGAGAGTTTATAAAAATAAGTTAAATTAAACATCTAAACATCATCTTACTCTCTGTGTTTGCTCCCAGGATCATAAAGAAATTTTTGTCATTTGCCTGGTGGAAGTCAGAACATGAGCACCTAAAATTAAAGTTTGTTGAAAAGTTAAACCATCATTTCCAAGTGTCTTATTAAGGGTCAGAGGGAATTTTTCATTTTAGTTCATTCAACTAGCCCAATTTCAGTAACTCATGCGCTCAAAACTGGGAAAGGCAGGAAAACCCTCCTGTTTCTATGTTTGTATCCTATGGTCAAAATGGGACGTGAATGGATGAGACCTACTACTTCCAAAATCGGGAAGGAGACAGGGACCATGTGCAATTGATGCAATGCATTACATGTGGATAGCACTTAATTTATTTAATAAAATACTTTTCTACATTTAAATAATAAGGTTTTTACATACTCAGAATTTAATAGCATTTTAACTGTAAAAACAATCTTAAAATTCTGCATGTATGTTTTAACTGATTTTAAATGCAGCTTGATACAGCACACAAATAAAAGGAGTAATCACACTATAATTAAGAAATATTTCATTCACTGTTTTTCAATGTAATATATGTTAAGAAAAATCTGAAAAAAACAACGCTGAACAAGAGACAGTTCAATGTTTGTGATTTGTTTCTCTTACCTAAATAGAGAATTAAAACTCTTGATTAACCTTCTACTAGCCTGACCTGTGCCGTAGAATACAAGTTATTTAGATAACCGGTGAGTTATATGTGTATTGAATACAAAATAAAAAGCAACTGAATGAGGTAACCATGTGCTTAGCTGTGAAACAAGATGTAGGTTTACCTGTTTGTTTGGATTTTTGGTATGGGAAGAGCATTAGTGCACTGCACTGCGTACACTTGCATGATCTGCAACACAAAATAGACATTTAATAAAGGAATCAATTATAAAACCTTAAAGATACTTTTCTCTATTCTCTTAATTTAAAAAATCAGTTTGCATGTATTTTATTATTTCAGCTATCTTACAAGCAGTTTCTCCATTAAAAATATTTGAAAAGAACATGTTCTTCTTGCCTTGAAGTTAGGCACAGCTTAAAGATATCCAAGAAAATGGAAGCAAACTGTTACTCATTTACTTCATGTTAGAAATTTTTATGGTTACTGTACAGCTGGATTTTTTGAACTTGCTCCGTAGAGACCAAGCATATAATTAGAATCTCTTTGGCTACAAGGCAGTATACCCCTTACAGTGCTAAAATTAAAAAGGATTTCACATAACCAATTATTTATTGCTGATGTCAGATTAACAGAAAGTTTGCCCAAACAGAATACATGAAAATTTGACATAAAAACCTTGGGGACTTTAAAACCAGCTCCGTGTTACCTATATTGTTTTCCTATAGCTTCTGGTTTGGTACTTATATAAGCTTGTTTACCAATAAAAATGTCTAATATTTGCTTTCTAATGACCCTTATACAAGACCAAATCATTTATATTTTAGTTTACCATAAACAATGTTAAAATATTTATTTATCACTCAGATATGGCAAAAAGCAATATGAGGGATTTTAGTTAACATTCGACCTAATAAGTGTCCATTTTTCCTTCCCAAGCCCCTGTAGCTTTTTTAGAGATTTTTTTTAGCTTGTATTTTTATCTTTCCCAAGGATGCTGGTACCTCTTGTCAGCCATCGAGTTAGCTTTCTGTCCTTGCACTGGTGCCTGTTTGGTTTCCAGGAGTAGATGGCTCTTCTTGTTAGGATTCAGTTGGCGAAAGGAGTGAGAGCAGATCCTGCAAGAACAAAATGTAAATCTATAAAACGTATTTTTTTGTGTGTACCATCGCTTCCTGATTAGTCCTTCCCAATCAGAGGGAGAAGGCACCACCTGGGCTCCAGCACTGCCAGAGGGATGGGCAGGACTTGCTGCGACACTTCACTTCTCTGAGAAAAGGTGGCATTTGCTTCCAGTGCCTTGGACGGAAACCCACGTGCAGCTTCCTTCACTGCTGGAGCTGCTTATGCATAAAGACACAGACAAAAGGGATTAAATAACAATTTGCATTCTGAGCTTTTAAGCATGCTTCATCCAATCCACCTGTGCATTTCCCAGTGTCCCTGTGGTTCGTAGCACCATGTGCTGTACGGGGTTGGGCTCCGACACTATGGAGCCCCTGGGCGGAGTCAGGGGAGCAGCCGGAATTATTCTGAAACTCAGATTTGCTGGTCTCTCCCCTTCTGCCGAGAATCCACCCAAGCACCCCCCATGTCCTCCACCCTCCTGCCACACCACCCCCTCTCCAAGCAAGGGCCTCCTTCCCTCCTCTTCCTCCCAGCACTCTGCCTCCCATGAAAAAGAATTCAGTGAACAACTTCTCTCTTTCCGTTTTCATGCTTTTATTTAGTGCTACCAACCTTAAGACAGTTAAAATTGAGAAAAAATAATTATGTTAAATCCAAAAGCGTGACAATATTTATACTAATACTGTGCATCACTGCCCTTTAGAACCCCAGTCATGTTCACATCTTAATGACTGACCTCACTTGCCCGTGGAAGGTGCTTTAAAAAGAAAATTCAGGATATCAGCCAGAAGAACATGTTACTGACAGGCAGTAAGACAAAACCCATCATAGTGTTGGTAACACCACTCCAGCTGTTAAGTAAATCCTGCTGACAAACCTGATCTCCTTCTGTGACAAGGTGACCCACTTAGTGTATGAGGGAAAGCCCATGGATGTTGTCTACCTAGACTTTAGTAAAGCCTTTGACACTGATTCCCACAGCATTCTCCTGGAGACACTGGCTGCTCATGGTGCGGGGTACTCTTTGCTGGTAAAAAACTGGCTGGAGGGCCGGGCCCAAGGAGTTGATGGTGGCCGGTCGCAAGATGTGTTCCCCAGGGCTCAGTATTGGGGCCTGTTCTGTTTGGTATCTTTATCAATGATCTGGATGAGGGGATCGAGTGCACCCCCAGTAAGTTCTCAGACGACACCAAGCTGGGCGGGATTGTTGATCTGCTTGAGGGTAAGATGGCCCTACAGAGTGATCTACACAGGCTGGATCGATGGGCTGAGGCCAATGGTATGAGATTCAACGAGGCCAAGTGCCGGGTNGAAAAATTTCTTCACCAAAAGGGTTATCAAGTGTTGGGACAGGCTGCCCAGGGAAGTGGTTGAGTCACCATTCCTGGAGGTAGATGTGGTGCTGAGGGACACGGTTTAGTGGTGGACTTGGCACTGCTAGGTTAATTGTTGGACTTGATCTTAAAGGTCTTTTCCAACCTAAACGATTCTATGATTCTATAAATGTTTCCTACATTCTTTCTGTAGCTTGTTTCTGCATTACTGGTACCAGAGGGGCTTTTGGCATTCTTTTCAATAATACCTACAGATTCACGAAGTTAAAAGCTTGACTCTTCCAGCCCTTATTAGCATTTACTATCTTGACTCCTTACCAAAAAATATCAGTTCCCGAAATGCTGTTTTTCATTACACTACCTAAAATGCTTTGGCTGTTCTCTCACTCACAGCACCCATCAGGAGAAGCCTCCGCAGGACCACACGGTCACCGTCTGGGGTAGCAGGCAAGAGGAAGGTGGGGGAAAATTGCCAGTGGCGAGGTGGGCAGACAGACAGATTCTTACCCCATGGAGACAAATGCCAGTCAGACCCAATTACCTGCTACTTCTGTTTGGTGTGACAGTGAAAATGTCTCTGCAGAGACTTAATTTTATTCATCTGGAACGTACACCTTCTCTTGAAAGTCAGAGGAGGTAATTTTTCAAGGCAGCTTTCCGTGGCAAGCAGCTGAATTAGATCAGGAGTTTTATAACAGATGAAAATGCTCTCTGGAGACATTATAGAATTGCTCATCTCTAGAAAGATCAAGGAGGCATTGACTTTTCAGAATGGGAAGAAGACAACAGCGCAGGCATTTCTTGCAGTAACTTAATAGACACTTGTAGGGTATTGCAGTGGAAACGATTGCACCAGAAGATTATTGATACGTGGATAAGGTGCAGTTTGCAACTGAGACGCAAGCTTTGAAAATTTAAAATAGATTCTCATCCTTGTGCAGTAGCTGGCTGGGAATTACCTTAAAGTTAAAATTAAACACTATGACAAGGAAATGTCAGTAACACCAGCCTATAAAAGATGGCGTGTACTGAGATCTGCGACTGGCCTCCACTGATTGAAGGGGGATTCCCAGTATTTATAGATGTAATCATACACAGAGCTCACTATATGCTGCAATTGCTTCAGTAATAAAGTCCTTTGGGATGCCTTTTCTAATTGTATTAACTAGGGATCTTTACCTTATTAGCCTTTCCCTTTTGTATGTCTTAAACATATTAGAGTATGATTTGGCAGCAGAGTCTTAGTACCTGGGTAGGTGAGAGTTACAGTCCGAGTATCTTACGCTGTAGCAACTTACTCCAAGGAGATGATTGCAGGGCTATTCAGTGTAACCCCGTATATTAGAATCTGGCTCAAAATGTTCCATGCTCTGTAGATACAATAGGACAACAGCTATAAATACTCTTCAGGCTGTCCTAAAGGACAACAAACAGTAAATTGAGGATGGTTAGTTATTCTTGAATGCAACTGCCATAGGAAATTAGACAGCTGCTTCTGCCACTCTGACCACAGACAGAAAATGTTATGATATGCAATTTTCAGTTTCTTTCTACTATGAAGTCACACATCTTCAGTGAGCTAATTGTGCCTGTCTACAGCACATAAAAATACTTTTAAAACTTCTGCTTTTAAACTAACTGCAAGAAATTTGTTCAAACCTTGTCTATAAAGTTTCTATTTCAGCTTAAGCACTGAAATCATTATTCTTGTTTGAGTATTTTAGATTTTATGATCAAGATTTCAGGAACTGAAAGTTTCAGTAGCCATCTCACTTCAAATCATTTAGGCCCTGATATAGCAAAAAGTAGTCATATGCTGTTAACTTTAGGCAAAAGAATTGTTATTTTCAAGTCTATGAGGCCTCTATGCTTAAAATTCAGCATATGTCCACCATGCTTTATTGGATAAGGGCCTTGCACAATGAGGGACAACTTATTACCTTCTGTGAAAATATTTTTCTGTATTTCAGTGATTTGCAGTGGGGCTTGCCATAGCAGAAAACAATACAAAGAAGGTGTGACAAGCATGTGCTGTTTGGGGCATAAGTAACAAACAGCATCCAGCACTGGCTTGTTTGGCCTTGAGTCCTTCTGCATGGGAGCTCTGTCCTCATCTTACTTCTGCATTCACCTGCTGTGCTCAGGCTTCAGCCCTTTAACCAACACCTACCCACTGAAGCCAATGGTGCTGTTGAAACATGGAGAGCTCTTTGGTTGATGAGAATTATTTGGCACTGGTTCAAGACTGTGACTACTTAAAAACATAATTCTGCAGTTCTACAGGGGAAACCCGGACATGCCAGTTTAGGAGGGGCCTGAAGAAGAGCTTGCAAATAAGTCATCTTCCCCTGCACCTGCCCCCCTCCACCCTAGCAGTTCAAAAAAACAAGATTCAACTCTCCACAAATTTTGCTCTGTGCAAGTAGCAACACTCCAGTTTGAGCAGTAGGCTGGGTACAGATTTGAAGGGTGGGCAAGAGTGTCCAGCTGAAAGCAACAGAGAAAATAGGAAAATAGGTACCATACCATGGTGCAGGCTTCCCCTACGCTCGCCCACATACTCTCCAGAGGTGAGCTGATAGCAAGCAAGTTCATTCCCATGGCCACAGTCAGTGTTTTCTTCTCACTGAAATTGCCAGCTAGAGCTACTGGAAATTTTTTTTTTTAAAAAAGGAAAAAAAGAACTGCCAGGAATAATTTCAAATTAGTGTCATCCCATCAGTGGTATTTGCTGAGTTATCACCCATGGGAGGAACTGGATAGGAATTCCCACCTTCTTTCACAGAACCACCTTTGCTGTCACCTCCATGCCCCCTCAATACGTTGGCTATCTCCCTTTTGCTGTCACTCTTTTTGGGGGGCTCTTCCCTCTCTCCTGCGAGGAGTAGGTAGGCAGGCAATGGAGAATTGGGATGGCTCTGCCATGGAGGCAGCTGGCTGGAGCAGCTCGTGGGGCCAGAATGTGCATTTTACACCTGGCCCAGGGCAGGGTCCCTGAAAGCACAAGGGGAGTGGGGAAGGAAGGAGGTAGATCGTAGCTCTGCATCGCAGGGTATCCTGCCCCACATTCAGGATCTCTAGCATGCTCGGTTCCTCCCAAACCATCAGCATTCAACAAAGTCAGTAGAGAGATCAGTATGGGTGCTGTCACCCCTCGCTTCACTCTCTCCATTCAGGGTTCAGTTTGCTCAGCAGGATGCAGGGAGTTTTCAGATTTCAGGCAACCTCTGACTTACCTTGGGAAACACACACTACAGTTATAAAAGCAAAGTATTTTGAGTGTATTCCTAAGATGTGAAGGAAAAATCAGTGGAAATACAGAGGGGTTAATCTTCATTCAAGGAAGGTTCAGATATGCAGCCTTTAGAATTTCATCTCTCTGATAAAATAGGTAGAAAACTGTCAGACATCTCTCCTTTTCCCATTCCTGTGGTTTCCCCATTTGTGAGCATCAAAATGCTTTACAACCCTCTTTAAATTGAACCTCAGTGCAGATCTGGGAACAGGGAGGCAGTGGTATCACTAATTGTCCCAGTTTCCCACCCTGGGAAATGCACCAGGCTGTGCAGCAGCATGACCTGGTGGCGATCAGATGGTGAGTCAGTGGCAGGGCTGGGAACAGCACTCAGCTGTTTTCTCTTTCTTATGCTCTGACTCCAAGCTTTTTCCACGTATGGCGTATTGCAAATCAGTCCTGGTTAGAAAAGCTATCATCTTTCTGGGTATTTCATATTTCTTCTTTCTCAGTCAGTCCCAGAGACAGCTTGCTTGATAAACAGAGCAAGATTCTTCCAACTGATAGGACTGCCAGGTTAAATAAGGATAAAAAAATTCCAGCCCTCTTTTCTCCCATATTCCCCAACCCTCACTGAGAGTGAAGGAAAGCAGAGTTCAAAAGCCTGCCTTTCTCTAGCTGCGCTGGCGCCTCTGCTTTCCAGAAGGCAGAGGAGAAACCTGGGCTGCCTGGCAGAGGCGGCAAACAAAATATCCTGAGAGAACAGTATGAAAAAGAACTTGTTCCCTGGCCCTCCTTCTGCTTGAGGTATCACGCAATATTTTGGGGATGAGCTATTCTCAACTCAAAGTTGATATGTTTTTGAATTTTATTTTCCCATTCTCTCAACAGCATGTACTGGGCTAATTTGTATCTGTTTGTAAATATTTTTTTCAAGGGTGAATTTTAAAGTATCGTACAGATATTTAGAAGGGACCTTCACCATAGGCTTAGGTTTGATCCGTGGATGTCACTGAGAGTTTTGTCTTGCAGTTCAGAGGAAATCAATTTAAATGCACAAGGAGGGAAAAAAAAAGATGACGGACTTGATTCTGCATTACTGAACAGGCACTTTGTCTGACTTCATCACAAGAAGCATGAGATCTGATTAGGGCAGGGGGACATGCTGAAGTGACCTTATCCAGCAAAACACTTCAGCACGTTTTCGTCTTTAAATATATAAATAGTTCCACTGAAATCTAGGAAATACTCATGTCCTTAACATTAAGTATTCACTTAAGTGCTTTGCTGGATCATCACCAAAATGATTATTTACAAAGTGCTGTCAAATACATCAGACACCAAGAAAATACTTTTTCTGATAAAATCCTTTGGCTCAGAACAGCCTATGCGACTGCTCAGAATTGCAGCAAATAACATTTTTCAGATAGATAGGGAACATTCCATTAAAAATTTCTCTCTAGACTCAAGATTAACAGGTGTTCCTTTGTTTTGTTTCCTGAAAAAAATTCAACACCAGGTGATCTTTAAGAGCACAAATCTACAGCCATTGAGAGCTCCAATGTTACCGTAGTCCTGTGGAGCTTGCCAGGAGCAGAATCAATCATTTTTTGCCATTAATCTCTAGTAAAATAAGGCAAATAGCACACAGTTCAACAGCTTTGCTTCCACTCATCTGAGGCAAGTTGCAGGCACAATCCATTAGCCAGTTGCTTACAGGATTATCTTGCTTGTACTGCTTCTTTTGTGCCATCCCAGCTATGAGGTTATTAACCTGCTTATGATACAGCTGCAGAAAACCTGCATTATTAATGTCCCATAAATGTTGAAATAATGAAGTCCTTTCCAACCACAGTAGCTTGTATAGGAAAATTAAGAATCATTCTTGTGGTGCATTTAAAATAATTGCAAATATTCAAAAAGAATCTAGATTGCAAACAGCATCCCGCTCTCCGCCTGGGGCAGAGGCAACTTCATTAGCCAAAGGCCTTGGTGCGAGTGCTGGTGCGTGTGTGTATTTGAACTTGTTACTGTTCTCACCTAATTATGACAGGGAAGCAAGGATTCAGTGGCGATGAAGACCATTTAATTTGAGGGAAAGCAACATCCACGTAGGCGAGAGAGATCTTATCTATACCTCTTCTGGATGCTGTCCCTGAGGGAACCACAATGTGAGCTGATGGGTTGTTAGGCTCCAGAGAGCTGGTACAGCAGACAGCCCCAGAGACCTCCCACCAGCCAGCACCTACAGACAGTAACAAGGCAGAAGTCTGCAGGAAACCAGGCTTCATTACTTCTACCACCCACAGCTCTTCCTCGTTATTTGATTGAGTCTGTTATTCTTCGATTGCCTAGTGCTACACAGAAGTAGCACATTTCTTAAAATTTTGAATATTTTGGCCACTTGTATTGATCCCGGACTGCTAAATTTGCTTTGTCTTGTCAGACAGACATGTGAGTTCATGTGGCTGGGTTAAATGGCTTTAAAAATTGTCTTTGCACATCGGTGCAGAAAATGTTTTCATTTTCATCTATTTTAATTCTGAAAGGTAAGAATGCCTTACATCTCTTGTTGCTCAACGTGTCCTTCTGATTTAGGACTATAGGGTGCTTAACTCTCCCCTGTACCTCTCCTTGATGTCCAATGCTCATGCTGCTTTTACCCAAGAAAGCCCAAACCTCATGTGCTCCTGGAAGAGGAATTTTCTGGCTCCTTGCCGCTGCCTTCAGCGAGTTTTGGTCACACTTATGGCACAGATTAGTGAGAGGATCCTGCTCTGTTCATCAGTTGCATGCCTTGTCCCAGTGAGGGGGGGACATTGATTGAGCATCATTACCTCTCAAGAAGAAAGCACTTAGGAGAAGATTAGTTTGATCAATTCCAGGCATGCGGTAGGATCCACTGGCCAGTCCCTGCCCAGGAGCAGCATCAGGCCAGCACCAGGTTGCTCAGCAACTGTCAGCATCCTTGCACAGAAAGCAGCAGACCTGCACGGTGGCTTTCAAATGTTTTGTTCATGTGTTTTGTTCACACGTTTTGAAACAAATTTTGCCTTAAATACAGGACTAAGCAGATGTCTCGGGTAATATTTCCGGAACAGTTGCAATCTGAAATGTTATTCTTCTCTTTGCCCAGATTTATCCCTATCACCTCCAAAGAATCACTAAGGTATTTTCCTTCTCTTACAAACTGGAGACAGATTTTCAGAACAGCCTGTTCATGCACCTTAATGAAATGACTAGAGTGCTTGGTCCATTTGATCAAAGGCAATCATTGCAGTGCTGAGAACTTGAAGAAACTTAATTTCTACTGAAACACCCATTTGTACAATTTATTGTGTCTTATACAATTGCATTTTGGGCAGAGTTTGAAGTTCCTCAGGAGCAGGGGAGGTAATACATGGGGCTGTAACTTCTAAGCTCCTGTATGAAATCTGGACCAAGGCAACAAAGCTGACAGATCCATTTTCCCCATGTACAGCTGGGAGAAAGCTGGGATAAGGCCACTTCCATTGCCAGACAGGGATGAGCACTTAAGGTGAGGCAGCAGAGGTTGATGGAGATTCATTTGGTCCACTGAAGTCAATGGGCGCTTTGCTGCTGCCTTCAGCAGTCCAGTGTTTCATCCAGGCTTAAATACATAGTTGATGTTAGGTTGTTGCTGCTTGTTTGAATACTCCGAGGACCTCAAGGAAGCATCAGAATGTTTTCCTTTATCTGAAGTTTCTAACGTTACTGGTCTTTGTCCCATCTTAGCAGGTACAGCTCTTCCTCAGTACATCTTGGAGGTAATTTTAAGTTCTTGTTTCCAACACTGCTATTTAAAGGCCCTGTAACATAGCTAAATAATATCATAGAGGAAAAATGTGTCATGGCTCATCTGACTGTGTGATTGAGGAAATTAGGTTGCGTTGATCATAGCATAAGCTGCTATAGGACGGAAATTTCCCACTGGAAACTTCAGTAAAACTGCACATCTGTATCGCATTTTTACAGTACAGGTCACAAAAATTCCAATGCAATGTCCTAGAGGTATAAGACTTTGCACAATTTACTTCGTAAGTATATTTTCACTGCTAATTGTACACTGAGGAGTCCATTCTTTCATCAGGTAAATATATTGTGTGACTGAAGAAGTAGTTTAATGCATCCTAGATCTTTATTAAAACTTACTCCTGCACTAACATATTTTGCCTTTCCTGAAACTCTGAATAGGAGCTCACACAGACTGGAGCACTGGAAACAAAACCTTGCTCAGGACAGAGCTGATCACTGCTCCAGGTGGCTGGAATGTTTCTGAGGAGGAGCGGCAACTGAGGACAGCTATACAGATCCATTATCACAGAGCTTGCTGATAACACAACCGTTAGCCAGCGAGAGACTGTAAATCTCCCAAACGCTATGACAATGAATTTAAGCTGCATGTAAGGAGAACTGATTTTTCTGATTTTTTCCCTTTAGTCCCCTTATCCATCCTTCTTCCTGAAAAATTTTTGCCCAGGCAATTTGTGATCCAGACATCAGTAAGCCAGCAACCAAATGTGCAAATGCAAACTGCCTGGATGTTTAATCTATATATGCACACCACACCTATATATGCACACAGTCTGTGTCACTCCCATGCCAGTTTTAAGTCATTCCTCTTGAATCTTGAGTTCTCTCTACAGTCTCCCCATCTACTTGTCTTTTCTGAGCGTTTTGCCTCCCTTAACTGAGCACAGAGCTCTTCCCGCAGAGCATTACATGGGCTGGTATGAAAAGCACCCTCTGTCCCTTACAGAGCAAGGCAAGTTTCTGAAGTGCATAGTTATTGTCTCTTCTGTTCTTCTCCGTATGTGGCTCCTTTGCTGACTAATACACACCCTGGGGCACTGACCTGGAGGCAGCTGCAAGGTGGCTGGAGGAGCTGAGTGGCTGCAACTGTATTCCACACTGCAGACCATGCAGCATCCTGGAATAACAGGCAAGGTGGATCAGATGTGTCCTTGGGCTTGTCCCGGTCAGGTTAATCCAGGCCTGGCTGGTGTGTACGGCTTATGTGCGCTTTCTGAGAAACTGCCCTGAGTCTCTGGAATAAGGAAGAAGCATGCTTGTGTAATAAATTAAAAGGAAAACTAGAACAGTGCATCCCCAAGGGAGGCAGTAGAGATGAAAAGTATTTGGCAAGGGAAACCTCACTTAGATGACCTGGAAAAGAAAGCCATAAATAGCAAAATGGTTGTAACACACAGGTGTAGAAGGTTGTGTCCCCCTCCCCCCCTTTTGTTTTTTTTACAGCTTCTAAGCACAATGATGGGAAAAATGCCAGCTAGTCTGCAGGAGAGCTATTTACACACAGCACTGACACATCTGGGCAACAATTATGTCAACTGTTTCTCACCCCACCTCACCTTCTCTGAAAGGACATCCCACTGAGGGTGATGTGACAGCAAAGCCCACCACAGCTGGTCCAAACCCAGCTTCTTTGTGTGGAAAGTTAAAACGATGGTGGTTGTTGATTAGACCCACTTGTCACGATGAGTTTGTGGCGGGGAAGCTGTTCGACAGAGACAGTACTTACAGTCATCTGTCTCCACTGACCAGGACTGGATGGTCAATATCCCAGTGGATACCACAGGTCTTACCTGCAGATTTGACAGAAAAAAAGCACGTCATATGCTCATGTACAAAAGGGAACTGTCTCTGGGTCGTCCACTGCACTGATGCCATAGAAATCCCTTGCTGTAGGTAACAACCTCCTTTAAGTTCCTATTGATCTCAAGTCTTAAATTTTTAAATTTTCTGTAGCATAAGTAATACCCGAATGCAGCAGGGTATCATGGATTGAGGACTCATATCTTAAAGACTATCATTGAATTCTTCTTGTGCTTTACAGCAAATTGTGCAATCTATAACATAGATGATACTGCATAGAAAGAATCAAGAAATTTAAGGATGGCAAAGATCAGTGAGTTCAGGTGCAGGTATAGATAGATTGTCATAAAAAGATGTAATAGATTTTGTCCTGCTAATAGGAATACACTATTGAATTAAAATCACTACATGGGTAGTATAGTGTCTCCAAAGTGTCTCTTGTGAATCAAAATAAAGAAATCTTTTTGTGCAGGAATCTGAACTGACCCAGACAAATGTAATACAGTATCTTAACAGAAGTGAGAATAATTTAAAGAAAACTCTGAGAGGCTGGATGGGTTTATGTTCACCAAGTATTCTTCTGCAGTACAAAAGTAACCTGCTGGTGAAACAGGTTTTCAGTGATTTGCCTCCTACTGCCCTTCAATTAGTATTGAGAAGTTTTGGCTTATAGTACAAAAAATTGTTAGTGACACCATTACAGGGCTGTAAATCTTGGTATAAGCAGGCAACAGAGACTTCTAGCTTTTCTGCATCCTGAGCGGTATTTCCAGAATACTGCTCCCATGGGAAGAGAGATGTTGTCTTTATTTCTTAGGCTTTATCTTTGCTGCTCCAATTCCAGCCTTAACAGCACACATAGATGCACACACAGACACAGACACAGACGTGCTACAGTTCTTTCAGCCCTTGTGAATGACAAGAACCCAGAAAACGAAGGAGGTGTACGTATGCATATGCATTGCAGGAGGTAGCTGGATCAGACAAAGCACTTTGCTTCCAGGTTTCTGTTTGTCAGTGGATCTCATACTGTCTGTACAGAATATGTCTAAATCTGGGGACTCAGGTAGCACTTTCCATCTCTTGGGTCTAGCTGCCTAGTTTAGCAATGTTTTAGCCTGACAGCAGGACAAGACTGGGGCATGCAATGCCCTACTGCCAGCATCCTTTTCCCCTGGAAAGGCAGCTTGGGTGCAGGAGCCAGGCAGGAGCCCTGTCACATTTCAGACAGGTTCCTGCTCTGAACAATAAGAAAACTGCATTGCCAGGCACTGCAGGGCACACCTGCCTTGCAGTGCACAGAGCAATGGACATAGCAGGAACCGTACGATTAGCAGGACTGTGCAATCAATACTTGCTCTGATATATGGTTGAGAAATATCTTACTGGCTTTAAAATGTTGTGAAATCTCAGGAAAGGCTTTAAGAGTCAAAAGCAACCTTCTCAAAATCAAGTCTTCAATGCCAAGTTTGCATTTGAATGGCTGCAGTCTTGTCTTACACTGGGAACAGATGTAAGGAAAGCTGTTAATGGTTACCACCCTTCTCTTACCCTTTGGTGGACTGAACAGAGAACAGAAATGTTAGGAAGTGGAGCGCTGGTCTGTGCCTTGCTCAACCAACAACCGACATTTATTGACTTTAAAATTTTACATAATTGTAACTGGAACCGTATTGTCCAAAGCTGCCTTTTTAGAGCTGATTATTGTTCATCATGTGATATTCTCGGTACTTTCATAAACTGTTGTTGCAAGTTCATCTGGGGAGTCTTTTTGTGCTTGTAAATTATCGGCAGATGTCTCATTTTTCTGAAACATCCAGAAACTGGCAGCTTTACTAATAAAAACTAAAAGAACATTTTTGTTGTTGTTACTGTAGCTCCCTATTAAACAAGAAAAGTCTTCAGTACTTGCATATATTTGTATTCTGTTGTTTTTCAGTTTTTCCCCTAAGGAATCTGAACTTTTGATATCAAGCCCTATTTTGAAAGCAGACAAGAAATACCATCTCTGTCCAGTCAGGTTTTGAAATCCGGACCTATCCTCACTGTGGAGAGACTTCGCTAGCCTAGTGTTCACCCCTCCCCCAAAAGCCTTGCTCATCATCAGACTCATTCTATAATTGCCATCCTTGTGACCAGCCAGTTGCCGTTTTTCAATCCCTCTCCCCTGTAGAAGCAGCAAGCTGCTGTCTTTTTACTGACAGGAGGGAAGCCTGATGGTATTGTTTCTTGTTCCTTTGCATTTGGAAGCCAAACACCAGATTTCATTCCTGATGTCTGATCTCCTCTTCTTCCCCTGAACCTGGGGCCATTTTGGCCATAGTTGACTGGAAGGGGTGGTGGTGGATAAACAATGCCTTTGTAGCTCCATTAGTTCTGCAGAGCTACACTTTGCTTACTTTGATTAATTTTGTTTCATGTTTTTTATTCCATCTAGATACAGTTGTAGCCCTTCAAAAATAACCTGATGCAGTGTCGTGTTGTAATCTACAGAGTCATCCTGAAAAACTAACTTTCTGGTCTTGTTTGCACCAAACAGGCAACTGTCACTGAGCCACAGAGAATATAAAACTGTTGTTACATGATTTTCCTTGCAGCAGTTCAGTGCAGGCATATAACAAAGCTGGTCCAGCGTATCAACACACACTCGACATTTATTTCAAGCTGGTACATTCTGTGATCCCTTGAAGCACATACTCTCCAGTGTCCATCAGTTTTGCTGAAAGGAGAGGCTTTTGGTTGTCTTACAAAAGTGAAGCCAGCTGCATGGATTTAGAAGAGCTGTCTTGCTGAAGGATGAATATTGTGTTTGTAAATCTGCAGCAGAAAGCTAGGTAAAACATCCATGTTACAGAAAACACAGCTTAAAAGGAAAATGGAGTTCCCATGTGTCAGAATCTCTATCAGTTGTCTGACAACCTTGTTTATACTGTTTTCTGGGAAGCCAAGGTTTCAACCAATTATTTAGTGCTTCCTTCCTCTTTACTAGTACTGCTCACACCAGCTCATCAGGGGCATCTGTTTTTCTGCTCATTAGACAAAATCCTATTTGGTGTTAACAAAATAAAGTAAAGTAGAAACAAACCAAATGAGTAGTCTATTTCAAATTGATTGCCACTATTCAGGTCCTGCCTCACAACTGATCTTTGACTACCTTAAATCTGTACTGTCTGCTGAACATGACCTGAACTGAGTTGGGCTTCACATGGTAGCAAAAAAAAAAACAAAAAACCCCACCAAAACCGCAACAAAATCTTTTCAGCCTTTTCAGCCTGGGAGAAACAAGATTAGAAGAAATGCAAAAAGTGGATGCTCCAAGGACCACTGTAAAGCCAAGCAGGTAATTTTTCCTCTTGATGTCCATGATTTTACCACAGGAAGAGGGAAAGGCAAATCGCTGTTCAATTTTTGGCAGTCAAAGAACGGAGAGATAAACTAGCAGGCGGCTCTCCCTCTTTATTTTAGTGGTGGTTAGTCCTTTTTTTCCCTTTTTTGATCTTTCCACAACACTGCATTAGGTCTGTAACCCTTCAATCGCCTCAGTGCCTTCAGGGCATTGTGCTTTTTATAAGACAAGACCGCTCTGCATAGTTATCCTGGTGCAAGCAGTCCAGCTGCTGGCCTTGTACTCTGCACTGTGCTCACTTGTGTCAGATGTTTTCGTCTCACAGGCACAGAAGTGTAATCATCCTGCTGTGTATCCAGTGGAGCTCCTAAGATTCTCCAGCTCTAAAACTTAGTTGCCGTAAAACTGGATTCAAGTGCAATGAGAAAAGTGATCTGAGCAAAAAAGAATGAAGCTGGTTTATATATAAATAGTCCTGTTAGACCTGGAAATGCAAACACATCTAGTATTAGTAGATCAATGAGCTGCATGACAAACAACAAGGAAATTTGAATTGGCTGGTTTTACTCTCCAGTGTAACTGATACGCAAAGAGACAACAAAGGATGGGAAGGGAAGTCTGAGAATGAGATTTTTGCATGTCTTTGAGCCTGCACAATCTTTTGGGCTGAGGTTTGTGTAAAGTCCAAACCATCTGTACTTTTTGGTGGAATCTAGCCAGGCCTGAAGAATCAGAGACCTGATTCAAAGGAGGAATCAGAGTGTGTAGTAGTGCTGCAGATAAGATTGAAGTCTTGTCCATGATCTCCTTGGAAAAAAGATTTAAGAGCTCAGAAAAACAATGAACAAAAAAGAATCAGTTGCTTTCATCAGTGTGACAGCAAATAATTAAAGTCCCATTGAAAAATCCCAGTGTGTCCCAAAGGTATTAACAAAGCGGGCAAATGTAATATTTCCAATTCATCTTTTCCTCTGCAAAGAAAATGTCTTTTCAGCAAACCATCTGCTCTTGTTCCAGACCTCAGTAACGACACTGCAAATCCATATTAGTGCTTATTAGGTAATATGGGACATGTTGCCTCTGTACTGTCTTATCTATCTGTCTATCTGCAAGAATGTGCCAGGTTCTAGCTCATGTTTCCTGACTGATTGCTGCCTTCATTGTGTCAACTCACTTGGCAAAGTGAAATGCAAGTCCTTATCCAGCTCTATCTTCTTCTCAGCCATGCAAGAACGTTTCACGTGCAGTTTCGGGGAATGCTTCCAGTCATTTTTAAGGGTAGGGCCTTATTGATTTTGGATGAAATTAAGTTTTGAGAGAAAAATGGGGGACCAACAGCTGCAGAGACTACAATATAATAGTAAATAAAACAATAAAATGTGTATGAAAGAATCACAAACACCCAACAGAAAAGATACCTTCCATGTCGGCTCTGCCCTTCCTTTGAATGGTTAGGGTGTTGCTATCTTGAAAAAGCTGTCTTGTCAAGTAGAAAGAAAATTCCTTTTCCTCTGTGTAAGATCACTGGCATAAAAGACAGAATTCCCTCTATAAAGTTCCACAGTCCCTCGAGCGGGCCAGCCCCTCTGCCTCTGTCAACAACTCTTCCCCTGGAACCATTCCTCTGGCAATGGTCAAGCTGGAAGACACAAGCCCTTTCTACCGCAAAGCATCAAATTCCTGGCCAACTTCCACTTGCTCTGTAAAATGGGAGGGTCCAAGGATGTGCATGAATTCTCCCCAAACCCAGAGTTACTCTTGCATTTCTGTCCATGATGTTGGGTATCTAATTTAATAACTTTCTGTTTTGAACTTAGATTTTTTGTATCCTTAGTGACACACTGACCGGACAACCCATCATGCTGCTCATGCAGTACCGAGCTGCCCGACTTCCTTCTCTCTTGACAAAACCAGCTCCTTTACTTTCTTTACAGTTGCAAAAGGTCCTGGCAGTGCTGCTGGTATTTGCTTCTTGCATCTGAGCAGGGGAAGGAAGAAAAAGGGCAAAAATTTGGTCTCTGTGACTGCTTCCTACATGTGTTACTCTTTTGGACAACACGTTGCCAATGGCTCATTGTCTGTGATTCCTGTCACCAGATCTACTTCAAATGTTGTGGTGGCTAATCAGACTAATAAGGCTTTTACCTTCACTAGAAGAATGAGGAAACATAGCAATTGTATATTAACTCAAAAATACATGTCCTTTAGTCAGGCTGCCAGCCAACAGTCAGGTAGACAGGTAGCTTGTAGATGTAGACAGGCAAATAGATAAACAGACAGACAGATAGATAAACAGACAGCTATATAGACAGATAAGATTTTAGCATCTAGGGTCTTCCTACCCTTTTTGGTAAAGCGCTCTGAGACATAGATGGAAAAATGCTAGTGTAGAGATTATTTTTATTTCAGCAGATGGGTCCTGGATATGTGGTGTGAATCTGCAGCTAGACATGCTGCAGTGGAGGTTTCTCCATTTATCCAAATTTCTAGTCACTGAGCTAATGTAATGTATATTTAGGCATCTGACTCTAGGCATGTAATGTATTGGAAATAATGGCTTGTTTTCCTTGAGATTTTCAGAACTACACTGTTCTTAAAGATTCAGTTTCTTGTGAAACAAACAGGAGTTATTTAACTTTTGCAGAATTTAAATGAAATGTATCCTGAAATAAGTGTCAGTTTACTTTCAGTATAATTAAGTTACTGGGATATAGCTGATGGAAGAATTTCTTGTACTCTGATTCTTTAATTTTTAAAAAGAAATAAAAGCAGGTTAGAAATAGGGTTTGTCTCAGTTAAATCCATTCATTTAAAGTAAGTTCTGTCTGACAGTGCTCAAAGTCTATAAAGATGATTTTGCATGAATGTTGTTTAAAGAAGCGTTATGAATACCTGGAATACAACTCTAGGGCAGAAAATAATGATTATTTCAGGATGAACATGTAGGAAGACTTTTAATTCCCTCATAAATTGCCAGCCTGTGCAGGCTGGTGACAACAGGGAATGAGCAGGCAACACTGAGCTGTAACTGCAGTGGCTGCTAGAACTTCATGTCCAGAACCTGGTTGTGTCTCCTCTGCAGACAGTCGTACCCAGCTCTCTCTGCGCAACGGTGCTGACTATGCCCGACACAGAACTCCAGGCTGCTGTCCCAGAGCCAGTCTTCATTCTGAAAATGGCACATTAATACCTAACACACTATGCCTTAATCTTCATCTTCATTTAGCCTCATGCTGAGGTCTTATGCCCAGAATTTGCATGTGTTTTAAAGTCTCAGCTTTGTTCGCTACCTCTGTATATTTTTGCTTATAGAGTGTTTTCCTAATCAAATCACTTTTGTTTCTGCTGCTGATGCAGCTGGAGAATGTTACACAGTGTTCCTTGTTCAGTCCATCTCACAGTCACAATATATGGAGCAGTTCAACAATCAGTGTGCAGTCATGGTGAAGAAATATGGGGAAAATCCATTTTTGCAGACAGTGCTCATTAAGAACACCCCCAAACCTGTCCATTTGGGTTCCTTGAAAGAGAAGTGTTGAAAAGTCACATTTGAATAGATCTCATAAAGCCTTCTGGAGGAACGGTCTGCTATTGCCACAACCCTGTGGGAAAGGCAAAGGTGCTTATTAAATATAATCATGATTAAGCAGTTGGGTAGAAAGCAAGATTGCCTCTTAAGGCTTGCAGGTTAGAGAGACCTTCCAAAGTAAACCCAAATGGTCTCTGATTCTCTCTAGAGTTCTGACATAATTGGGAATCATCTGTGAGAGGTTTGGAGTCTGGTGGACTCTCCTCTGCCACTACATGATTCAGCAATGTGCTTTGGCAGAATGACACTTCAGCACCAATCCAAAGCATGTCTATAAGTGTGTGCGCTCAGGCCAGTACTCTTTAAGCCACTGCAATCGACTTGCATTGTTGGAGAAAAGAAATTCGAGTATGATGTAGGTGGGAAAGGGAAAAGAATAGGACTTTTCTATTTCCCCCACCCTCTGATCTCAATCAAGGATCAAGTACCTGGCTTAGGCTAAACAGGATCTGAGCAACTTCTTGTTTCAGAAAAATTCCAGGAAGGGTTTGCATAAACTAGCTGAGGAATTCCTTGCTCTATGGCATGGACAATTTCTGGACGAAGTTCAAGCAGCTAAAAAAGATTACCAGCTTGCTAATGGTAATTCAGGAAAAGCCAGCTTATATAATGCAACAAGACGAGATTTCTAATGTCTTGAAAAAACAGTTTAGACTATAATTACAAGGAGGAAATTTCTCTGAGATTAGTGAACTTCAAGGCTCTAGGAATACAACTTCAAGAACTATTAATATCATCATGTAGTTTTGATACTTAACAAAAAATAATTAAAATCATTTACAGCCAAGCAGATATTTTAAAGACATTCACAAAAAAAATCCAAAGGTGTTTCTAGGGTTTGATGTAACAACGGAATTTATATAACTAACATTTTAATCAAAATCAACAAGAACTATGGGAATTTTTAACTCCATATGGATAGTTATTTCACTAATATTTTCTGGGCCAATATTGATTACAAACGGGATGAAAAAGGAGATATTTTTCAAAAGCTGAGGATTTCCCCCTCATTTCTTAATAAAAGCTACTTTCCTTTGCATAAAAGATAATCATTGCAGTTGCTTCAGCAATGGTCATAACTGACAGAATTATTTTAGAGTTAATTCTTAAATACTTTTTTTGTTTAAGTATTTATTGCATAAATTATGCCTCACTTGCAACCTAGATAGGGGTGTACAGCTTATCAGAGATCCTCCCCCTTGTAGGCACCACAAGCTTGTCATTTAATGAAGCAAGCAGGGCACGGAGAGCTTTTCCTGTACATTTCAAATACTCGGTGCAATAGCAAGCAAAACATCACTCTCCTAAGATCCTGCCTCACCTGTCTCTAACACTTAATGCTTTCTTTTGGGGAGCTCTCTGAGAATCAGATGACCTGCAGCCTCTACTACACCCCATGGGAAACAGGTACAAGGCACAATGTGAATCCCAAAAATAAATAGAGAAGGATATTAAATTAGCCAGCACAGTGCATTGCACTGATGCTGCCTTGTACGTTCCAGTCCGTGGGTACTGGGTTGAGAAGTTGCCTGGGAATCCATACATTGCACTATGTGTGTGTACTGAAGAGTTTTCTGTCTCTCTGCAGCCAGCCAGCCAGCAGTGTGTTTGCAGTACCCTATGATAAGGTAATTCTGACTCCATAGTCTCTATTTATTTTCTGTTTCCAGCACTTGAAACACTTCTACTGGAAAAAAGACCAAATACATAGTTCATTTCTCTTTTTATTTTGTTTTAGCCTCCCAATTCTTTTGCACTCTTAATGCTGGCAAGTGCAAATGGTTCAGTAGTTACCCTTTACTACCTTCTAAAATAGCTTGGTGGACATCCTGTGTCTAGCTACAGTAAATAGCCTTGAAGCATCTTTTTTTATGTTTCTTGTATGCAATTTTCATTTGTTTTTACATTTATCTTGAAAATTGGCCTTATTTCTATAGACAAATGTTGGCTCTAGGGAAGGCAGGTTTCCATAACTTCTGCAAACCCTTCTCCCTTACTGATTTTAATGGTGCTGGATTTGGCTGTTTAAGAGCCCAAAGCAAAATTTTCCCCATCAGTAATACTCCTTCTAGGGTGCCGAATGTACCTCCTCAAATTTACTTCTGCACTGTCAACGCATGAGATGTATTCCCCAGTCCCCTTGCTTTCTCTAAAGGTAGAATACTCTTATTCTTCTTACAAGGCAAAAGGGACCATGCAGAATGCCAGCTCCCAAAAAAAGAAATCATCACTGCTCAGAAATACAAGGTGGCTTTAGGACATAACCAACCCACTGAAAGCTGGGTTGCCAAAAAGTCCTTGAAGGTTTCTGAAAGAAAGTTCAAGGGGAACAGAAACACTCATTTTGCCAGATTTCTGAGCCAAAGTGACTGTACAGGCAACAGTAGCACGTAATATACCTGAGTCTTTGTTGGCAAAATAGGCAGAGTTGTTTGGTGCGCTTGGGTGTAGGGCTTGGAATAGGAAAATCTGAAAAGCTCGAGCAATAGAAGTAGAGCAGACAGGTCTGAGCTGCCAGGACACTGCAGAATGTTTTCCCCTTTCTTTGTTATGGATATGAACATTTGCACTGTTTGAAGTTTGCTTGTTTTCTCATAAAAGCAGCAACTGACCTTCAGGTTTTCACCCGTGAAGCCATGTCTATGCCATCATTTGGGCCAAATCATAATGTTTGAAATTACCTGTGGGCATTCTTTACATGTAATGAGGTATCAAACATGGGTAGTAGTGTGCAGTTTGTCGAAGGGGATCTCTGTGCTCTCTTGCTGGACCTCGGTCCTACTCTAAGCAACGATTCATTACTTTAATTTTAGCCTTTTTAGCAATTTTTATGGCAAGCTTAGCCGAGTGCTAGGGATTCACAACTGACAGTCAGTAGAACTGCCAGAAACAAACCTAGGACATTAGCAACTGAAGTGCAGAAGAGATATTCTTCCACACGCAGTCAGGATCTCTAGATTCACGCTCGATAAACCGACACCACTGTGTTACACCTCCTTGCCAAATCACGTGGCTGTGATTCCTCCTCAGCCTTAAGCTTCTTCGTATGGCTCCCTCAGTGACCCAGCGTGACTACAATGTTTGTCCTGTGCCAATGTGTATAAAGACAGTTTCACTGTCTAGTTTGTTTTCTTTTCACCTGAACCTCTATTCAGTGATTATCTCTGAGGACCATTAAGTTGATGTCAATCTTATTTTCATCTTTCATTTTTCCCTAAGGCATAATTAAGCTCATTCACCACCATTCAGTTTCAATTTAGATTAAAGTATCGGGCACTGGTACCACAGTATCGTTGGAAGTCCATTTGGTAATTACCCGTCAACCTTAAGAATGAATGTTGTCAATGGTGAAAGCAAATGCTCTAACGCTGTCACTCTTTGGCAGCCTCCTGACCTACAGAAGGCTAGTACTCAGAAACTGGAAATTGAGTTGTTTTTCTGTACTGTTCCCATTCCTTTCTTGAATCTAAACCATTCCTATTCCTCCCACTGAATTTGCAACAAATATTTTACAGCTTTCTCAGCTGTGGTTTGATCGGTGGCCTTTTGTACATTTTCTGATCAGTTGTATCTCTTAGTACCTTTTACATGCAGAGCACTATGAAAATAAACCCTAACTAATGTGCAAAACTTCCTTGCAAGGCTGGTGAGCTTTCTGATCCTTCATCTACCCATGGTGAAGTTCTCTGTTTTCTCCAAGCTCATAAAAAAGTCAATGTCAGAATCAAGGTTAAAATTCAGAAATCCTTAGCTCTTCTTCCTGGGATCTGACCTTGCTCCTCCTGCTGAAAACCTTCCCATTTAGTTTACAATCAGCACATTGCATGATCCATTCCTGCCCACTTCAACAACTACCAGGAGACTTTAACCTCTTCCTGTTCCCACCACATCAAGGAAAAGGCTGCAGGTATGCAGCAATGCTGGGTACAGACTATTCCTGCCTGAGAAGATGGCAGTTTTCCCCGAAGGTCAGAGGGAGCTTTTCAGCTTAGTATGAAATGTCCTTGTTTAACTTTACATGCTCTGGAGTGGGCATCTCTTACTTGCGTTGAGAGTCAGTATAATTACTCTCCCTGTAAACAAAGAGTTTAATATGCTAAGGGGAATTTACTTAACTTGGGCTATGGCGGATTTATAGTTTTTAAACGGAATGCCAAAAGGTTGTTGGCACTTAGGGAATCCTGGTTTGTTATTTCATAATCACGTATTTATGGTTCCCACAGCATATTGTTTTTGTCTTGCTGTTCATTTATTGCAGGTCTATTAAGCTGTCACTGCTTAGCTTCCAGGCACTGTACTGTAATTCTATCCATCGCTGTGATTGTACTTTCATTCTTCTGCGACTGTTTTGATGGAGATCGGTATCAGTGCTGGGGAGAATACATAAGGAGCATGTTCTGCCCTATGAAGCAGGTACAGAAAAAGAGAAGACTGTGAATGAGCTATTGTCTGAGGAACACACTCCTTACAAGAAGGATTAATTATCAGCAAGCCCAGGTGTTGGCTCTTTGAGTGTACTAGCTGATGAACAGGATCCCATGTATCAGGACCCACCTGCATAGTTACTTACAATTCCTGTTGGCAATATTAGCACAGAAACCAGAGTTGAAGTTGGTCATTGATATTTAGCTCCCCTGGAAAAAAAAAAACAAAAAAAAACCAAAAACAAAACAACACTTGGAAACCTTTGTGAATTTCTTGTCTAGGCCAGGATTTTGCAGCTGGTTCTTCTCCTTGATTTTTTCTCCTCCTAATGGGCACTCACATTCTTCACTCAGTTTCAGAAAAGCGGCTTATTCCTGTGAAGATAAAGGTAAACCAGAGTTCCATGCTGGGCTGCTTGCTGCATGCAAAAACACCTACTTGAGAGCGGAACAAAACGCTTTGCTTAATAAAAGGTTATGTGTGTGCAATGATGAAACAGAAAGACCTGAAACAGGGAGTGCTTCCAGTGGCCACTCTCAATGTGGGCAGAGGTGAGGGTGGAGGTGTTGATGACACCATCTCCTGACAGGGGAGTGCAGACAAGGTCACCAGGAAATGTGCTGGAGTGACCACATGGCTCCTGAAGTGTTCATGGAGCTCCCTTTGACTCCGAGGCAGGAGCTGCTAGTAAGAAGGGGGTGAAGTGGCTGATTGTTTGCCTTTTGGCATCTGGACCTGGCCCTGAGCCTGCAGTTTCCAGACTGATGAGCTGAACACTGGATGCATTGCAGGGCCCTTGCGAGGAGTGAGCAGACACTCTCACCTGCTGACAGATGGCCTCGCACGCAGAAACTTCACAGGCCTTCTTACCCAGCACTGCCAACACATGTCCAGACCCACTCTTTTACCTTCTCCCTACAGCTCTTTCTAGATCTTTCAGTTCAAACTTGCAAGTCTCAGCTGTTGTAGTTCTTTCTGCTGCTAATTTATCTCACCCTGCCCTGCTCTCTTTCTCGCTGTTCTCTCTCTCTATTTCCATTAAGGTCTGGGGTGTCTGTGAAGCTGTGCCAGAACACCCAACCCCAGAACACAGGAATCGCAGACCCTGCCACGAGCCCATGTTCTCCACAAGCTTTTTTGTCCACTCTCCCCCTCTGTGATCTGCCCTTCCCAATCGCTACAGCAAGCCCTGTTACTATGGCTGAACACCAGCAGGTCTCTGGCAGTTCCCAGCGTAGTTCTCTCCTCAAAAGCTCATTTCTCATCAGATCCTACCTATCTATCTGCCATATGAAAGTGAATCTCCCCCTCCTCCCCGTCTGCTAGAGCATTTCTGCTGCTTTCTAATCCCCATCTGTAAATGCTCTAACTAACTCTTCCAGTCCCCACTCCAAGGGCTGTCTGGCTCGGATGCTCTCCAGATCTCATTTTGTATTCCTCCCTTCTTGCCCCAGGCGTGCCCTCACTTTTATGCACTTTGCTAACCCGTTCACCACCCTCCTATAGTTTTTCTCTTGCTTGTCCATACCTCAAATCTCTTCCTCAGTCTAGTGAGGCAGCCTCCTTCTACTGCCAGACCTTCCTCAGAACAGATGTATACGCTTGTATCTATGTATGTATACATTTATAGGTACAGGAGTTTACCAACAGTGGTCAAATCTATAAGCCTTTTTTTTTTCACCCCCTTAAATAAACCCCATTGATACTGTCTTAAAATGCCCATTTAGAAACCGGGAGAGTCTGAGACATGTGTGCCCTGTGAATCAGATGTTCTCCAATCCACACTGCGAGAGAGATTATATCCTTAAAAAAAAAAAAATCAAAAGAGAAATTTTAAACAGCTCTACTCTTCCTTCCTCTAAATGTCTGTAATGCATAGTCATGGCAGCTCTCCTCTGCAAACAGCATCATTTATTTCCAAACTAAAGCAAGGAGGAAGTTCAGGTCTTTGACAAGTATGAACACATTTCAGTATTTGATTTGTGCCTTCCCCAAAATCAATATAATCCATTTCTGCTAGAAATTCAGACAATCAGTTGAGCTCTAACTCAGTCTGAGCATTAGAGCAATTTGATGATAAGACTGATAGACAGTTGCCCAGAGGAAGTCTATGGACTACAGTCTGCCATTGGACTATCAAGATGAACCAGGCGCAACCTGGTAGGCAATTTACCTCATAATTTGATAATTATTTATGTCTGGAATGCTGCTAATATCACAGATATCTAGTACAGCCAGCCCAGAAAATACTCATTTGATGAAGACTATGGATACCATGAGAATTTTGCTTACAACCACTTTTGAAAAAGTCAATCTTGAGACCATTGACATGCCAAGGACAATCCATGACACTTTCCCTCTGGAATAGCACTTTAGAATGACTAAATGCCTGTTTGTCACAAAGCATTTCCAATTCATCTTTAGTAAAACAGAAGGGAATGGGAAAATGTGTTTATACACACTGGTTTTTCCTAGCTCTACTGTGGCTTCCAGATTCTTCTTTCACTCCAGGGGAGAACTATATACTAAGGGACTCTCCAAAACATCACCTGGCATGAAGTTGTTATCACAAAGACAATTGCAACCCTCTGCTGCAGAACCTTCCAATTTCCACATTGCAACATATTCCCTTACCCAGTCTGGTCTAATTCTGGTCTGACTGTACTCGGGTTATTTAATTCGTTCCCCACTATTGGCTGGGCCATAGCACACAGTATTATCATTCCCATTTCTGGTGCCAGAGGTCTCCACAACAGCTAGAAGCAATATGGTAGAAAGAATCTAACTGAGCACTTAGGCTAGAGCATGCGTCAGATAATGAAGCTACCGGACTCCCAAACGGTCTCTACAATGAAACTGTAAATTATTAGGGCTTACCCTACGGCTCTGTTGGGGCAATTTTACTTTGGAGCAGTACGGAAGGGACATCCCTTGCTATATGGCAATCCTCCTGTCAGGTTTGGCTTTTCAGATCACTGCTCTGCACTGTGCTGAGGTTGCCAAGTTTCCCCGGTCGCCAAAGGAATTAATCTGGAGGCCAAGAGATGAAGGTGGACTCAGTCACTTGGGACAAAGAAGACTGAAAGAAGAACAGCAAGGAACTGCTGATGCCCTTCACAGTTTTTTTGAATAATTTACCACCTGCTTACTAGTGACTTTCTGGTATTTAATGGCCACTAATTTCCCAAACCCATTGCTGAAGAAGAATTTCTGTCTGTGTGGGGGCTTTAAATCATCTGATAAAAAAGTGCTGAGAACATACAGGATTGATCTTTGCCCCCAGACTGTCACTAGGAGTCTGTGAAGAAAATACGTGCCGCCATTCATGTAAGTTCCCAGATGGATTTCAAGCCTGCCAGCCTGCCAGTCCTGCTCAGCTTCAGAGACAGATGCACAGACTCCCGAGGCTCCTGTGACAACAGAGACATATGACAGCACATCAGGCACGAGCCCATGCCCTGTTCTGCGCTCCACCTGCTCCCTGTGCTGGACCAGCCTTGTGACACCAACCTCACACTGGTAGTAAGCATTCCCTGCAGGGGCTGTGGGAAGCGTGGGCTAACTGAGGTCATTCCTGAACAACTAAGAGTATTTTTTGGAAGATTAGGTACCAAGTTTGGCCCTACCAACATGGGGGTTCTCTAAAGGAGGTTCCAAGATACAGCTTGTTTTAAGGGGGTTGAATTGCACAAAGCCTTTCAGTAAATGACCCTATATCGTAGCCATTATCTTACATCACACCCTGAAGAAGCATGGAAAATTCAAGGCAGCCCAAGTCAGCATGAGGATTTTAGAGCACTTATAATAGTTGACCTTTAAGTAGAGAGTGATGTTCAGCCATAGGTACAACAGAGCTGTCACTCTGCTCTAATAAAATCCCTTTGCTACAGAAAGGAGCACCATGCCCTGCGGTCCTGCTCTGGCTCCTGCCAACAGCACGGTTTGGGGTCAGCGTATGACTAAGGTTCAGCAAACTCAGCTTTTCTGCCTCATCTATTCACTGCTTTTGAAGTCAAGGATGCTTTTTTGAGCTCAGGCTAAATTGGATACATTACTTTTTTGGAGGAGGATTAGAGGCCTACTGTGCTACCCAAAAGTTAGGGAATTAGTTGAAATGAGGTGAATTTGTAAACAGCTGGTATTTTAAGGGGCCTTAAAGAGGTGGTCTTGTCTCAAAGGCAATTCTAGTTCAGGAACTATTTCAAATTCAGGCTCTCAATGTGCAACTGCTCTTCAATGAGGACAGTGTTTAGGGCAGACCTTGGGAGTAAGCTGCACTACCCACAGATGGCCCTGTAGGAGATCCCTGCATTGCACCTCTTCAGGGTGCTGCGATTGTCTGAGACCAATACTCCAGTCCATTTTATCAGCCTTAAATTAATTAAAGATACAAACAAAGAATTCATCCTTCCAATACAGTTTTCACAGAATCATGGAATCACAGAATCACGGAATTTTTTAGAGTTGGAAGGGACCTCTAGAGATCATCTAGTCCAAGCACATGTCGTAGTTTGGCCTCAGCCGGCAACAAAGAACCACATGGCTGCTCGCTCAACCCCCACAGCAGTGGGGGAAAATCAGAACAAAAAAGGCAAAACTTATGGGTTGAGATAAAGGCAGTTTAACACAACAGCAAAGGAAAAAGGAGAACAACAACAACAACACTGATGGAGGAACCGTACACACACGGTTACTGTACCAGCGCTCACCGACCTGACCCAGGGCAGCCCCAGCCCGCTCTGAAGCCCGGCCAGCTCCCCCCTATGGACTGGGCATGGCCTCACATGGTATAGAATACCTGTGTCCCGTGCCAAGAAAATTAACCCTATCCCTGCCGGAACCAGGACAGCACATTACTCAGGACTGCATCCAGGCGGGTCTTGAAAATCTCCAGAGAAGGGGACTCCACAACCTCCCTGGGCAGCCTGTTCCAGTGCTCGGTCACCCTCACCGTAAAGAAGTTTTTTCTTATGTTTGAATGGAACTTCCTATGTTCCAACTTGTGCCCGTTGCCCCTCATCCTGTCACTGGGAACCACTGAAAAGAGTCTGGCTCCATCCTCCTCCAACCCACCCTTTAGATACTTATAAGCAAGAATAAGGTCTCCCCTCAGCCTTCTCTTCTCCAGGCTAAAGAGTCCCAGCTCTCTCAGCCTTTCCTCCTAAGGGAGGTGCTCCAATCCCCCAGTCATCTTTGTTGCCCTACGCTGGACTCTCTCCAGTACTTCCCTGTCCCGCTTGAGCTGGGGAGCACGGAACTGGACACAGTATTCCAACTGTGGCCTCACCAGTGCAGAGTAGAGGGGGAGAATGACCTCCCTCGACCTACTGGCCACACTCTTCCCTGTGCAGCCCAGGGTTCCATTGGCCTTCCTGGCGACAAGGGCACATTGCTGGCTCATAGATAATTTACCATCTATCAGGACTCCCAGATCCTTCTCCTCAGAACTGCTTTCCAGCAGGTCCACCCCTAGCCTATATTGGTGCCTAGGTTTTTTTCTTTACTTCTCCTCTTTTCCTTTAGTAGTAAGAGATTCAGCTGATGCATTGAAAATCCTTGTCCAAATTTCAAATTATTTCAGAAACTTTTTAAAGACAAGATCTTGTGCTGTGTAGTAGTTGAATTTTTGCAGATGACTCATTCCCACTCAGGGAAAAACCTGGAGAGTGCTCTTTTGTTTTTCTCTTTAATATCTCTGTCTGTTATTCAGAAAAAGCAATTTTGAAGTTAACGGATAATCTAGAACTCTACAGCTCTTCAGTCGAATTTAA
The DNA here is from genome assembly GCA_013397275.1 of Burhinus bistriatus. Lineage (NCBI taxonomy): Eukaryota > Metazoa > Chordata > Aves > Charadriiformes > Burhinidae > Burhinus > Burhinus bistriatus. The sequence goes on along the minus strand of VYXH01006277.1, from coordinate 6,456 downwards.
ACAGCAAACATACCAAAAGAAACCCAAAATTTTCGCTTGTGTTTTGTACCCAAAATAAAAAAGCAAAGCACTTCATAAGGGTTTGAATTCAGCAGCCAACTTACGGGCAAACATGTTCACAAGGACAAACAGACATTTCTCAGAGCCTGTTTGTGATCTGATGTGAGCAACTCATAAAGCCCCCCATGCTTAGTGAATCTATGGCAATACTGGATCATAACTGTTGCAAAGTAAAATAACAAAAGGCATATAGTGAAACTTTGGAAGTCATTTGGATCATTTAAAAATGGAGAATGGATCAAATAGCAGAAAATAGAGCAGGAGAAGTCTGGGTTTTATTCAATTCCATTAAGACAATTCCTAAACAGCAGTGGAACTGGGGCCAGAGTTCAGGGCCCCACATATTCAGCTATGTTCCTGTTCTTGAGACTATCAACACATTTTGTTTTCTCTGCAAATCTTGCATTCATTTCTAGGAAAAAAAGAGGAATCAACAGGAATGGTGGAAGCTGTTCCTTTCTGCATATAACCTGCAAGGTTAGTCTACAAGCGTTGTGGATGTGGTCCTCTCTTACAGGTTTAGCTGCCCCCAGGTTGGGAAATAATTACAAGTATAATAATAGTAATAAAGCTAATAATAGTGGAATAAGGCAAGTGTAATAGCTGCCCGGCCTGGAACAAGTACTTTCACTAAGATGACATGTTACCCAGAAGAACCAACACCACTGTCAGCACTTCAAAAATTGATATAGATGCTATTTCATTTGTAGTTCTTTGGAGCTTAAGCTTCTTGGGCTGGGTCAGTTTGTCTTGCCCAGAACCAGACTCACACACGTCCAAAGGAACTTCCAGGTCAAACAAGGTATCTTCCTAGTTAGAGGGATGCTGAGAGAGGTGGAACTTTTCTTCCCATCAGACTGCAGTATCTGCATTAAGCATGTAATGACTGCCAGCATTTTGATTGGGATTGAAGTGAGTGACCCAGGTCCACAGATGGAGTCAGAGGCACAGCTAGGAGAGAACTCAGGCACGCTCAGCTTCCCAAATGCTGCTACATAAGGTACACTTCATAATTTGCTGTATGTGACAAGTTGCTTTGGGCTTTTTAGTTGTCATCCAGCAGAGAGCATGAAGATTAGCTCTTATTATTCCAGGTCCTTTCTTTGCCTGGCTTCTAGTTTCTTTCTGGTGTGAATATAGTTACTGGTCTGTGTGTATGTGTGTAAAAGATAACAATCCATTCACATACTTACAAAAGGTTTAAAACTATTTCTTTCTGCTTAAAAAAATGAATAGATGCAATTGAAATTCTGCTCAAGAATCCAATTAAATAGAGGAAATAGTGAATAATGTGTTGGCATGAAGGGAGGGTAACAAATAATTTAGAGTGCTTAGCAATTACTGATTCGAATTTTCAGCATTTTGAGGTTTTATCCCCTCTGGAAGTTTCTCTGTGAGGCCTGGACTTTCTAGAGAGACTTTTCTGTTCCAGCAAACCGTTTCCCACAGCATTTTCCTGGAGACACTGGCTGCTCATGGCTTGGATGGGCATATGCTTCACTGAGTGAAAAACTGGCTGGAAGGCTGGGCCCAAAGCATGGTGGTGAATGGAGTTAAATCCAGTTGCCGGCTGGTCACAAGATGTGTTCCCCAGGACTCAGTATTGGGGCCTGTTCTGTTTGGTATCTTTATCAATGATCTGGGTGAGGGGATCGAGTGCACCCCCAGTAAGTTCTCAGATGACACCAAGTTGGGTGGGAGTGTTGATCTGCTTGAGGGTAAGATGGCCCTACAGAGTGATCTANCCGGTCTCTTCTCCCAGGTAACAAGCAATAGAACAAGAAGAAATGACTTCAAATTGTGCCAGGGGAGGTTTAGATTGGATATTCAGAAAAATTTCTTCACCAAAAGGGTTATCAAGTGTTGGGACAGGCTGCCCAGGGAAGTAGTTGAGTCACCATCCCTGGAGGTATTTAAAGGATGGGTAGATGTGGTGCTGAGGGACATGGTTTAGTGGTGATTTTGGCTGTGTTAGGTTAATGGTTGGACTCGATGATCTTAAAGGTCTCTTCCAACCCAGACAATTCTATGATTCTGTGAAATCAGCATTACTGGTGCTGCACGCTGTCCCTGGCCCTCACCGTACTGAGATCAGGATCTCTTCTGTCTGTCAGTGATGGATGGGAAGTTTTCCCCAGGTATTTCTAGCATCAAGGCAAAGCACTTCTTACTAAATGCTGGGCCAGTTCTGGGCTCTCGTTAGACAGGCTTGACCTCATCCCAGCCCTCTCTCCAGTGCCTAGGTCAGCTCTAGTCTCTGTCGGCATGTGCTGGGCTGGCTGCAGTTCTTCTGGCAGGCTGTTAGCCCTGTCCAGTCTCATGACAAGCTGAATGTGCTTCAGCTCCTTTCCAGCCCCAAACACGGCAGCTCTTGCCTTGGCCTTTTGCAAAAGCAGTCCTTCATCAAACACAAAGGGAGTGCCCCCATGACCCCCTTCTTACCTCTTCTTTATTTTTAGTCAGCTAAAGCAGTTTGAGTTTGCAAAGCCAGTGCTGAGGTCATTCCTGGTTCTGTGTTGGCTAGCTGATGTGATTTGTTACTGCAACGAACTTGCAAGTTCCTGTACGGCTATTACCCAAACGGCTCATTCCTGTGAACAGCAGTCCTCACATATCACAGGTATATGCCCAGCATGATCCAGTAATCACTGAAGAACAGATAGAAGAAAAGCACCTGGGGTACACTGCTTCTCATTAGCAAGGAATGTTCTCCAAACCATCTTGCCCAGATATTGGGGGTTCCTTCTTTCCTTCCATACTTACACATAGGCTCATAGTGGTGCAGGCTTTTTGTGCTATTTCCATCTGCATGGAATTTGCTGGACATTTATCTGCTAACAAATTTATTAGGAATAATTTTTGCACAGTTAACACCAAATGTAGTTCTAGATTTAGAAGAACGTGAGCAATTTTGAGGTTCGGTAATCAGGGTGCATTTGGAAACAGGGGACACATTGAAGTCTATGTTGTTACAACAGAGAATTGATAACCTAACATGATGCAGGTAGTGAATACTTCTGCATGAGACAGGACCTACAGCTGTGATTCTTACAGTGCCTTCCACTGCACACAGTATGTTCAGCTAAAGCAATATCTAATTTCTGAATGCATGCTTATTTTTTTCATTTACTTGATCATCCCAGAAATTTTTCAAGACTTTCTAATAGAATACTTAGTACTTTCATGGCACAAGCTTAAGTTTTGTTTGAACTTTAAATTCGTTTGAAAATATCACAGAAAGTAAAAATCTGTTTTGCAAAGCTGCAATTAACATAAAGAACTCCTTATGGAAAAAACTCTGGTATTCCTGTTCATTTTGCTGTCCAGAGAGGTTTTGATGTTCAATTTACACTGGAAAGCAAGAAGATTTAAATAAGCTCTAAAAGAAGTGAAAATAAAACAAGTATTTTGTCAGAGCCTTCTGCAGCCTTGACACTGAGGCTGGCAGCTGTATGGGACAGGGCCAGACTGATCTGTCTCAGCCTAACTAACAACACATATATGTTTCAGAAAGGCATGCTTCCTGGCAAGCACCAGTAATGCTATAAAACTCAGATGTCAAGAAGCATTCAGGGAAGAACAGTCGCCAGCTTGCTTGTAAATAGCTGATTTCTTTTTAAATATAATGGCAAATAAAAGGTTATTTTTGGTGCTGGTAGAAAGTACAAGTTCATTGGCACTACCCAGCTGGCTCGGTGAAATGCTGGCAGGAGAGGTGGAGCAGCAGAACTGCCTTCTTTATGGCCTCCCTGCAAATGTGCCAACCTCAGGCCTAAAGGAACCATTGGTAACAAGGCAATCGACCACTGCCGGACATTTCACCTCAGCTTCCTGACTACAAGTTCTTTACTGGGGCAATCAGGTACCAGCTCCAACACTACTGAACACCCTCTGCTCAGGAGCAGGCTGAGTGACCATCAGGTATCTATTGGATTTTGGAGTGACTCCCCACAGGGTTCTCCTCTGAACCAGTGGCTTGGGTCAAGAGCCACATAGAGCATTTCCAAAATCCTCAACTATCCAGTGCGTGATCCACATTTGGCAGAGTTGATGCATATGGGTAGGGATGGAGACAATAGCATTTGCTTCATGACTTTGTATTATTACTGGAGGTGAGAAGAGGAAAGGAAGGGTAAGGGTCTCCCTGCTAGCACCCAGATATGCTGGGCAGGGTGTAGTACAAACATTTAGTGTCTAAGCATGTTTTGCTCAAAAATGTTTACAGGCTAAAAGACAAAGAGCTAAAGCAAAATATGCCCATGCCAGGAAATGTATGTCTTGTCAGTGAAAGGTCTGTTGTGAGGAACAAATAGCATGTGAAAATTACGGAAGAGGAATACAGCCATGACGTGTACTTCATATTTAGAGTTTGAGAAATTTATCAACTCCATCTCATTAGCTCTCTTCTTCCCGCTTCCTAGCTGGCCAGCTTCTTGCCTGTTTTGTGCTTCAGGTGTTCATTCTGTCAGCAGAGAATTGAGGCAACTAGCCCCAAAACTAACAGAGAAAAGGGTCAAACCTTAGAATTGGTAATTTGGAAACCCCCTTGTTTACGTGAGCCCTCGCATCTGAGCCTGGGCACAGCACAGAAAGGGTAAACTGGGTGAGGAACCTGCTTTCCTGAGGAATATTACTAAACAACCAAGTTTCCTTCTGGATATTTTTTTGCCATTCACTTTTCAGTCTGTTTGTGGTTTTTTAAATCTATTTGTGTCTCAATCAAAACTCCCACATAGGTTTCATTCTGTTTTTCTGTTGGAATACGAACCAAATTAATTCCATGTTTCCTTATTTCATAAATCACTGACTTGGGAAGGTTAAATGGTACTTCCTCTTCCTCCTCATTTTCAGCCTGTTTTCCTAAGGAAATTAAATTAATGCTGTCATGCTGTCTGTATGTGTATGTCCATACACATGCAGGTGTGGGGATCTTTCCACTGCTTCCAATTTTTTTGATAGAGGACTATTCCCGGGGGGACCATGAAGTTAAATCCTAACAGGTTTGCGAAAAAAGTGTATTTGTAGGAGTTGGAGAACCTACTTAAGACTTGTTGGAGCTGAAAAGCTGCAATGTGACCTCAGTCACTTTTAGCCGGTAAAGAAGTCACGTAAGGGAAAGGTATTGCCCACTCACTACACATGGGAAAGAAAAGCTTCAGTTAGAGTTCACACTTTTGAAAATGTTTTGTTCACTAATACCTGATAAAGTGTAGATCATATCATTGCCTTAATACACTTCACTTAGAGAGTACCACCTCCTTCAAATGCATTTGGAATATCAACCACATCACACAAGACCAAGAGGAGACTGGACATCACTACTTCCGATTCTGGGGGAATTACTCTGCTGATTTATACGATGTGGGTGATACCTCAGGGTTATACAAATAAGGTTATCAAATGCAAACTTCATCTTTTCAACACATGTTCCAGTGGAGTCTATATTACAGAATTTAAATGTTAGAGTTTTTTAATTGTTTATAAATTCAAATTTTTCAAGTTTTCAAACAAGTTCATGGGCAGTCACACTGGGTGAGACTAGTTCTAGAGTAGAATAAGAGTTAAGGAGACACTCAGTCATGTCTGTAACAGTAAATAATTGACGCAGCATGTCACGAATCTACATTTAGGAGTATTTGAGAGCAAATCTGTGCACATAATCAGCCCAATCACTTAGTTGCAGCAAAGTTAATGGTAAAAATAGCATTTGTACCTTGACTTTCACATGCAGCTGAGAAAATTATATTTAAGGGGTGTCCCAGCTTTATGATTTATTGTGACTGTATGACTGTAACGTTTTCAATCTATGATGACTGTACACTAATGTTTATGGATTGCCTGGTATGAATTTATGTTACATAAATCACATAAGCACAGTAGGAAAGCTGTTTCTGCAAGGGGCATTTACAAATTCCACTGACAGACAAGGTGCAACACATGAAGACAGATTTCACAAGGGAGGCTGAAACTAGTAACAAAGCAATTCTGTCCCATTTTTCAGATTCTGCTTCAGAGCTATGAATTACTTGTCTACCACAAAATATCTCTCTTCAGCACATAAAAATCTTAAATAGGCAGCATTATCAGCAACATTAGTTGGCTGATTTAAATCCTTATCTGACCAAACATCATCTGTTTTGTCTGAGGCCTCTATTTCCCACCTCTGTGAAAGGAAAAGACTAAGTGAGCAATAGAAGACTGTTTTACAGCAGAGAAATGAGGAAAGATGCCTGAATTTATCTACTGAAAGCCCCATGAAATCTACTCTATTGTAAATAGATGTTACCCTCTTTCAAACTAACTGGTATGTTTTTTTCATGCATATTTCTCAAGACTTTTCTGAACTCATTAAATACTCATCCCAAATCAGATGGGATGATTGGGGGATTGGAGCAC
>VYXH01006276.1:0-123553 GCA_013397275.1 Burhinus bistriatus | reverse complement strand
CACCTGGTGACCCCTCCCCATCCGGGAACNTTATTCTATCACCTGGTGACCCCTCCCCATCCGGGAACGGGAATCAGAAAAAAACAAGGAAATCTGGTGGATGAAATATAAACAGATTTAATAGGTAAGACTAAATAATTAAAATTAATAATACTGAAGAACTGATATTGATCCTGACATCAGTATAAAATGTACAAGGATTATACTTAGCCAATTATATCAGTCGGAAGCTGTGCACTCCCACCAGTAGACAGCAAATGTCGGACACTGCGAGTGCTACGGCTTCGGAAGAGGAGGACTCAGTGGTCTGGCAACGGGGCAACGAAGTTCTCTGGATTGCAGCCGTTAAGGGAGAGAGTACTTTGCAGCAAATTTTCTAATTTATATTGAATGTGACATTCATGGTATGAAATAATCCTGTTGGCCAACTTGGGTCAAGTGCCCGGGTCTTGCTCCTCCTCATCCCCGCACCTGGCTAACTTGAAAACACTTGAGACCTTGAAATCCACACACCACAACTGGCTATAAAGTAAATATTTTCACAAATTCAGACAATAGAGTCTTCCAAAAGTGCAGTTTTCCCAAGCATTAGAAGAGAAATTAGTCTTGTGTTGCTCAAACCAGTACAGTAGGGAGACAAAAATCTGACAATTATTGCTGCTGAAGACAGTATTTTGCTGAGTGCTGGCCAAAAGCAAACTCCTGACCATTGCTTACAAATAGAGAGGTGAGCCTTTCTCCCTCCCATGTTCCTAAAGGATTTAAACATTTTGGGGATTTTAATTGCTCTATTTTCCTTTGACAGCAACTTTGTGATGCAGGTAAACAGCCATTCATACTCTTCTTCCTTTCAACTCCAGTGAACAGGTTGTATGAGTGAATACAAGGCTGTAAAAGGTGTACTATCCATTCATAGTATCTCCCCCAAAATATGTTAACACACTCCTGTTGAGGAAAGTGACATATCATTTAGGAGGTGCTCATTTAAAAATAATTTCTAAATTTGTTTTCTTCCTGGTATTGCATGTCAAATAAAGCCAAAGAATCCTGTATAAGCTAATTTCAACACGTGTCTCCTTCCTAACTGGTAAGTATTCCTTAACGTGAGGCCCATTATGGAATAGCAATTTCCTTCAGTTAATTCCTGTGAGAACCTTTTAGTTGCATGCTTCTGAGACCTGGTCTCCTGGTCATCATTTCTCCTTCGGAGAACAGGCGGATGAGATTTATATGTGCTCAGGTGTCACTTCGGTATGCAGATGGGATGTGGCTGCAGCTCACACTTGGACTTGGGGACTTTAAAGTGTTTGTGAGTTCTCCACTTTTCCTCCAAAAAGCTGACAGAACAGGACTTTGGAATTAAAAAACAACCAAACGTGATGCTTTGCAGAGGAAGGATGCTTACTGTAGTGAAATATCCAGCATGAAAAATAGTGAAAGAACATCGGCTCATGGTTTCATTAGTGCGCTCGGTTTTTCCTGCTACTGAGATTTCATAACATAAAGGGCCAAAATCACATTACAGAGACAATTCAAACACGAGTAGAGATTTTTAAGACATTGCAAATTACTTGCCCTTAAACAGTTACTGCAGAATGCTATTAATTTTGCAGTGTATTTTATAATTATTTGTAGGTGTAATAAAAAAGAACTGAAAGCTAAGGAGCACAGACTTCAAGGAAGAAAAACTCTCCTGTGCCTGCTCAGATAGTTAGTATTTCCTTTCACTGTTCCAGCAGCTGGAGTGTATCTATGGTTGGGAGTAAGATGAGGAAAAGATCATGATAAAGAGCACCCTTGTGCATCTTTCCAGTTTGCCTGTTGGCTGTTTTGAGGAAGATCCTTCTATACCTCAGGAAAGTCTTGCCTCTGGGTAACATCCTCAAAAGTAAGAATAGCTTTGATGAATGCAGAATGCTATTAGCAACCATCTAATTGGTTTTCTTTTTTCTATCTACCCACTGAAGTCTAACATTGTTGGTCAAACACCCAGCTACTGTCACAGAAGCTTTAAGTAGGAGAAAATAATTTCAAATATAGCTCAGCCTCTCAAGGGAAGTCAAAAGAAATCCCAAGGTAGAAGAATAGCTGGAAATGGCTCCCCAAAAATGCGAGAGAGGTGGGAAAGGGGAAAAGAATTATTGTGTCGTTGGCACTGATATTATGAAGAGGGGTCACCAAGTGCCTGGGATATTTATGTCATGCTGCAGATTGTGTAAAGGGGGTAGCTTTTCTCCATTCAGAAGCAGACAGGTCTCCACAGGTAAAGAAAGAAGAAAAGATTTGTTTGGGATATTATTGTATTTGCTCTAAGAGAGCCATGAAGAGACAGCTGAGAAGCAAATAGTTTCTTATGATAGGATCAAAGGACCAAACTGGAGCAAAAGGCTCTGGAAGGGGTCAAAATGAGGAAAATAAAAGGAAAAATTATGCCAATGGACACCTTCAGCAAAAGGCTGAGCAGCATGGCCCTGAGTCCTACTGCTGTCGCTGTGGGGAGCACCCTTTCCAGCAATGGCTATAGGACCTTCCCACAGCAATCACTGGCTCCTTCTTCCCTCCCACGCATCCTTGGGAGAAATTCAGCATTTAACCATAAGTGGTCCAAAAGCATTTTCCATTTTCAGACTAAGCAAAATGAAGCCAAACTATTCCTTCGTCTGCCGAGGAACCCAGAGAAAGCACCATATGCTGGGGAACTGAAAATAAACCAGATATTCCCTACCGACGTGTGAAATCTTAACACCATTAATATTCAGATTATCCAGAGAGCAGATTTTCCTTTGGGCAGTGCTGGAAATGAACCCCAGTTCTTGGCAACGTTAATGTTTCCACATTAATATTAGTGAACCTTCCTTAATAATTGATGAGGCCTTGCAGCAACATGAAAAAATATCTTCTCCTGTAGATGAAAATTTTGGCTTGAAACCTTGCTGAAGGTTAGTCATGTACATCCCTCTACGAGTCGTAATGGAATGAGGAATGCAAACATATAACGCAATTCATAGGCCTCTCTGAACAGCCAAAGTTACTGATATGACACAACAGCACTGCTCCTTCCAGTACTTCAGACCTTCTCTATGGTTGCTCCACTGTGATCTGCTCAAATAGTTAGCTAAAGACAAGCAAGCAGCAGGTAAGTGAGCTTTCTGATGACAGTGAGATGTGGAAACACCCATGCAAATACATAGGAAATTCTGCTGCCATTGTTGGCAGCAGCATTGCCCTGGTCCTTGTCACTGCAGTTGCCTTATCTCAGTAGCAGAAGCCAACTGGGAAAAGCTGCACCATGTTCTGTAGAATTATCTTTTCAGCCTGATACTCCTCTTCCGTGAGCCAAACGACCATGACATCTGAAGGTACACAATACTGCACAGTGATATCCATCTGCTATAAAATTCCAGTTGTGTAGCCACAGCCTATTTGTATTAATAAGATTTATATTCACAGCATTAGTCAAGATTCCTTCAAGTATCCCAACAGCAGTTCAAAAATGGAAATGGCAAAAGTAATGGATGTCAAAAAAGCAATGATGAGAGTGTTAGTCTGAGTCACAGTTTGAAATTTCTGTCTTCAGGGACTATCCTGCATTGTGGAAAAAAAAATCCAACCCAAACAAGAAGGATAGACGTGTGTGATGGAACGTCACACCATAAGGCATCTTCCCAGAGTACTGCATTAACGATGAGACTACTATAAGCTGGTGTTTGATATTGCTAAATTGCTGTGCTTAAACTCGTTCATCTTATGTGCAGTCAATTACAGGTGCAGCCTCAGAAACATGTATGTGAAACATTTCTTCACTTGATCTTACTAAAACCTGTACCAAAAGATACTTAAAACTTACTGAGAAAGTCTGTTTTATCGGCTGCCATGGGTCTCCCCTAGTCCATTCTTGTCTAAAAGCTGGGCAAAGCCCTGTAAATACACAGAAGTACAGAATGCAACTTAGTGAGACCTTTTAAGCAGTCAGAGTCAGCGTGGTTTTACACCAGTGAAGTATTGTTACAAGGCCATTGAATAGAATTATGTCAGTGTTTAGTACAAAATAATGTACCTTACCCTAGCTATATGAAGTCATGATAGAGTACGGTGCCAATACATGTTAAGAACTTCTTGTACAATCTTAGTAAAAATTCAAACCCTGCCAGTGTCAACTGAAGGAGAACAGGAATTTTGTTCATGTCATGCTAGGTCTGAAAAAAACCTCTAGTGCAAAATACTGAATATGATATCAATGAAAGATTTTGTTTGTTTCAAACTAAAAGGAAATTAAAAAATAATAATCCTGTTACCATGAGGCTCTCTACCCAGGTAATGATTCATCTAAAACCAAACAAACAAAAAAAAGATTAAAGAAAACTGACTTTTAAAAACAAAATAAAACAAACCCATTTACTCTGTGTTACATGGAATACTTGATGGAAGAATCAGAAATATACAACATTTGCTGCTAGGAGTGAGTCCCTTGACTTTGATTGTCTTTAAATTTGTCCCAATCCGAGAATCTGTCATTCCTCTGGCTCCTTCTGCAGGGAATGAACAGTGTGCCCTCACCTGTATTGCTCTTCACTTATCCCATCTGCTCCCTCACTTGCCGTGATCCTATATGTCCAAGATTTATCCTAATTCCTTGAGTTCAGCTTCAGGGGCATTTCCATTGAACTCCATTAATGTTACCTCTTAGATTCTGAGCAAATGTTGCATGAGGAACTGGCTACTACATTATTAAACAAATGCAGCCAAGGTGATTAGACCTTGACAGCTGGCTGGTGTTGAAGTTCTTGTTTTAAAGATTCCTGTAGTTATCTTTTTAATCAATCTAGAAGCGATGTATTGCAAGATGATAGGATGCATAGGCAACCAATTTGTTGACAGAGGAAGATCCAGAAATTCTAATATTTATTATTCAGTGCACCAGCCACTTACATGTGTGTGTGTGAATTATGTGCTGTACTCCTGAAAATAAAAAAAAGGACAACATGAGCCAATTTTCAAAGACTAACAATGCTGACAGTGTGTGTCCTTTTAACTGAAGACTTTTTTTCTTCAGGTCTCTTCAGTAAGAGGATAACTTCTTTAAAATAACAAAGTTAATTGTAGCTAGCACTGAAATGATAAATAAAAGATTTGACTCTCTACAGGAGGCTATTTTTTCAACTGATAAAAGGGGAGAGATGTCTGACAGAATAATGTGATTAATTTTAAATACATACTCGGCTTTGGACATTATGTCCAGAGGCAGTGACATGATTACTGTTGCCTTTAAAGAAAATACAAAAGTTTAATTCTAGGGAAAACACTGGAAATGCTAAGACAGTAGGCATTTGATTGGCTTTGAGGACTTAATAGACAGTTTAACTGCCTTTCAAATTGATGGCTGACATGCCAAAGGGTACATTTTAAATAAGTTGTCTGGATTTCATAATCTCAGCTACTACGGGCTTTATTGGAAATCATACTGATAATATCTTTGGTAACAAGTCAAAGTTTTCTTGAGCCAATTATTTTGGGTACCACCAACTTTGCCTTTCAAGCAACATGGGCAGGGAACATTCAGGCAGCTTTACTGTGCTGATTAAAAAGGAAAAGTTTCATGTTTCTGAGGATTTTCTGTGAAAGTGAGATCCTGACCACCTTGAAATTAGTTGATTTTCAAATGATGTAAAAGAGTACTTTGTCACATGAACACACAGCTGCCTGCAAAGAAGTATTTACATGTTCACGCGTTGAAGCAGCGTAAAGATATTATAAGAAGATATTTTGTATTTCCTGACCTTCACAGAACTGAAGTTTCAACTTTAATCAGTGCTAACACAGTTTCTCTTCCCCTCTCCCCTTTTCACAATACAATAAGATTTTATTTGAATATTGTAGTGTGGGTTGTAAAGTCTCAGAGAATTGAAGTGGCAAGCCTCCAGGATCTGACTGTTCTAAGGGAAGAGATAAATTATCTTTCTTGAAGGAGTGAGCAATTGCTTCATGTTTAAAACCTCTCTGCTATTAGGAATGAAAAACAAACACTTGGATTTTGCACTGTGACCTCCCTACAATGTCCATGAAGAGAATCACATAAATGTCAACTAAAGCAGACCTGCACATAGAATGGGCTTAGAAACGATTTCCAGAGAGAGTGAGGGCCTCACTAGCTCAAAAAAACCTCATTTTTAAAAGACGTTTTGGGGACAGGTGTATTGTTATGCATTCCGGCAACTGAACTCTTCCAACTTCTGTTGTTTTAAGCAAAAGAAATGCTAGGAACATTTTAGATTAATATTAATATAACTTCTGTCTCTGAAACAGAGGACATTTATAACATTTTAAAAATGAATAAAGTATGCTTTGAGAAGCATTTTTGTTATACCAGAAATACAGTTTTATAGCAGACATATTGTTACTCTACAGGATTTGTCTGTGTCTCTATATATAATAACACAGTTCTAGCATTAATAAACAGAAACCTAAGTAATATAAGCACCTCTACTTAGAACATTAACTACAATACTAACAGTCCTTGTCATTGTTAAATTTTAAATCTTCATTGCCAAATATACATGAGACAAAATAAATCATTTTGTGTAACTGCAGAAACCTTTCTCCCTCGGATTCCTTTCTTTTCCCCTCCAAGAATTTTTCATGCTATTTTAGTGGTAGCATAACGTGTTAACTTCTTTATGCTGCAGTTTGCTGATATGAAGTTTTATTGTACATGTTAATATAGGAAAGCTACAAGAAAGTTGCTTGATCTTCTTCCAAGTTTTAAATACCAATTTTAAGCAGCAATAGTCTCGTTCACTAATTGCTGTTTATTTCTTACATGCTGCTGTATTTTTCCTTTTCTTATTTTCTCTCTCTACCACAGCTGAGTTTCTAATTGCAGCACGATTTTTCATTCCGCTCAGGTCAGTTTTATTTCCCTCCTTCCCCCAATTTTAATAATATTTGCACAGAAAAATAGTGAGTGCTATGTTATTTTTGGCGTTTGATAAAAGTAGGCAATATATTCTAGCTTTGAGTTAAAACTAGGGTTAAGTAACATTATAAGTAAGGTGTGGACCAAAACTGCAAAAGCCACTTAGCTAAAATGTTTTTTTCAAGAGGTCTTCTTTGCATTTATGCGATAATTCTCAGTGATGCAAAGCTGGGATCTCATTGTTAAAGAAAAAAAATCAATTATCCTTTCTATTAACAGGTTAAAAAAAAGAAACAGAAGGGCAAAGTATTTTTTTTCTACTTCCAAAGATGGTATCTTCTTGTTCTAGATGCTTTAAACATGAAAAAGTCATAGTGTCCTACTCCCACATATTCTTCTCATGCCTTCTCTCCTCTACAAGTTGCACCTCTGCTTTAAGCCTCCAGCCTTTCCCTCAACTTTGCCTCTTAGATCAAGAAATCGAAATGGAAACACTTTTGCTTCTATTGCCCAGTCTCAGTGTCTCTTCAGGCATCCTGGATGCTTTTCTAGAACTGCTTAACACTTCAAGGGAAAAGAATAAGCTTCCTTGTAGTGTTCTAGTGTTACCAAATTGAACTTTAATTAGTCTGCACGTTCTTCAAGGAAAGCAGCCTCCTCTGACTTTATGCTTGTCTCTGTGTGTCTATGTGTTAATATGATATCTAGTAAAATGGGGTCTTAATTCTGATCCAAATCTAAAAATTGGTCATAATCAAAAGATGCTCATATTCATTAAATTCTCTGTGTTCATTCCCTCTCATTGCTTGCTTTCTTCTCTATATAGTTTTTTTCTCCATCTTTGTCTGTTTCTTACACTGTATTCATAATGCAGTGAAATGTCAAGGTATTTAAACCAAAATAACTCACTATTAGATAAAAGAAGTACTAAAATTGTGGGCTGTTTTTGTCCCCCTCCTGCTCTTCTTTATATCCAAAAGATATTAATGATGGTAATAAGAAGCTATTCAAAATTTCCATGGAAGGTAGAACGTAAGTGCAACTTAATAATGAGCTTCTTAGCAAAACCTCTTTTGACATGCCTATATTATTGACACTGCTTACCAGGCTCCTGCTGAGTTTAGGGCCGTTTTGTTCTGAGCTCTGTGTAAACAAAGAAGAAAAATAATTCCTGAGCTAATGAGGCTGGTTTTAGACTTGGCAGAGGGAGTCAAAGTAGGAAGTTATTCTTCATCTTCAAGAAGGATGGTGAAGAGTGATTTTGTACTCTCTGTCCTTGAGAGTATCTGTAGCCTGATCAGACTTGACCTATGAGACTGATAATACAGAAGATGTTATAGTTGAATGAACCTGTTAAGACAACCCAGAAAATGAGGCTTTGTAAATTGAATAGATGTTGTTCTGTGTATTCTTAATTTTTTAAAAATCCCAAATTTCAGAAAAGTTAGAGGAAAAACAAGACTTAAGACACGACTTTTCAGCAATCCACTATTACACAGTACTTGAAATGTAATAAATGTTGACTTATGTTAGAGTCGTGATAAGTACTTACATTACAGTTGTTGTTGGAACACTGCTGAGGTTTTAATGAAAACAGACAACTTGGAACTGCAAAAGAAAGTTTTATTTTAAAAAAAACTTGCACATAAATCCTTATTAAAAGCTTTCAGTAGCTAACTGAATAAATACAGCAGAACACCCATAAGGAAACTTGAAAACCTCTGCTACAATTTTGTATTAATTTGTTGTAACATTTATATTAAATAAGGCACTTTAATGTCAACTCTTTAAGATACACGCAAGCCTGTTAGATCTTCAGTTCCTCTTCCATCTTCACGCCACACACCTGCTACTGGCTGCAGGTATAAAAGATTTTTAAATACCTACTTCCCTCTGTTCAGAAGGCTGGAATAGAGAACAGGTTTGCATCATAGGGAAGAAAGAACTTTTATAACGACAAAACAATTAAGTTCAGTCTCACAATCTGACTGAAATTTCCCTTTTTCTGATTGAGAAGCCAACAGTAAATACAAACACCTTCCAAGCAGTACAGTCTCTCTTTGAATCATTTTTCTCATCTCATCACCTGACTTGTTGGGGATTTTTGTTGGCATGTATGCAGCAAGCATAAGAAATGTCTAAGCTGGAGCTATGGTGTGGAAAGCATCATCTTAAAGAGGTAGATGTAGGGCCTAGAATTTTTTGTCAATTTGTGTTACTTTGTAAAGCTATAAAGGCAATTAAGTCACAGCATTTGTCTTAAAAAAGTAAACCAATACTGCCTCTGTACAAGCACACAGTCTCTTCTAGATAGGTATTTTTCTATTATCCAGTATGGCTTTACACAAAAATCAGGTATAAACAGCAAATATTGGATCAAAAATAGACATTCTTTCCTTCTAAGGTTGAGGCAGGATGAACAGCAAAATTACTCTCCTTTCCACTTCCAGTATCCTTTCACACAGTCCATAGTGTGATCAGAATTCCTTTCTCTTCAAGTTTCAGAGCTCTGATGTTTTTCAATTCAGAAATTAATTTCTAAACTCAGCAGCAGTAAGATTTCCTTTCAAAAATATTAAATGCAGACATTTTCCTTGACTTGTGGATTCTTTAATGTTTGAACTGAATAATAATTCAGTCCTAGATGATTTATTGCTTACAGAGTTTTTTATCATCATTGCTTCAATGGCTATTTGGCTATTCCGGCTGCTGCAGATGTGTCATAGACTTCTCTGTACTGTCTACACTGTCCCATGCTGTTCAGCCTTTGCCAAAACCATCTTCATATTTTCCACTAATAAAACCACATTTATAGTGTTACTAGAAATAATAATCTCTTAAGACTTAATATACTAAAAGGGCAAATAAAACAATGGCCCTCAAGATGACTGAGGCTACGAAACTCTGCTTTAAAGGCTATTTTTCTTTTCATTGCTGTTGCTCTCAGACTTTGCCATCACTTCATCTTGTACTGAAGAAAACATAAATTGCTCAACAACAAAGTAAAATTAAGGACAGTTTCTAACTCCTAAAAGAGCTTAAAGTATACTCAATCTCAAGAACATTTGTTAGGAAGCCTGCTTTACTCACTTCTTTTGCATCCTTCCACCCACAGAAGCAACTGTAAAAGCTGAATTTTGTATTAGTCTGAGAAAAGAAAAACATAAACCCAAAACTGTTAGTGTTTGGAGATCAAGTAGGTGTGCATAATATCTTTTTCTATCTCTTTTTTTTATGGTGCATTTATATGAAGACATCCCCTGAAAAGTACTAATATTACATAAAGGAAAGAGACTTGAGGAGGTCTGTAATTTGTTCTCAGTGGGAAACATAAGATGTACGATCTCTAGGGAAGATTGCTGAGGGGATGAAAGAGCTCTGTTTCTTCCATTAAACAGCCCCAGGTGTATGTGTCAACCAAAGAGGGGTGCGTGGCTCCTCTACCAAATAATCTGCTTCTGTGGACTACCCAGTGATGCTGCATGCCGCATACTGCTATCACATCACACCACTATCTCTCCACCATGGAAGTCTTTGCATCTGCATTCTGATGCACCCACCTGTGTTGTTTGTATTATTTCAAAACACAACAGCAAGTAGCTCTCAGAAAAATATTTATGCAGTTCCCACAAAGCATAAAAAGAATGGGTTTGAATTTTATGGACTGGGTACAAAGTAGCCCAGGTTTCTTTTAAGTATCTGGTACAGAAAATCCAAGCATATTTTTATGGTCGCATGACAAACCGTGCTTTAGGTCATGCTAGGGTATTTATCAAGTGACAGGCTTAGTTTCCTTTACCCCTCACAAAAGATGAAGCCTTACAATCCCGTAGCTATGTATTCTTGGCTGTGTTAGCATTATGGACCCAGTCATATCTGGGTAAAGTAAAATCCTTCCTGCCAAAGAATCTGTGATAAGCACACTGGGTAAGAATGATTCAAATCGAGGTATTCATTCATTCATTCAAAGAACACAGAACAGCAGGAAAAAGATAAAAGGTTAGGTATATACCCATATTTGCTCTTAACTACGTATTAATCTTTACTTTCAATGCTTGCTAAGTCAACTTTCACCCAGTTCTGGTCTGGGAAAAATAGACGAAGCTTCTGCAGTGTGCTTTATTGAACTAGCAGTAACTTCACAGTGATACAGTCTCAGCCTTAGGTCAAGAGGATTAAGCTGAACAACACTCATAGCTGTTCATCGTACTGTTTCATCCAGTTAGTGGATGTACATTTGGCTGCCTCTAAATCTTAGAAAAAGTAGGAAGTAGGTTAAGCTTCTCAACTAGCGATAACACAGGAGCATATCTGAAGCCACTCTTAGAGACCCCAAGCCTGAGTTTTAAATCAGTGACAATTGTCATTGGAGTTCCACTGCACCGAATCAGTCCTGCTCAGCCTCCCTTTCATTTAAATACCAGGAAATCTAAATATATTATGCAAAGGGGGGGAAAAAAAAAAAAAAGATTGGAATCTTGCTGTACATATTTGGTGTGCAGGAAAACTGCAGGGTTTTGAATGAAACTAGGGTATTAGACAGTGGACTGGGTGCAGTCCTAGGTGTTAAATTTCAAGAATGGTGTGGACTAGCTAAAAGTAGAAGAATGAGCATAATCCAGAATTTGAAAAAACTGACTTTCCAGGGAAGACTGCAAAATCATGACATGTTTTCTATAAGGGAAAGAGACAGGGCAAGGACATGACTGTGAACTTCAAATATGTAAAATGCTGCTTGTTGTTCTCTATGTCCATGGAGAGTAGTGTAGCATAGGAAAATAGAATGTGCAAGGAACAGGTGAGGATTAAAGTGCTCTCAGGCCTCCCAGGTCTCCATGTCTCATTGCGAGCACTGGGAGAGGGGAGGATGATCAAGTTAAGGGCTGCCTAGATAAGCTGGATGTATGGAACTGCATGGGATACCTGGGAGGGTATTAAGAGAGCTGGTCACTGTGAGGCTGCTCTTTGTCATCTTTGAACACGTGTCCTACCAGCGTCCCCGCTTGCAGGTGCAATGAGATCTTCACTATCTCACAACTTGGCAATCAACGCTGGGGCACGATTATTGCTCTCCATTAAGTTGTCTAACACCTAACATGTTAAATCTCTGAGAATTTTACCACTTAGATTCCTTTAATTACTTTAAGTTGACATGCTGCTATTTATGAATATTAACGTGATACTACTTATGAATGTTAACATGCTTCTATTTATGAATATTTGCATTACAGTAAAATTTGCAGTAAATTTTTTATCAGATCAGCGGGGTTTTTTTGTTTTGGCTTTTTTTTCTCCTAGAACTAATTCCTTGACCTCTTTTGGTTCACAGATGAGGGTCAACAGTAGCCAGATTTTCCTGTTCTCTCATCTTTCTTTCTAAGCTTTCCAAATATGAGTCAGCCTGGTCTAGAGTTGTACCTGAAGCAGTAGGCTGAAAGGCAGGGTATATTAGCACTCTGCTAATTTGCCTCTCCGGCTGCCGAGCCAAAGCACACTCACAACTTCCTAGCTTGGAGTACAGCCAAAATAAATCTATGACTGCACTTAGCCGAGCAGATACACACTTCAACATTTAATTCCTTTTTACAAACATCATCCTAAAAACCCTTTCCTCTTTCAGCGTAGGAAGCCACTGTCTTTATACATGGCTTAGCATCAGTGTTGCCGAAGGCAGTGGGAAACAGCAGCCATTTTGAAAGAGAACAATTTTTTGTGCTTTGCTGGGGAAAAAAAAAAAAAAAATCACCGGCTTCTAACGAAAGTAAGTTTCGGCTCTGTGTTTTTATTGTTAGCTGAAAGGCTACCCATGTGCCTACTGCACTGCGTCTCTTCTGAGCAGAGGCGAGGAAGGCAGGATAAGGAGGGGTGAGTGTGCGAGTGTCCATTTAGGTAGAGTACGGCAGAGGAGCGCACGTGTCGGGGGTATGGTCCTGCAGGGGAGGGCAGGCCCCCTAGGAGGAACCCCAGCGTGGACACCTCAGCCACCAGGAGAAACAAAAAAGGTACTTTCACATGTCCTAGAGCCTCATTCCTTTTAATAAACATTCTGCTGAAGGTGAGGATCCAGATGACTGCCTGAGTCATAACCTGCGGTTATTGCATGATTTCACTGGTCATTGGAGATCCGAGATGAGGTTGACTGTGTTCCTCTGCTGTCTGTAGCCCATGCTTAATTTTTAGAATTAACTTGTAACGTTTTTTATGTATATATATTTTGTACTTCTAAGCTGTACTTTGATTATATTGTGTATGATGGTTTTGAGCAGAAAAATACAGTGGAGTTGGTCAAACAAATTTTGAGCAGGATTTTCAAGCAGAACCACTTCTTGTGGAAGATTCTGTTTTGACGAGAATTTGGCAGTTTCAAAAATTACAAATCAAGGCTCTTTGTGTAGAAAACAACAAAATCAATCATTTTATGAGTCAAAAATAAGTTTTCAATTGTAAGTTTAAGTTAATTAAATCAAATCTTTTAAATAAGTTGATTGGTTGAAATTGATTACATTGTTGACTGAATTGTTTAAATTGAGCTGGATTGAACATCCCTGAGATCTCAATTTTTTCTTGATTTGGGGTGGGAAAAAATTACAAAATCTTGACCTTTTTCATGATGATTAAATTGTTTCCCATACGGTTTTAATTTCTAACAGTATAAGAATATGTTTTAGTATAGATTTCAGATATATGCTGTCAACCTTAACTCAGTTTTATTGTAGGTTTCTATAGCAAATTTATTAACTGACACAAATACATTAAGACTTAAAAGGAGACCATATTGTAAGCCAACCACTGATATAGACAAATTGAGGCTTAAATTCTATCATCTCAGCTCCTGTTCTCCCCTTCACCTTCCAGCACTTCATTAAATGAAATTATTAACATTGATCACATGCAGTTGTAGCAGAAAGCGGCAAGATTTGTAAAAGCCATTATTTCATGTGGTAGCTTACTTCATAGTCTCGTAGACACCCTTAAAATGTTCTGTCTCCAGCATAGGCAAGCTTTACCTCTATCATAAAATCGCTCTTGTGTCTGAAGAACAGAACTACCACCCATTAGTCATCATTTGAGACTTTTAGGTGATTTTTTAGTTACCTTGGTTCCATGCCAAGTGTTGTCTGGAAGATAGACTGTGGCCCAGTGCAAGGAACGGAAAATAGGTTAGATGTGCTCATGGTAGGTTACATTACTGAGGACATGTGCTTCAGCTTTTTTTTTTTGTAACTAGCTTTCCTAAGGTTTCCTGTCCAGGTAACTTCCTGCAATAAAGTTGTGATGGGACAAGAAGACGGATGAAGTCATTTTCCTCCGGGATGTGATGGAGGGAGGAATCACCACCAGATTTACATTATCAAATAGTGTTAATAGAAAAGACGCTTCACAAATAAAGTTGTGGAGGAACCTGGTACAAGCAAATGCTCCAAAACTGTAAGTCAGATATTGACCAACTGCTGACACATACTTTCAGCCAAAGTGCACTCAATCATGGTAAAGTACATTCACAAAGTATATTCTGTTTACCTGTGTGACCTTTGCCTTGCTTAGATTCACCTCCATTTGGCTATACTTCATTCGTGAGATGACCTGGTTGCCATCCTAGTGATTAATGCTGAAGATGAAGTAGAGCTAAATGTTAACTTAAAATACCAGCTTTATCTCTGCATTTCTCAATTTCTCCATAATCCTGATATTTTAAATGCTGCATTCTTTATAGTAGTTTTTGTGTGAAATTCTATTCCTTTGCCATTGGAAAAATATCTGCTAACTAGGCATGTCCATTCTGTGGTATAACACTGTATAACATCCTTATTCTTACGTTATGAACAGATACCAAGAACTAGGTAACTGTATTACCCATAATAAATTGAAAAGATTCACAGTTTGACATAGTTCAGCCATGTCAAAAGGGACAGTTAATGAAAAAAAGGTGAGCAAATAAGAGATATAGGGAAGGGTTAGGAAATGATGCACATAATCCTAATGCAACATAGACGGAGAAGTGTGAGGCTGCAGTCATTTGGTGCTAGTCAAGTTCTTTTCCCAATTTCTCCTAGATGTGGAAGGACATTTCAGAGAGATATTGGCACAGGTGCTTAAGTGATATATAATGTTTTTGACACCCTTTGATTAGGACTATCATTGAGAGCATAACCAAAAATACATGTGTAGCAACATACAGGTGTGTATTACACATACATACATATAGACATACATACATGGAGGCAGGAGGAGAGAGAGGAGGGGGCGGGAAGAGGGAGAGATGTATAAGATGTGGTTAGCTATATATTTGGTGTGGAATATTGTTCAGTTTGCCAGAGTAAAAATGACCAGTTTGATCACTCCATGTCATCTATATATGTATGTAGCTTACTGTGGAGAAAAAACACGATTTGCTTTGATCTGAAGGGTGAGTGAGATATGGTTTGTTCTGATTCATTCCATGTCAGTACAAATACAACCTGTATTTTAGCTAGAGAATTTTTATTGTGAGTGGATGGAAAATGATGTATGGAACAGAAAGAACATAGTTTAATTTTTTTTTTTTTTTTTGAGGCAGAGGCTGAACAGGGAACATAGACTGTTGGATAAAAAAGCAGTTAAAAAAAATCTCTTTTGATTTGTAAACTGAGCAGATTTAATCTGGAAATCACCAAGGGAAAATAAATACAGTACGTGATAGATGTCATTTTCATAGTGTCATTTTTTTTTTGACCAGAGTTACACTTTAGTAGTTCTGCTGACATGATAGATGTTCCAGAGGAGCCTTGTGCCTCACAGAATTTTAACTGCAAACCTTTATACTTAACACATATCTCCTAAGGCAATAAGACACACTGCAATCAACACTAACATCATTTAAACCTGCATCAGCCAGAAACTCCAGGTCTGTGTCAATTATGATTGCTGCCCATTAATGCATTCCTTTGTTATTATACCACCTATTATTTTACCACTTTTTATTATACCACCTATCTCTAGGTGGTACAAATGCAGTTTGCATTATCCAGTAGATGTAAAATGAAATTATATGCTCATAGAAGTGGTATTATTCACATTGTGTTGTTTCAAAGTCACGCAAACTTAAGTGATTAGTCCTATATGGGAAAAGAGAACCAGGAATGGTGCCTAGAGATTTGTGTGAAATGCATTTGCTGCAGTAAGGCCACTAGAATAAGGGGAGAGCCTGAGAGGTGATAATTTTTAGAGGAAGGGTACAACATGAGAAATGACAGTAAGAAAGTAAAAGAACTGAAAAAGAGGAAAAGAGAAAGTGCAAAGTGAATACTGGCATTAAATCCAGCAAAAAGTGGTAAAGGAAAAAAGCAGATATCCAGGGGGGTGAATAAGCCTTTAGTTATCCATAAGTGGTCCCATTACCAATTTAGAATTCATTACAAGCATTAGCATGGCAGCCATCAGCATCGTTTCTGGAACCTCCCTAAATGCTTTCTTTCATCCTTGTGAAAACCTCCAAAGCATAGCAATACAGCGTGCCTGGCACAGCGCCAGCTTAGAGCTTCTCAGCTGCATAGCAAAAACAGAGTTATACTACCAGAAGGCTGAAAAAGTGGGGCCAGGCCGATGTCCTCTCCTGTCATTGGAATGGACGGAGATGGGATGAAAGGGAGCCATGGGGAGGGAGGCTCGTTCCTGAGATGGATGAGGGGACAGGCTGTGTTCTTCTGGGGGGACCTTCACCCCAGACCTCTCACTGGCACCTCGGCAGGACGAGCAACATCAGTGGTCAGGAAGATCTCCAGGGCATTGGCACAGCAACCTAGTGTGCTGAAAATCTATTGTTATCCCAACTGCGCTCTGGCTGGATTCCCTCTATTGCCAGCTGAAGAGCAAGAGAGACTGACCAAATCTCTTGATATTTTGGGCATCTCTGGTTTCATAGTATCTGGTTATGTGTGAATTGGTCTTCTCAGTGATGACAGATAAGGAAGCAACAATGGAGACATGTTGAGTTGAGAACATCATCAAATGGTGTTTGCTGAAAAATGCATTTTTGAGTACAGCTAAACCTTTGCAGAAAGTTGTGCTGAATTTGACATACAGTTTTAGTTAATAAAGGTTGCAATATTTTAATGTTTGGTAAATATGTTTATTGGGTTTGCCTCAAATATTTCATTATATAATTTAATTAAAAATAGCAATGTAAAATGTGTTAATAAGTAAGAACATCCAAACCAAAGTGAAACACATTGTTTTAAGTCGGACCAAATGTTTCATTTGATAAGAAATAACCCTTTTTTTCTAATGTCAGTAGTAAATGCGGGAGAATTTTTTTTAAAAAAAAAGATCCTAAATTGAGAACTATGCCTCCAGCTTCTCTGAGGACTGTTGCTTTTTGTTGTGTCCTTGGAAGGCATTTGTGCAGTCCTCCAGTAATTGAGACAACATTGTTTTGGCATTTTGTTTTACTGAGGCAGTGGGTCCACGTTGCAGATAACTGAATATCTCTTTTTTAATCAAATATTGAATTTCCCTGAGACACTCAGAGATTCAAACACATTTACAAAGACAGCCGTACCAATACAGCATCCTTCATGGTGACCCTCAGAGCGTCTTTAGGGAAACAATATTCTAACAGCATAATGTTTTCTGAGAAGCATATTGTTTCCTTGTAAAAAGGAGCAGCCGAGTTTGAAGTTAGCTGGGATAAGCTGGTGTTAGTCTGATGGTCTATCAGGAAGAATTCTGTGCTGCATTTTGCAAACGACATTAATCTCTGAGACAATTTTGGTGTAAGAACATATGGCATCCTAGCACCAAAGCCAAGTTCCAGGCCTTGTAGAATGGTGCTTTCTGTCTGAGTATGCTTGTTGGAAGTTACCTAGGGGCTAGTAGTGATGTAAAAGGGCAACACAGTAGATTAGCTATTAAAGGTATAAACAGCTGTTTATGTGTAGATATATAATCAGCACTCTGTCCTCTTCTCCCTTTACTCTTTCATAAGTATTTATTTCTGTAAAAATAATTTGTTTTGAGGAAGTTGAAATCAAGCTCCTAAGCTTCTATAATTGGTTCAGTTTTGTTCTTGATATGACTTTGGAGATTTCTTGAAAGAGAACAGAAGATTGCATCCTCTCTAACATCCCTGTTGTTCGCAATGCGAAAAGAATCAACTTTTGTCTGAATTCTAAAGCTAAACTTTTGCATTTGAAGAAGTGTAGCAATGTTGTCACAGTTGAATATTTTACATTGCATCAAAGAAAGGTTGGTCTAATTTCTCTTCTGAGCTCATGCTTTCTCATCCCTGGGTCAGATTTACATAACTAGATTCCTTGATACGGTGAATATTGAAATGTCTTATGTCTTGATCATGTTTCCTTCTCTTTCACCAGTAGCTCCAGATAAATGTGAAGAAATGTTTACTGCATGGCATTCCCTGCCCCCGGAAGATATGTCTAATTTCAAGTCCTTTTTACCTTTTGAGCAAGGTTTTCTGGACATTTAATGTGAGTAGTCTAACTGATCATCTTTAACTTTTATAATGACATCTGATGTTCAAAATGCAGCTTAAAATGCAGTCCTCTTCCAGCTCGCCACTTCTGCATCCATCAGGTACTATTCTGTGACAGTGCTCGTTGAATGAGAAATAATATAGACTTGGCCTTTGTTGGAGTTTGCATGAAGACATTTCAACTTTGAAAGCATGGAAGAAAGCAGCAGCTTACCTGGGTGCGCCTTACCTGCTGGCAGGGAGCAGTTGGTGCAGGCAAAAACAGTGGTCTTCCTTTCTTCTTGCTTTTCATTTCATCTTGTTGATCAAACAGCATTTTTCCAGAACGGTAGTATTTCAGTCCAGAGAAGCTTTGTTGCTAATTATAATTTATTATACTGCGTGACTGTTGGTAATGTGCTACATGCCACTCAGTCACACAGGAGAGAAGATTCCTCAGAAGCCTTAAAAAAAATACTGAGCACAGTGTGGTTCCTGAGTAGTAACAAAAGAGGAGAAAGTGGAGAAAGTGCATAAAACTGGTGTGTGGCATGGTGAGGTTGGGGCAGTCTGTTGCTTACGATGTATTCATCACGTGTAGATATCTTCATTGCCTAAGTCCATGTCTCAACAGAAAAGAACCATCAGGAGAACTTAAATGAACAAGGTTGTCTCCAGGAGAGTTCTGCATGGACTTGGCACGTGTTTGGAGCATTATAGCAACCACAGTGAAAATAATAGGAGGTCAGGGGTACTGAAGCTGATATTATAAACTGAGAGTAGGTGATGGCCAAATACTGAAGTCAGATAAAACAGCGGGAAGCGTACCTGGGGATCAGTGTAGCAAAGAAACAGGAGGTAAATACATTCAAACAGGGCTGTTTAGACGACTGCTCGGCAAGTATGATTTCAGCAGTAACATCCTCCTAAGCAAATAGAAGCAACATGGACTTTAGTGAGATTAGAAAAGATTGTGTGTGGCCGTCGAGCCTGGAAATGAGAAACCTACTTGCGACTATTGTTATTGTTACAACGGTTACATTTGCCTGAACAGACAGACGTGACCAGGTATTGTGTATGTGGAGAACAGAGCAGCAAGATTTGGCTTTGACAGACAGGTGGCAAGACAGCAAAATGTAGTGCTTATGTACATTTTAAAATACCCCACTAGTCCTTTTCTAGGATGGCATTAGTATGTTACTGTACACCAAATGAGTCTCAGAGGTGCCACGTACTTGTGAGCTCACCATCATATCATATTTCCAGCTTGTCCCATCAGTCCCACATGTGTTCTACATCTGTTGTAGAAACTGAAAGCCTTATTTCAAGCCTGGCCTTATTCTTTTTAGCTATTAAATTGCCCCAGTTCAGTGTAGAGGGTTTAGGGTTTTCATTATTTATTTGGAATAGAGGAACTTTAGAGGAGAAAAAACACATAAAAATTGTGTTCCTGCTTGGAAAAAGCTTATAATCTAAGATATATAAAAATCCTATGCAACTAGCTTATGTGGTGGATAGTATAAGGTATATAAATGGTATGGAGGTGTTCACCACCAGTCCTGGACTTTAGCAGGTCTTTCCTGTGCAGGAGAACAAGGGGCAATAATTTTGGAGAAAATGAGAGTGCTCACGGTCATTGAGAACCTGGGAAGAGAGGCTCATCTGAGAAAGTGAACATAGGGAAGAGAAAAAAGAAAGTTTTCCTTGGGGGATGATTCTTTCATCTATCAGGCATCCTGCTAGGTCAGCAGGCCTTACTTCAAATGATGCGGGAAAGAACAGAAAGCTGGAGAGCCTCTCACTATGTCCCGCTGCTGGTAAGGTGAGGATGTCCTGTGCCCTCAGGCAGGGATGCTGAGCAGGGTTGGCCAAAACCTAACAGTTTCGCTTTGTGAAACATCTCAGGGTGGTTGAGATTGACACAAGATGTCAGCGCACACGAGATTGAGCCTTTCTGATAGCTATCATGGAAAGAATATGATGACTCTGTTAGCCAGTGAAACAAACCTCTTATAGGGGAATGACCTGTACAACAGAGGGAGGACATGGGTCCGACTGTATATGAGTGCATCGTGGGCATGTGAATGTGTCTGTGAGGGCATCCATCAGTGCATCTGGTCCCCACATCATGCAGCCACCACTTCTCATGGTGGACAAACTGGATCTCTGCTCGGCTCTGCCTCTCGTCCAGCTGACCACATCAGTACAACAAGCCCAGCATTGCTGAGTGCCCTCATCAACATTACTGTTTGTTACTTGCTGTCATGGGGCTTACCCAGTGAGGAATTTGTGCCTCTCACAAATGGGGTGGAGGAAAGGTAGAGCAATGCAGCAGGGGAGGAGGGAAACTGTCTGTCTTTTCCTTTTCTTGTGCTGCTTTTCACCCCAAATCTCTGTGACCAAACCCAGCTCCTTCCCCACCAGGAATCCCATTATTTCACTTTGAAAATCTGGTCAGTCTGCTCGTCATTAGGTTAAATCAGGATTCCCTGTGCTGTGCCTAATGTGTTATGTGGGGAATTTAGTAATGACGCTTTAAATCCCTTCCAATTTAAGTTTAAATCCTTCTCTACAATTGAATCTTCCTTCCCTGACAAAATTATTCTAGATTATTTTTAAACAATCAAATTTGCTGTGGACACATTTCCCTTGATACGCGGAGCTTCACCCTCCTCTCCCCACCCTGCGGTGACTTGGAGCCCGCCTGTACTCCGCGCCCCTTGAGAGAATAGCTCAAGGACAAAAAAGCTGTCAAGTGACAGGAACAAAGCACGGGGAAGTGCTGCTCGTCCTCGCTCTCCCACCCAGCCCCTAATAAAGAAAACTAATAATGCCCATTTTAGGTAGCCTGCTTCTACAACTCTAGTCTCATTATTTCAGCAAAGCAGTGTAAGCTGCCAGCTGTATCTTTTATACCTCCAGCCACACTTTGCAGAGGAGCTCTTTGCTGCTATTTTGAAAGTGAGTTCCCCCCCCTCCTCCCCCTTTTCCTCATGTCGCTTTCCTAGATCCTGGCTGAAAGGAGGGTAGGGAGAGCTCTGCGGGCCAGGCTGAGGAGGACAGGCAGGGCAGGGGTGTGCAGCAGCAATCCCTTTCTGTGTCGCTTTCTCCCTTCCTTACTAATACCTTGATAATTAGAAGGGTTCTCGTGAAGCTTATCCCGGTTCCTTGCTTGGAATGCAAACTATTCCTTATATCCAGCGGTACCCTGCCGACTGCTGGGCCGAGTAAGAGCGCTTCTGCTCGCGTCCCCAAAGCTCTTCAGCTGCGGAGCCCTTTGGGCAGCCGCCTCCTGGTTCCCAGCTGGGCTCCGAGAGCGGGCGGGTTCTGGGACGGGGCAGGGTGCCCCGGCAGGGCTGCACCGCATCCTATCGCCTTCCGTGCTGTCCCTGCTGGCCGCTGGCCAAGTTTAGCCCTTGCTGAACACAAGAAAAATCCGAGTGTTTTTTTGGCAGAAATACAAACCACTTGGAGCACTTTGGCGTATGGATGTGAAGTGTTTTACAAGCATCCTTAGAAGCCCGGCACAGCTCTTTGTATCATAAATTTCTGTAGTGTGGACAAGCCTTGAGAAAATACCGAGGAGAGGAATGGGAGGCAACTGACGGCATAATTACTGATTTGGCGAAAAAGGAGGCCAGAGATGGAGGGGAGAAGAGAGACTTGTTGATTGGGCAAAATTTTAATAGTGCAGTTTCACCAAGAACTGGAAATCAGGGAGGAACTGAACACATCATTTTCATTTTGAGCTTTGTTTTTTCCCTAATGATAACAAAAACGAAAAGTAGCTAGAATCAGAATAATCTAATTCATCAAATAGAACATTTAAATTTACTAGAAACCAAGTTTTCCCAAATTTCATTTTGGAATTAAAATTATTACACTACCCTTATTTTACTGTTAATTCCGTACCACACACTCCTCCAGTCTCCCTTCAATTTGCATGGGGACAATAAGAGGTTTCTGCAGAGACTATATCATATTTCTGTCTGTACATAGTCTCTGCATCATTGCATTCTTCAGCATGCTAATGTTGATACTAGTATTTTCTGCATGAATTTCGGCATTTTTATTTCTCAGCTGATGCCTTAGACGCAGACCACAATTTAATTCCATTTCATCAGAAGTGATGACAAATGTTCTTTGGTGAAACTGAGAGATGATATCAGAATATACTTTGTGTGCAGTACTCTCCTAAGTACATCAACAACCTATTTTT
Source organism: Burhinus bistriatus (assembly GCA_013397275.1). NCBI lineage: Eukaryota > Metazoa > Chordata > Aves > Charadriiformes > Burhinidae > Burhinus > Burhinus bistriatus. The sequence continues at coordinate 100,972 of VYXH01006276.1, read as the reverse complement.
CTTAGCCCTTTAACTGATGAAGAGGAAGAAAAATTCCTGCATTAGAAAAATCTAGAAAGAAAGTGATTCCACTGACTTAAATTCTTGTCTCAGTTGCACTGTTATGAAACTGGAGAGGAAAAAAAAAATGAAGTCATACCATCTTTTTTTGTCTCTCCCACCTTTATCGCTTGAAGAGTCACTGGCTAGTTAAGTTTCAATAGCTATAGAGAGGGACACATTTGTGAAGCTGCTTGAAGATTAGTGGGTACTCAAGACAATAAAGCAGTGATAGAATGACCCCAGTTAACAGGTTTTATCTTGGCAAGGAACTTATTCCCATCTATCTTAACAAGCTTGAAAGTAAAACAAGCAGAAGCTGTCAAGGTCTCCCGAGGTGTGGGCATCACTCCTGGGCGTTAGTAGTGCAGTTGCACAGAGCTGAGGAGGCTCAGGAAAAACTTAGACGTCCCTGCTTACCTCTGGTTCCTCTATTGCATTCAGACCACCCCAAACATGTCCCACCACAAACGGACATGGCATAGAAATTCAAGCCAAACTAAAGCAAATGGTTACGCAGCTCCGTATCCATAGCTTGTCATACAGGACATATTCTCAAACATGAAGCAGAGAGTGCTAGGGTATCCTGCCTCCAGTAAGCCTAAGTATATATGCTATCACATCTCTTTGTAGGGTAAAACTTAAATGCTATATGCTGCTCTTCCATTAGTGCATATGGATACAAGTTCTGTGGTGAGTGAACAAAATGATGCTCCCTACTTATTCTTGATATCTCCTTTCAGGAGAGGACAGACCAGTCCCTGTGCAGGACTCCACAGCTATTTACTGCTTTCCTATGTCTTGCAAAGCAAATCTCCCAGTATCCTACAATAAACCCTGTACCTACAGTTAGAAAACAATCATGTGATATTACCGGTTTATTGGAGGAAACTATGGGAGGGGAGAGAAGCTGGATGAGAAACAAATATTGAGTAAGCGTGGACATTACATGTATTTTCCTAGCATGGTAGTGCTAGGGAAGGCTTTGCAGAAGGTACAGGTGTTTCTTCTCTAACAAAAAAGACATTGTCCTTCAATTCTGCATCTGGATGACTGCCAGTGAACCTTCAGAACAAGAGAAGAAAAAGCATTGGACTTCTGAAACTTAGAACAACACCCTAGAGGCCGGAAAGAAACCTGAATGAATGACCCCAGCATGGGGAGAAGCAATACAGTGCAGGCTGTGGACAGAAGGTGCACTGGCTGAGCCTCCCATTCCCTGCTCCTCCCTCTGATGGCGTCTTGTAAGTACTAAGTTGCTCTGGGGGCTGCTTCTCCTAGGGCCACCAGCCAAGCTGCTCCTGGGAGCACTGCTTACCCTCTGCAGCCAGAAAGAGCTGGGCTATCTATCTTGCTCATTTTACCAGCCTTTACCAGCATGGTATATTCAGACTGCAACTGATTAAGGAGGACTCGCGTGAGAATTTATCCACTGAATCTGAAGGTTTGTCGGTTTTCAAGGGAACAGTGGGAGCCCTTGAGGAGGGAAATGTCATCAGCTGGCACTCCTAGTTTTGGAAGAAGATGATCATGCGTAGCCTTTAATTGTAACTACCATTTAAAAACACACTGATAGAAACTTTAGCAAGGTGCAAGAACATTTTTAAGGCAGTAACTAAAGGCAAACCTTTAGGCTGTTCTTTTCAGTTCTTCCCAACCTGTGCACGTATGTGGGGAATTCATTGATATATAAACTTAGGAGCACTGAAGTGTAGGATACAGGCTGCAACTGGTAATGAAAAAAACAGGGTTTTTGATTGCTTCACCTTCAACAAGTAGGACAGGAAACAATAAGGCAAATGGGGACATCCCTCCACGTGGTGAACAGCCAAATATCAGACATCAACTAAAGATTAAAAGTAATTGTCACATATACTTAGTCTTTGTGCTTTGATATAGACTGAAACGAAGGCAATTTAATCAATTTGTTATACTCTATGTGATATGCATGTCTCAGAAGTTTGTTGTTTTGAAGCTGTTTTTGAAAAAAAGAGAAGAAAAAAAAAGGCAAAGAGATTTCATCTACAGATAATATGCTAAAAGTGGTTATCTGAGAGGCCTAGAAAAATATATTTCTAAGTAAAGGGTAATAGGGTATAAAGTAATGGAGGTTAACATGATAATGAAGTTTGACCAGACAGGTATGAGGAGTCCTTTCACTACATGGCATGAATATGTATCATTCCTGCCTCATCCAAAAGTTTTTCTACAGAGTCTTTGAAATTTTCATGTCTAATCTGGTCTAATATTAGTTTCTCTTTACTCTGTTTTGACATGTTGGTAAACTGTTCTGTATTACTGATAATCTATTTTTTAATCAACTTTTATATAAAAAAAGATAATCATTAGTATATAGCAGGTCAAGCCTTGCATAAAACCCCTGTTAGAGTAATATATTAGACTATGGAATCTGCCACACAAAAGTACGATAAAGACCTTAGTTTGCTAGTATAAAAATGTGGCCAGCTACTATTCACAGCCACAGCAAAAGAAAAACTGATGCTGAAAACTGGCACATTGAGATATTCTCACTGTTCCCGTCCAATTATCTCCTTGGTAACAAGTTCTTTCATTCATTACATATTCTATTGTCAGAATAAACCATGTAATAGTGCTGTATCTGGGTCTGTACTGCTCCTGCAAATATGGAATACGGAAGCATAAATATGCAACCTGCTAACCAGTTTCTTATGCTTGCTGGAAAACTAAAATATCCCTGTGAATCCAGATCCGCCGGAAGACAGATTCTTCACTTGTCGTGTGTAACTTTCCTTTTAGATACAAGTCACCAGAAGTTAATGGGGTCTGAGTTATTTACCAACTGGTGAAAGAAGAAACTCCACGTGGCCATGTTTTAATATCCACTTCTTACAAAGAGATTGTGATTTCACCATGACTATAACCTCACTCAAATGAACATAGAATCATAGAATGGTTAGAGTTGGAAGGGACCTTAAAGATCAGCTAGTTCCAACCCCCCTGCCACGTGTTATATGTTTTATATATTTCAAGTATAATGTTATACATTATATAGGTTTTATACATGTTATACATGTTTTATAATGTTATACATGTTTTATAATGTTATACATGTTTTACACATTTCATGTTTTTACAGAAGTTGAGTGGACTTTACCCGAAGCACGGGTGAAATATACTGGGGTGATTTACATAACACCTCCGATGCCATGTATGTGCTTGCTGCTCCATGTGCTGAAGGTACATCTTGCTGTTGTTGTTTTTTGTGGAATTTTTGTGACTGATTCCAGCCTAACTGCAATTAAGATAATGGTTGCTGGGGGCTGAGAGTGGAAGAGGCCATTCATTTGATGATTATCAGATCTAGTATCAAGGAAACTGCTACGTGTGGAAAATGGACAAGGCAGAGTTAGGCTATTACAGCCTTGTGTACGCTGCTATCTGTTTCAGGCCAAGATCCAAAAGCGTCTCATGGTCTAAAACAGCATCTGGAGTTTTCAGCTGGAATAGGAGCCCATTTCTCTTTATTGCACAAGCACATAGGAAGAGGTGTTCTGCTACCAAAGACTCTGCAGTCTTGCTAAAACAACAGAGAGAAGGGGCATAGGGTGGAAAGATGAAGGCAACTGGGACTGGAACACAGCATTGTTATGGCTTCTCTTGTGAAGTTGTGGAAGCAGTGAAAGAGAATACCAGAGTATTCACCTCTTGGCTGGTTCCTTCTGGACACTCAGGGGATCTGAAATATCATTTCTTGGGCCAAGGAATAATATTGTATAGTACCGATACAGTTAGGAACCAAGAAAGATGTGGTGTAAGAATGATGGCCACAGCTCCCTCATGTAGGAGGGAGTATTACCGTTCATAGCAGCAGCTATGTACCTTTTATGTTAGAGCCTGCCAGCCTGCTTACATCCTGCTGCTAAGTTATTGGTATTAACTTGTCATGTTCTGTCAGTCATTACCCTCAATATCAATCCAAAGCTTTTCTTGGTAGTAGCAAAAGTGGGAGCCTTAGGACAGACAGCACTGCTGTGCATGAAGTAAATAAGAAGTCAGCCCTCCTCTAATAAAAGCCAGTCTCTGTTAAGAGTGAGGTCTGCTGCGGCTGCCAATCGCACTCTGTGCAGAGGTGGGTGATTTGAAGGAAACAATCTAGTGTAGGCACATAGTTATCACAAAGTTACCAATTTTTTAGGTTGGTTAGGGAGACAGTAAACTGGGAAATGAGCCAAGGATGAGATTCCTATCTTATTAGGATTCACATGATGTCCCAAGGACCAAATATCTGAATATCCCAGAGAAAGCAGTGTCCCCCAAAGTCAGATGAAAAGTCCAAACCAGTGCGTATGAGGTCCAAAAATGCTGATGGGATCTAACTGTATCAGGACAGTTATATGTGTGTGAACTCATGTACACGTGATGATTTCAGACAAAGCAGAGATTTCATTGGGGCTCCTTTCATCTGTATTGCATCACACAGGTGATGCTTGCTTGAGCCCCACTGTATACAGTGCAGCTGACCCACATCTGGATTTACACTGGCAAGTCAGTTGTGTAGTTTTATTCATAAGCACTCAAAAATGTTCCTAGCCTGAAAGCTCTTCAGCTACACATTATATGTATATGTTGGCTGACAAATGCACGCTCTGGAATGTGTTAATGGTTACTTAGGGAGAGTTGCACTTTCCTTAGCCAACTTCAGCTGGCGTGTTGCCTGAACACAGAGATCTTCCCAACTGCAAGGAGTGCCATGACTATGGGACAGCAGGTTCACAAAGAAGAGACATTATTTTTTTATCGGACTCTTCAGAGGAAACTGCCGCAATCAGCAATCTGATCTTGGCCCCTCTGCCGTTTTGGGGTATTTCTATTTAATCATCTGACAAAAGGGAAGAAGTACGCTAGCAGTGCTGCTTTTCTGCTAACCCTTTCCAAGTTTAATATCAATGGGATTTGCTACAGGTTTTTCATAATGACACAGAGAAGAGTTTCTCACTTAGACATACTGGGAAAATGTTTTCTATTGTCACAGCAAAAAGCTGCAGCCTAAGGAATAGATCTAGAAAGGTCTGGGAAAAGTCTTTCACAACTGGACATTGAAGCAATTTCTCATGAAAAAAAAAGATTAGTTCTGTAAGACCTTGTTTTCTTCTCATAGGCCCTGATTCCTGAAGTTCTCTGTTTCAGTATTATACATGCTGTCACATGGAGGAGAAGCATGAAATCAGTATTTATGAAAGTGACGTGAGTGATCATTCAAATACCCATCCCCACGTAACGTTAAGCATTCAATGGATGGCAAAAGATGACCACACACTACCCACTGGAGTCTCAGTTAGATAAGAAACTGTTGATTCTGAAAAGAGGGGTGTTTTAATTCCCCAAAGCAATGATAATACCACTTAAAATACCACTATATTTCTGAGCTTTGAGCTAGCAGCTCTTCTCTGTAACTTCAGATGTATTTTAGGATTACTAATGTTGAATTTGGAAAGAACTTGAGGGTTTTAATACAAACATTAATGTCAAAAGAGAATTACAGATATGCACATTACAGGGTGCTTTCACAAGATTCTGATACTGGAAGCTAAACAGAAATTAAAGTGCTTCCAAAAGGAATTTGAATAGGGAATAGGGATTTTCCCAGCCCTATCACAAGTTTATGAAATCTGTTTGATGTGTGTTTTTGAGGAGGACAGAGAGCCCTATGTCTAAGTTTTGAAATAATTTAGAGACCCAAGTCAGGCACGGTTAACTTTCCACATTGACTTTCTTAATTGGTGTTGGATCTCAGTGACTTTTAACCGTGGGTGAACCCTGTCTCTCACCGTTAAACTATGGCAAAACTCTGATTCATGAAAATGTTGCGTATCCACAGTGGGATTTACTACTGGGGCTGTAAAATCTAGACAGGTGGAAATTTGTATCAGCTCAATACAATTTATACAGGTATCTTTTCATTGGTCTAGCTAAACACCGATGGTTCCTACTAAATTAAAAACATTATGGAGTTGGTCCTGATGGGACTGAGGTACTTAAATTGGCACTTTTCCTGTACATTACTTCCATTGCTTTTGGCATTCCTTTAGTTTCACCGGCAATGGAGCTGCAGTATAGGTCTAAAACAGCTGACAATGTTTTAAACACAACTGTGCTCGATCAAAGCAGATCTAGACTTTATAAAACTGCCTTTATTAGTCACTCATTTTTTTTCCTATGCAGATTGTTCTTTCTGCTGGTATGATAGGTCCTGGTGGTGAATGACAGGATTTACCCCAATACGGGGTTGATGACTCCAGGCTTTTCTTTCCTTTCTTTTCCTTTGGAACTTTTTTCTATGTATTACGCATGTTGTGTGTTTATTTATTTAGGAATGTAGAAAGCTTATTTGATTGACCTTAGTTCCAAAGTGACTGTAGCATGTATCTTCTTTTGCAAGTTAGAGGTATCATAAAAGACAGAGACTGCCCAGGGGCACCTGTAGTGAGATGGACATGAAGGGAAAGGAACAGAGAATCAGAGGAAATCAGACTTCATGAGTTCTGCTGCTCATGGAAGAATTATTTTTGTTGTTGTTCTTCTTCTTATTATTATTACTAAATGTAGTCTCCTAAGGGCTGGAAATCCAGTGCTCTTTAAGTGACAGCCTTTGGTATGACAAATATGTTTTAAAAAAAAAAAGTATGGTAAGAGAGATTACATCCCCTGAAGCTGGAGTTATTTCTTACAGTATTTCTTCTTCCCAGCTCATTATCTGTATGGCTCTTTGTCCCAGTGCTGTGTCTCCCATAGAGAGTTAAAAAAGTGATAAACAAATAGATCTCAATTTAGCAGCAGATCCTTCTGGGAGAATATTTGTAAAGCTGGAATTTTTCCATCTTCCAAATTTCCTGGTGATTTTGTATCTGAATGTTTTTCAGATATGAAAGTCGTTTCATATCAGCTTGACAGGAAGCAGTGCATACCACACTACTGTAAAGTACCTGGAGTTTAAAATGAGAGATGAACAACCTGGCTTAGCAGGGGATGCAGGAAGAATCGGTTCAGCCCTCAAGCCAAGTCTCAAACCGACCCCAAACTAATTTGTGTCTGGCTGAATGTTGTCTTTGAATCTTATTTGTTCCAGGGTTCCCTGGAGAAAGAAGATAGCAGTGAATTTTGAGCTGCCTCTTATGTAGGGAAGCCCCATAACTCAAGAGATTTGAAAAGAGCATCTGGTAAAAGCCCAGCAAGGGGTTGAAAAGGATGCATAAAAGACTGAAATAGGGCCCAAGTTCCTCAGAAGTTGTTTACCCTGTCTGCTAAAATGTCTCTTTGGCTGTTTCTCTGAGTCATGGCATGATAATAACAATACTCTGCACTATTACAAGAGTGGTTGGTGAGAGAAGAGAAAAAGTAAGGTAGTTCCCTTTGCTCTAAGGCACCCTCAGTGAGTAATACATACGAGTCTTCGCATTCAATTCCAGCTACCTCAATAAAAGGATTGTTTATTTGCCACAGGGTAGAAAAACAAAGGTAAACCAAAGAAGAAATAATCAGAAAATAAGAGTTAAGCAGACTGTAAGCACAATAGACCAGATTACTTCAGGGATATGTTTGACCCAGCTAAATATATTATCTCAAAAAAAAACATTCAAGCTGGGCATGAAACCTGACATCTTAAAACTTGTTTAGTGTCTAAAAGTTAGGCACCTAAATGTAGATTATGAGTGTTCGGAAAAAAAAAAAGGGGGGGAAAAAAGAAAAAAAAGAAAGGAATCTTTCCTAAGGTGGTCACATTTCTGCAGTTCTTACAGCTGTGAGCAGTACCTGAGGGGAACCGTGTTTTGCACCTTTACAGTGCAAGTGCTCCACTTGAGACAACGCAGCACAGAGCTGTAGTGAAACTTCAGGGCATAGTGTTACTTTGCCATTTCTCTTCCCTGCCTTCCTGCCCGTGGAGATCCAATGAAAATTCCGTAAAAGACACAAGCAAGCAGCTTTGTATCTGAATTACAGCTTTGCGATAGGAAATGGGTATTTATAAACACTTAACTCCTGTTCTCACTGTGTTTGTTCCTAATTCGCAATATTTTTGCCTTTACATTGTAAACTTTCCTGTCTCTTCTAACTCCTGCCATCTTGCTTGCCTAAACACCATAGTTTCTCTGTGGGAGCATGGGAATGGGCCACATCCAAGCAAGGATTGTGAAATATAAGCTGTCCTCTCCTTTTACAATATACTCTGTCCTTTCATTTCTGGAGAAAAAGGTTCCAACTCAAGACCTGTTGTGGAAGGGATTCAGTTGCCATAGTTCAGATACAAAAAGTTTGCAGTATTTGTACTTCTAGTTGATTTCAGTGGGAAATTAGGGAGGTAAAAAAGAGTTAGGAATACTTTCATGGACCTAGAGACCATGCTCAGTAATGCAATGCATCTCTCCCAGTCAATCAGATGGAAGTTGTTTTTGCTACAACAAAAAAACCCCATTTCTACGTAAAATTGCCTTAGCAGATACTGTGGAAGCTGCATGATCTGACCTGTATATTTTGAACAGCATAAAGCCCATTTTTTCTCTCATTATTTTGCATTCAGTTTTGGTTTACTCTCTATTTGTATTGTTTACAACATTAATGGTTTGCATTTAATCAAATAATTCTAGTCCAATTCCATTGTACAAATTGGTCCTCCAGGTGCTCACATAAAATCCCATTAGCGTGTTTTCTCTCAGCACATCTTGGGATACAATATCCCATTACTATGAAAATGGAACTAACTGTATTCCCAGGCAGGTGAAGTGTTGCATAGCATAACTGCCATGCTACTAAATTTTAACACTCACATTTTCTTATACAATATAATTTGTTTCAGAAATGCAGGACAGTGCCTGTCACACATGATATGTGCTGTGGTTTTTTTGAGTTTTAGTAAAAATCAATCTAGCTGCATGAGTTGTGAGAGCAGGAACTCCCTCCCCCACCTCTTCCATATGTTCCAAATGAACTGCTGCATTCACATGAGCAAAATGGAGCTGGAAATAGAAACTGGAGCCCAGATCCTCCTTTGGCATAAACTAGTACAGTTACACTGAAGCTAAAGGGCACTGGTTGATGTAAACAAGTGAGGACATGGCCCTTAAAATTTCGTTTATTTTATTATCTTAGCCACTAAAAGAAGAACATACCTGCTTTGCAGGAATTCCCATTTTAAAACACGGAAATGAGGGTGTCCCCTTTGGAAGTGCTGTGCTTTACATCTTCTGAAAAATTCTTAGTAGAAAATCCAAGAAACCTTAAGTCAATAATTTTTAAGATCTTTATATGTGTTCACAATACCATTAAGCTAGCTTAGGCTATAATATTAGCTATAGAAAATGAGGAATCTCAGCTGTCTTTGTTGAAGTGTGGTTGGGCTAAGGACACCATGCTGGAACAACAGGGAAATCCTGAGAGAGCTCTGAAGGTTGCGAACAGCCAGCATGGATTTACCAAAGACAAATTGTGCTTGATTAGCCCAAATGCTTTCTGTGCTGAAATGCTGGACTCTGTGGCTAGGTGGAGAGCAGTGGATGTTTGCCTCAAATTTAGCAAAGCTTTTGACATGTTCTTGCAGAGTACCCATGTAGCTTCACTAAGGAGGTAAGGACTGGATGCGTGGTAGTGGTTAATGACTAGGAGTCTAATTCACAGCAGTGTAATGTTCCTGGGGGGGGTGACACTGGGGCTGGTCCTGCTCGTCTTCTTCATCAACAGCCTGGGTGATGGGATGGCATGAACGAGCAGTCTGCAAGGTTGTGGGTGGCACCAGTTTGGGGGATGCAGCTGGCATGCTGGAGGGTAGGGCTGCTGGGAAGGGACTTCAGCAAGCTGCATGAATGGGCAGAGAGGAACCTCATGGGGTTCAGCAAAAGCAAAGGTAAATTCTGTGCCTGGGAGGGAATAACCCCGTGCATGGGCACCAGCTGGGGTTGACTGGGGAAGAAGCAGTTCTCCAAAAAGGGACCTTGCAGTCCTGGTGGTCAGTTAAACATGCCAGCACTGTGTCCTTGTTGCAGAAAGGGAAAAATCTTACTCAAAAATTCTCCACACAAAGGGTGTTAAGACAGGTTCACATGCATGAAGGCATATTAGCAAGATCCATCCATAGCTGATGGTATACATTGAGTCTGATGATGAAAGCTACTTTTGGGGAAAAATATAAGGGTAAAGAAGGAAGGACAGACAGACAGAAAGAAGGTACAGAGGAAACTGCTCATGGGCCAGCTAGGAAAGGAAATGATGAGGGTCCCCAGAGGAGCATCCTCCTTGCATATTCTCTCCTACACAGCAGGGTTCCCCCATAGTAATTTTCCCATAGTAACTCTATAGTTTCCACCAGCCCTTGCTCAAACTCCTTGTTGTTCGTTCCCCTTGAGGAACATTAGCGCTGGTTGGAGCACACTTTGATGAGGGGCAGGTGCTCTGCACTGCTTGGTGGTTGAGCTTTGTGCATTCGCATTTTTGGTCCCTCAATGTAAACCAAAAGCTACAGCTGAAGGAAAATGAGGAGAAGAAAGAAGGGGTGACTGTCACACCAACAGAAGTCACTTCCCATGAGAACCTCCCCCAACAACACTATCGTTGTTTGCAGGTGCATGAGAGGAACAGCATGAAGAAACAGCGTGAGAGCAACAAAGAAAAGATACTGTGGCAGGGGCTCTGGAGAACACTGCCCTGGCAGCTTGGGTGAAAGGGCGCAAAACTGGGCATGAAAAGGCAGTCTACAACATTGCAGGCAGAAGTCCCTTTATAAGGCAAAAGGCTAAGGCATCTAAGGCACCACACGGTGAGGCTTAGGGGAAGAATCCTTCACTGAGAGAGTGGTTTGGCACTGGAACAGGAGCCCAGAGAGGCTGTGAAGTCTCCCTCCTCGGAGACACCCAGAGCTTGACTCGCCAAGGTCCTGAGCAACCTAACCAACTCCCGAAAGGAGCCTTGCTCTGAGTGAGGGGTTGGACTAGGTCATACCCAGAGCTCTCTTCCAACTTAAATTTTCCTGCAGTTCCCTGTAAATAGTGTTGGGTACCATCAACACTGTAAATGTATTTCAAATGTGGTGACTGAAGACTTAAAATCTTGTCTAAAAATTCCTGTAAGGGGAAAAGACAGAGCTCATGCTCACACTGCGCATATTTTGATCTGTGCAGGAAGATGATTAAAAAAAGATTATTTTAATTAACATAATTTTTATAGGGACTTCATCTTTTTTACTCTCTTTTGATTGTGACATCAAAAATTTAAAAGATGATTCAAGTGTAAGTACCAAACACACTGAAGGTTTTGAAGCTATATTCAACTTAATAGTGACTTCAAGGAAAGCTATAATAATGAAGCTTTCTTAATGTCATGAAATCTCCTTAATAATACTATTCGTAAAAATAAAAGTGTTTACTGCCTCCCCAACATTAAAAAGTCATCCTCACGTATCTCTTCTTCTATTTTCTTCCCCAGGCTTTCCAGTAGATATTCTTGGAGAGATTGTCTTTGCCTAGGTTTATAAAAAGGAACAGAAACAGGTGAGTAAATTTATGTATAATATGCATCTTCAGGGAGTTATATAAATGAAATCTGAATTCTTTCTATTTGCTATAAATCAGAGTTCAGTTAAATGAGGCCCTGTCCATATTCTGGGTGAATTCAGTCAATCCATTTTAGGATCAAATTTAAAATCAGCCTCCAGCACAGTGACCAGCCGCTGTGCAACCTAGCCAGCTACATTACAAAACAGTTTCATTAGAGTTAGAGTTCCTAACTAGCATTTGAGAACTGCGGGGATTCTTTTCACATGCCCTAGAAGGAAAAGTGAAAGGGTTACGGGACTGATGTCATTCCTGTATGGGTGAGTGGACTAAAAGACTTGAGCAAACTTGAAAGTTGGGATGGTGTTGTAGTTCTCTTCTACATCAGATGCTGGAGAAATTCCTACACAGTACTAGGTTCAGCTGTTGAGAAAGCTAAATGCATATTTTGCCTATTTAGAGCAAAAATTTTCATCTTGGCAGTGCAGCCTTAAAGAAAAAGTATTTTTTTCTTCTTCTTTTTTTTTTTTTTCTTTAGCTGATTCACTTCATAGACAGTTGAATGACCAATGGGTACAGACCACTCCAAAAATTATCAGAACCATACTGTTTTCTGACGGAGGGAGTTATTCTGTGCAATTATTTATTTACAAGATACAGAGTGAGTGGTGGTCCCTGCAAATAAACACAAGAAATCCAGAGCAAACCATGGGAGATCAGGATTATGCTTTTTCCATGTTTAGAAGTTAGCCTAGGGGATAGTGCCATTTACTCTGATGGAAATCCAGCTGTGTACCTTTGCCTGGGAGAATAGGGAAGGAAGTCTTTTAAAGTACTATTGGAGATGTGTAGACTGATCTTTAGGTCTAGATATTCAAGTGTTAGCCCTGTCTACTTCTGAGGTAACTGAGAAGTCTTTTTTTTTCTTTATGTTTTGGTTATACTTATTCTATTTATTGAACCAATAAAGCTTTATGGAAAGAAAAAGCAAAACAAGAACCTGTGACTGTCTAATCCTATATTTAGAGGTGGGAAGGGAGTAGTAAAGATATCTAGGCTGTTTTTCTTTGCCATTGTGTCTCCTGGTCTGCTGCAAATGAAAATGGAATGAATGGGACTATTTCATTGGGTGGCAGTTCACAAAATGCAACCCTTTAGCCCACCTGCAATATTCCTGGACACACTGGAAGGGCACCATGGTGCCTGTTGCATCTACTTTGCATTGCTTGGGAAGAACACAGAAGCTCCCGGACATTGGGGTCCTGCTGTTAGAGCAGGTTTCCAGCAGCCAGTTGAGCAAGGCTCTATGACTGTGAAATAAGGACATCATAACAATGTGAAGTTGGACTACTCAAGTTGAACTAACCCTGTAAATAAATATGAAATGCTGTGAAGGATATGCTTGAGTTTCATGCAAACTGAACAACCTCATGTAAAAAAATGTCAGAAAAGGAACTACGTCTGCAGCATTTTATCTTTGCACATCACTTTCTCAATTATTCCCTTGTTCCTTTGCTGCTGACATTCAGAAGCAGTAAGGGCACGTAAGGGGCTATGGAAAGCTACATCATTGCTCACCACAGGAGGTATGTGTAGCTCAGGTGCTGGCAGTGGAAAGCATGACAGTGCTGGTCACATCTTTCTGGTGTGTTTTGAGGGATGTTCTGCAGCCACCCTCAAGACCAGACTGTCTGTCTGAACCACAAGTCTGCAAGTGAGGTCTGATGTACAAAAGAAGGTTTCCTTCACAAAATTCAGTCAGCTTGAGCATGCTGGTTGGCCCAGCGAGCTGCCTAATGGTTTAGCGTCCACATCATCAGGTATGCCCAGCCAGCAGGTCTGTTAGGCCATTGCTTGCTCAGGCAATGGAAGAGGAGCTTGGAGGGAATCTGAAAAGATCAGCTAGTTTTAGCCCATCTCCTTGATCTAAGGTTGGATTAACTGTCCTCATACTGAATAGCAGAAGTCTATCCTGACTATCCAAATTTTTACTGTCAAATAATGCAAAACTGAGAGTGCTATACTTACCGCTGGGTTATCTCTTGCTTACTGCCCAGTCTGCCAACAACCATGCACTGCTGCGTCTGCTGCAGTAAGTTTGATGGAAGAACTGAAAATGCAGGAACTGCCCGACACATACAATCATGTTTTCCCCTGCTTTCTTCTTCATTGTGGAGAACAAGAGAGGACTAGCTAATGTATTCTATTGTTAATTTGCCTTTGTAAGATATTGCTTCCTGAGCCTTGATATAGAAGGGTATATCTTCTGCTAATCCAACCCTCTAGAGGCATTTTAGCAGCTAATCTGGTTGAATCAAATCATTCCTGCTGCATATGATTAATTTTGGGCCAATTTAATTTTTATTAGTCATGGGTTTCAGTCACCTACAGTTGCATGACTATAATTGCCCTTAAGCACATGGAATTTCTTCGTAGATTTGATTCGAAAATACACTGGGGTAGCCCCACCTCTGCTTCACCTATTTGTGCACTGCTAATCTTATCGTGCCTAGATTTGCACCCTCTTAAATATAGGTTGGCGAAATAAAACCTTTACAGATGAAATTGGTGAGTCAATTTGCCTTCCTAATTGTGGGATTTCTCAAGTGAATTTAGTGCTTTAGAATGTGGTGCCTATGGCACCCATGAAAGGATTAGTTTATGAAGGCCAGCTCTTAGAAACAGCCCAACAATGGTGCCTTATCCTCGGGATCACTTATCAGTCAATGGGAGTTTGTTCTCAGGAGGGCCACAGCCAATGGGTAAACTCCTGTTTACGCTAGCCGAGGAACTCTGTCTCAATGTTTGGATAAATTATCACTTTGTATCCTGTTGGAGGTAGAGTAGTATGGGGAGCTTAGAGGAATCTTCGGCTTTTGCTTGTGCAGCTTTGAGTCAGCTCGTTCCTGCCCGTGCAACGGAATAAAATTGTTTCCATGCGGAGATGCATTGCCTTATCTCGTGCTTCCCCTTTCCCACCCACAAATCCCCTCTGGTTGCACCAATGAAGCTAGGGCATTCCCGAGAAGTGCGTGGGTCTTATGGGACCTGGGCAACCTAGGACTTTGCAATGAGGAGGGCAATAATGGCTCTAATGAGTGCCAGCAGGGATAATGATTTTTCTGCTGTGGATAGAGGAGAGAAAGTGCTAACTCACTTAATAAAGGCAACAGTGCCATTTTTGGTCAGTGCCAGCCAGGGATGGCTTGGAACTAATGACCTGGAAAGGTTCCCGGTACCATTACACCACCCCCAGGCACCCAGCTGGCTTTTGAGGGACTGGATTTCTGCATCTCAGGGTGAACGTGAGGTCCTAGATAGCTGTGCGTGATTGGCATGACTTGAAGAACCTCTTCTTGTTTAATGAGTATAGTGTAAGAACAAATGAAGGGAAAGCCACACTATCTCTTCTAATAACATTCGCTCTTTACTAAAATCCCATAGACATGTAGCAGGCATCGGTGGTATTAATATTATGCGACTTAGCTGGTGCTAAGAAGCATTTGGGAAAACTTTGACTGACTGGCTCATGCAGTTGCTAATGAGGATATCTCGCTTACAGGGATATGGCAAAGTAAAGAGGTTTATTTCTCAGTATGCTATTGCCCCGTCTGAGAGATGAGATGAACGTTCAAGCAAACAGGAGACGTGAGGGGTTGGAAACCTCTGGCCTGCCTCAGCCCTGACAACATGAGGCAGCTAACGAAGGCCTCCTCTCTACCTAACCGTGGTGTATAGACACCGTGATGCTCTGAGCTGCAGGATGGATCTTTTTTTGCGTGGAGGTGAACATCCAGGAGCAACAGCCAAGAGAGAATACGACCAAGAGCCGCTTTCCTAGGCAGAGCTCGATGACAGACAGATTTCCTCATGGCTTGAGGCACCCAGGGGGCGCCCTGTGCAAAACACTCCCCCCAGATGAAAGCGTAGCAGAATTGCTCATTTTAGAGACACTGAAAGTTTCAGGATATAACTCTGCCTGCCTCTGAGGAAGCCACTTGTCACCCCTGTTACCCTTGAGACTCCTGGCTGACATACGCTTCTTCCATTAGCCACCTACTTCTCTGCGGCTTCCCTGGGAGGAAATAGTTCTGCTTTTGTCAAAGCACAGGAAAAGGGATTTATTTATTCGTTTATATGTTTTCTGGGCTGTGCTTTTTTGCCTCTCACAATGGAGGTGGTTGAAATGTGTGACTACAGATAATGCGGACAGATTGATCTGCACTAAATGAATGTCATGACAACTTCTGTGAGGAACCTATTTGAAATGTCTTTATTATTTTACAAGAGAACGTCAGCTACAAGATTTTACCAAGGATAGAGTGATTTATTATGTTATGGACTCCAATAAACTTCGGATTCCAAAACAGATACAGTCACTATGAAACCGCATGCATGAATTTTTCAGATTTATTCCCAACCTTGGAGTGTATTTGCAAATGTACAATTCTTAATAGTATGTTTCCCTTAATACAGCTAAATTGTCACTTTGTCATTGTGGGAAGTAATATGACAGCAGGTTTAGCCCTGGTGAAGTTAGTGAAGCTCTGTGTGGGCTACTCAACGTGGTCAAAATTGTTTTCATCCTGGTGTAATGCTGAACAGAAATCATTGTTCAGAATGTATGCTTTTCATTGCACATGTTTCAATGTACACTTTTCATGTACAACTCTCTTGACTGTTTTGAAAAACAGTGGTAAATACTGTCTTTAGGGATCTACATTTTTGCATCCAGAGGAAAAAAAAAAAAAAAACAACAAACCAACAGAAACCCAGCTGTAAACTTCAGGGTTAAAACATTTCTGCATTTCTGGTCATGCCCTTTGTGGTATCTTTCAGAAGGAGGGTAAGCATAACTGGAAACCCGTAAGTACAGTTTATATGCATTTTAAATGGGCTGAGCTAACATTCAGTTTAATTGGAAAGAGTCCTGAATGCAAAGCAAAGCCTTCCCACACTGTAGAAATCCATATGTTAAAATACTTCCTTTTTTTAGAATTTCACAGCGCTATAGCCAAGAGTTGCTAGAACAAGGTCCCTGTGCTGTCCTGTTTTGAAAATAAACAAATTGACAAATCTGTTCTTTGTGCCACAGCCACCGGTTCCTTGGTATATTTGCAAATGCAGAAACATAAAGCTGAATAATCCGCTTCTCTCAAGACTGCACATTAGGCAATTAAGGGGGTATGCTTGCAGGCAGGCACACTGGGCATTAGGCACACAACTATTAACAATAATAAGAATTGGGCATTTAATTCCCTTCATAGGGATGAAAATGTATCTCCGCTGTTTAATGCAAGCCAGTGTAGTATTATGTGATAAACACGGATCAATAGAAAAGGATTTTTAAATTTAGAATGCCATTCCTCTACCACAGAATTGGCAACAGAGACTATTTCCCAGTAATAGAACCAGTCTACCTCTGCTGAGACAGGAGCAAAGTTATCTGAGGAAGTAGCAACAATGTCATTTATTTTAATGAGGCTTGTTCTCCAACAAATGCTATTGCCGCACTCTCGGGAAGGTTCCAGTAATGCTATAAAAACCGAAAAGGAGCCTGTCGAATGCTCGAGTGTGCCTTTGTTTATGTAAGCCCAGATCATGGCCCACAGCTGGGCCCTACATTCAGGCAGCAGCAGAGTTATCTAGGCAGGGATGTCAGGGCTTATTACAACCTCTGCCCTTCTTGGGTGTTCAGCTTTTTAGTCCAGCTGATAAACTGATTGTCGTGTATCGTTAGGTGATTCATCTGTTTGTTGAACACTAAAAACTCCAGATTCAAACTTCTCCAGATGGATATTAAAAAAAAAAAAAAGAAATTAAAAAATGTTGCTTTTAGGACATTAGGGTTTCATTATCCTTGGCCCTTTCCATGGTATTATACACTCTTTTGGCTTGTCAGTCCTGATCGGGCGGGGGGGGGGGGGGGCGGGAAATCCACAAATTGGCTTTGCTGTAGGGTTTGCCAGTGTTAGTCTAGGGAGAAAACTGAGCTAAAACTGACACACAGGCTGCTTTTACTTTAAGATTGTATTTCAGCAGACTAGCAAACCCAATGGGAAACTAAATTTCTAAACATGAACATTATTGAATTGCAAAAGCTATATTTAGATCAAGCTCTTCATGCCAAAGTTATTAGACTTTACTAGGAAAAAATACATTACCAGCTAGAAAAGTATTGGCAGTACTTGTGTTAAATGGCGTAACTGTATGTTAATGCACTTTTACTTATTTCTGAAGACCCAGATCTACTTCTGACATTTTTAAAAACCTGGGAAGCTTGTATCTGGATATTTTGCAAGTATTTTCTTTGTCAGTTAATCACTCAGTCTGGGTTAGGCAGATACTTCTGCTGGGGGAATACTCTTGGCCATTTTTTCCCGTGCCTGTGCTGCTCCTTTCTTCGTGTTAGTGCAAGTATTATGGTGAAGAAGAGCTTGTTCGAGAAACTGATCTGGGAAAAATACCATGCAGAAAAAGGTGGAGGAAGTTTAGAGAGTTTAAACATTTGGAAGCAGAAGAAAAAAATATGCAATGGTATGGAACCAGTATAAGCATGTGGTGAAAATTTAATGTTCTTTTAGCAGGCATGTTTTTTTCAGCATGTTAGTTGGAGTTTCATTTACAGCAATGAGTTATCATGCCTTGTCAGATACAAAGCTGTGGGTTTATTATAGATTAACTTGTGACATTTTTAACTTTCCTGAAGCAATTTTGAAATGTAAGTTGGAGTAAAAGCACAGACAATGTTTGTTCCACAAGGCGGTAATTGATGAAAAAGGGTTTGATGACTGAAAGAAGTTACGGACCTTTAATTGAGGATTAAACCCTATTCATAAAGAAACTTCATGCTAGGTAATTGGGGTTGTCATTTTTTATGATTCAGAAAGAGTGGGCAATGCTTGTAGCAGTGTGAAATGGAACTTGAGCTCAGCAACAAAATCTTCTTCCTGTCCACCAGCAACAACTCATTCCTGATGCTTCTAAGGAAGAAGCAACTTAAACTGGAAAAAAAAATAGAAAAAATCAGAAAGACTTTTCGTGCAAAGTATGGCAAATGACACCTGTTAACACTTGCATTTAACGTAGCAGTCATTTTGCTGTAGTCCAGAGTAAGGTTTATAATCTGCATAGTATTTTTCTGGACTTCTCTTTTAGAAGAAACCATCTAAGATAAAGCGTCATTGAAGAATTCTGTGGTAAAGATGGCTATCGGTTGCCCTTTCACCTTGTCACTTCTCTATTCTGAGCTTCAAAAGAAGGTGATAAAATATCTTGCTGGTAAAAATACTACGTTATGTATGCTTTTTCAGGGTTAAACTCTATTTTATAAATGAAGGTCTTGTTAAATATTAAGTCCCAATTCCACATGCTGCTAGGTAATGAATCCTTGATATTCTGTTGTGGTATAGGTTTGTAAAAGGTCAAACTAAATTGTTCCAAGTCTAGTCTCAACGTATATTCTGTGGACAAAAAGGAGAAAAAACTTATATTAATAACATTTTTTATTAAAAGCATATCTTTATTTGGCATTCTCATCCTGTAAAATTCTCTGAGATAGAATATCATCCGAGGTCAAGCTAAGGTTAACTGTGCAGTATTGGCAGTTTATGCTGTGTCACCCTTTCCTGCTCTCCTTAGCTAAACCCAGTGAGCTTTAAATACATAACTTTAAATATGTAGAATAAAATACCAATCCCTTTGAAGGCAGTGGAAGGTTTCCCAGAGAAAATACCAAAGCAGTAAAGGTGCTACAAGGGATAAGCAAAACTCACCTAATTGTTTAGACATCTCTTAAAGGTCAATGGCTTAATGCAGAAGCTACTCCTGTTTCCCATAGCAGCATAAGAGAGTTTTTTTTCTATCAGAAGCAGTGCTACCAAGGTGAGGTGTCTGGTTAGGTGCATCAGGGGCCACAGAGTGTAAAATATGGGTCCTGCTGAAAACAGATGTCCATGGCTCACTATTGGCAATCCATCTACTGCTATGATGTTACCCAGAGGAATTAAGGAGCCCAAGCTGTTGTCCTGAGCGGATGCTTATCTTTGACACTCAGGAACTGGTTGATGTAAGCTAGTTAACAACAAAACAAAGGGAATTATCCTTCAAAAATAAAGAACCGATCAGCTTCTTCAAATGCTGTGAGTCTAAAAAGGAATCTCTTACCCAGTCCTGCAAATAGTCCTGCCTAATTTTATAATTCCTCTAAATTAGGCTAGCCACATGCTTACTGCTAAGCTCAAATCTGTCTGCAGGATCTAACATATGTTAAATCATGTGTCTGATTCCCTGCAACCTATTCTGTAATTCAAAAACACACCAAAAAGCTGTCCTGTAGTTTCTACTTATCTACTGACAATTGAAAACAAATCATGACTGTGTTGCTGAAATTTTCGTGACCCGGGAACATTTTGCAAGAAATGTGTTTGTACAAAAACCCACCAAACCCAAAAAGGAGAGGAAATCTGTGTTTTCAGTGAATATTTTACTGTTCTGCAAAAAGCAAAAGCTATAATGGCAGTCACTTTGCTTACCACAGAAATACAGTCACCTCTGAATAACTATTTTTGGAAGTTGCTTGTTATAGCTGTAATTGACAGGCTGTGAAGAGTTGCTTCTTTTGAACATGTTGAACCTTAGTAATTCCTTTTTTTGATTTTGTGAAAATACAAAATTAAGTGTGATTATTTAAGTATGTACTCCATTTGGAAGGGAAGTGGTTTATGGCATATTGAAGCTAAGAAATAAAATTCAGGTCACACGTCTGAAGGACTGTCCTGATTTCTTTACAGATAACTGATTTCAGCATGTAATATTAGGCACCCGGTTAATTTGCAACTTCAATTTTCACTCACGGCTTCTTGACTCAAGCAACTTTGTTTTTCCTGGATACAGTTGCACGAGGCTTGGTTTCTGTACAAGTGAGTGAGGAAAGCTCTGTTGTGATGCTGATGCAGAACCCAAGTGAAATTCCTTGTAAACTATCTAGCGTAGGCAGGCTTACCAGCTACTTCTTGTCTTTTCTACGAGTTGCTGTCTGCATCAGGCTAAAATGACTGGTAACTCAGAAAAACCTCAGACCTCGATTAATTCCGAAGTGAGCCATTGTGCAGCCCTTGAGTCGGTGAGCGTTAACTTCCCATGCTGCCCTTTAATTGACCTCAACATTGGACTTCTGGAGCAACCACTGATAAGGGGTGAATGACAGTTCAGCTGCATGCAAGCTCTGAGCTAGGTGACTGAGTCGTCCGGACCTTGCCTATCACCTTCTCTACTTGGGTGATGCTGCGGGCTCTGACCTTTATGCTGAAGGTGCTGAGCTAAAAGCACGGAGCCTGTCTCTTTCAGTGCCTGGGTTTGCTTCCAAATGTCAGTGCTTTTATAAGGATGGGTAGTAGAATCACTCTTTTGACAGGTCCAACAGGAAAAAGAGTTAAGAAAAAACAACCTAGAAAAAAACCTGCTGCTCTTTAAAATAGAGTGAAGTTCCATGGAATGTACTCCACCGCAAAATCACGTGGTGCCAGCGCTTACCCTCCCATAATCAGTTGTTAGCTATCGTCTCCCTGCTTTGCTAATTACTTCTCACCTTCTTAACCAAATTGTCATATATAGGGCAGGAATTCTTGCTACCGGTTTTATTCAACAACACCTCTTTATCTCTTACTTGTCTTAAGTCTTATCCAATTATCTCTTACTTTTCCATGTGCTCTGTCCTCATGACAATCACTTCTGTTTGATTACTGCTACAAGGCCCTGATTGCAATTTTTCACTGATGAGAGAGCTCCAGGACTTGGGGAATTAGGGTTGTATTCCAAATTCTGCCAAAAACATCCTGACCTCAGACAGTGCATTCTGGAGATGCGTCCTGATACTTTTAGTCACATAGAATATTCGTTTACTCCAGAAGGAAAGAGTAAACAGGAATCAGGAAAATTAATCCCAGAATGATTTTCTGTATTACCTGGCAGAATTCACAGGTTATAGCCCGCAATCACTTTTTACTCATTTTTACCTCTGATAAGATAGTGCCTTCTCTTGTGGGGGACTGGAGGTGTATCTCTGTTAATGATTTTGAGATGGTCTGTGACGAGCTTTTGGAGAATGTGATTGCTGTCTGACGCTGGTCTGATAGGTGTGAATAGAGGGTTAACGATCTTAGTTCGTCGACAATGGACCATGTTGGCTTTGTTTCCTGATTTCATCATGGCTTGGTTTTCATAGATTGCGTGTATTACAATAGGATTTATTGTATGCCCTTAGTAAAACCAATGGTTTATCATTGTAGGATTATATGGAATAATTGTGGGATTCCCTGCTCCCCCATGGGAATTCTGCTGTCTTTGCCCACTGACTAAAAGGAGATGAGTTTTCTAGTGGTTAACGTACGAGCCTGGGAACTGGGGAGTCCAGCTTTTATTCCAAGCTGTGTCAGTGATTTACTTAGGGATTTCTCAGTGCCTCAGTTTTACTAGCATAATGGTGTTAACTTTCTTTTTGATAGGAGTGCTAGGAAAATCCCTGGATTGTTTGCTGCTTCAGCGAAAGATGAGGTTGCTCCACGCTTACCAAGGGCAGATTAGTCATTCAGCTAATTCTGCAAGCAATAGCTGGAGACATCATGCTTGTACAGAAAGTTACGGCTTGTGTCTTGGTGGTTAGCATTGTGCATAAACTGAGTAACATTGTTGTCCCAGCCCTACTGGGTGCTCCCTGCCTGGGTTAAATGGGAGTATTGGAGGCTGCTGTGGCAATCTGAACACCTAAGTCTATGGGGCTGTGTGCAGCATCTGATTGTCTTTGAATCTTTCTCAATTAAATTTCCAAGATATTTAAATTCTTCCCATTGTTTATATCCCCCCACATACAGGCATACATATACAAAAACACAAACTCACTCTCTCTCTTAAGACTAAACGTCTCTGTCCTCTTTGTCCAGACTGGCAAAAAAACTCAAAACCAAAATCAGAAATATCCCAAAAATTGAGGAACAAGGAAAATTTTTTAAAAAGCTATTCCCTTCTTAGAGAAATTGTTCCAAGGGATAAGAGATGACAAAGTACATTTGTTTTTATTCAGGAGTGATATGGTGAAGCTAATTAGTTCTTTTTTTTTTTTTCCCCAACACGCTCTATGTATATTATCATTATGCCAAGAGTAGGTGTACAAAGCTTCCACCTCTATAGTGAGACTGCTAAGGTCTATAATCATATCAAGATGACTCAGGAGAGGAGACAGCTCCAAAAGTGTTTGGAAAATGCTTTTAGATCTCTGGAGCTTTTAGTCCTATGTGTATGAATATACATACGTGATGTGCATGCATACAGACATATATATGTACACATGCATGTATGTAAACATGCCTATAACTATAGCCCCTTCACCCCTCCCCCTGTACACCAAAAAGACACTGCAGAGTGTCCCTTTCACAAGCTGTTTTGTCTCACAAAGCATTCACATCTCCAAATGACCAGTTTTAATGAACTTAACCTAGTCCTCTCACAAAATACAATGAAATAAGTATCAGAGACCAATTAATTGATCAGGCTACTAACAGGTTATACCTCTGCTGCTCCACTGTGTATATTCAAAGCACCAGCCATTGCTTCTGCTGTTCCATTTTTTGTTTTCTACCCTGCAGCAGCAAGCAGCTCTGATTGCAACAACCAATAGACATGGTTGGCAGTGTGAAATGTAAAATAACAAAACCTACAGTCTGGCTAGCTTTGTGGATAATATGCTGCAACAACCAACCATTTCCTGCCCGTGGCTGTGTCAGCTGAGCCATCCACAGTCCATTTTTTCATTGGTGTTATTTTTTTCAGTGTCTATGAAATCAGGAATGGGACACAGCATGCTTGGAATTTGGCCAGTATCCTGTTGAGTTAGTAGAATGGAAAGAAAATAAAAACTACACTGACCCAATTTCTTTGACTAAATATACTGGGCCATAACAGCAAAAGCTATGAACGTGTTTATTCTTTGAATTATTTTTCAGAAGAAGTGGCTTGGGACAATACATTACAAATGGAGTTGGAGATCAGGGAGTGAAGTCTCATCAGGCTCTCCATTAACTTCAAACAGCTTTTTACATCCTGGGTCTCAAAGATTTAAAAGTAGGCTTCATTTTTTCTTTCTATTGCTTTTCTACGTAATTTCATTTCACTGAAAGCTTCTGTCCACTTTTTTGTACCTGTTTTAATTAAAGGAGTTTGTTTTGTTTTGTTTTTTTAAATCAGTCAGTGTATTTTTCCTTTATGTGGCAAGTACCTACCTTTAGGATTTGAAGGAACTGTGCTCCTTGCTCTCTGGTGTAAGCGGAAACGCATCTGGCTGCATCTGGAAGTGAGGAGAAACATTATAGCATAATCAGTTAGTTTTTCCAATGCAAAGTGGAGGATGCACTTAAAACCTGATAATCACCTGAATCGATCAGCTTGTGCCTATCTTTGGCTCTCCCACACCTGTGCCATTTATTGTGCCATCCCAGGCAATGCGCTCTTCCAGGGAGGAGGAGCGTGCCAAGGGGTCAGCTGCGCTATTCTTGGATCTGCATCCCAAGAAGGACCAAACAAACCCTGTCATCTCTGTCTCAGTTTCCTCATTCATAAAATGGGGACAATGATCTGCCTCCATCTTTGCAGAGCACCTGGAAATATCTGAATGCAAAGTGGTAGGACACAATGGGAGCCAAGCAGAACTGTTCTCGAGTGCCATATGGCCAGCCAGGTTGCCAACATTCAGAGCTAAAGAAGCCAGAGTAAATTATAACTCCTCCCTCAAAAAAAAAAAAAAGAATAAGAGGTAAAAAAAAAGCCACAAGCCCAAGCAAAAAATAAAGGGTTAATTTAGCGCTAATAAACAAAACACATTTCAGAAATGCCTGGCCAAATAAATGTTCCCTCGCAGCTCCCCACCTGCTGGTACTGGCAGAATAATAATACCTGCAGTACGGTGCACAGCTCCTCCTCCAATACGTCCCTGCTTTTGTTTTCTTCAGACCTACAACATACGGTCCCTATCTTATCGCTGTCCTGCTTTTCAGCTTTCCTTTCCAGAGATCTACTTAAAAATTGTAGAAAGAATTATGCACTAGGAGGGAATGAGAGAAAAATATAGTTATGTCTGCAAATTTGTATTTGACTTGGGCCTGAGCTTTAGCCTAATTCACGGATCATTCAAGACAAATCCTTAGCTTGTCTTTGGCAGTCTCTGTCCTCGGCATGAAAACCCTCCATCATGGGGAACAGAGGGGCCAAGACCTGAAGAGACAGGCGAGGTTCAAACACCTGAGTGAAGGCAAGAAGGACATTTTGATCAAACTCATAGATTTATCTGCCCAGGAGAGTTCCCGTTCCATGGCAGGTGAGTGTGAGCCAAGGTGCTTTAAGGTATCCTGCTTGTTTTGGCAGAGGAGTGAGGAAGAGCAGTCTCTCCAAGATGATGGCTTGGGGAGTTCTCTGGACAAAAGCCCAGGCTAAGCTGTGCATTGGTATTACCCCAAGGAGCCTGAAAGCACGAAAGCAGGAATCCCAGGATCCCAGCAATTTATGGGTTGCACCCTACCTGTCCTTCAGGGCAAGAGGCCTCCATGCAACAGTTTCACAGGCAACATCTGTTTTATGGAACATTCCTGTTAGCAGGGGCTGCGTAAGCAGGGCTAGCAGTACGGTGGCACAAGGTCTGGGCATTGGTTTCAGGCAAACACAATTATTTGGTACATTTTTATTTTAAATGAGAGGTTTCATTGTACATGAACCCCCAACTAAAGTCTGTTCATTGTAAGAACTGACAGAAGTAAAACTAGGCAAAGGAGAGCAGATGGCTGAAACATGTTGGAAAAAATCAATAGTCCCACTCCTGATGCATCGATATTTGGGTGTGGACACGTTCAGAATTGATGTTTAAATGTCAGCTGGGCCCAATTTGCAGCATTTCAAAGCCTCCTTTGTGTTTTGAATTCAACAGGACTGAAGGTCAGAAGTTTTACTAAGTATTCAACTCCAGTGATACACTTTATAAACATTAATTTTTATTTGAAAAGATCTTCTTTTATCTTGTTCCACTGGTAGGAGTCAAGGTGGAAGAACATAGAGCAGGCATAAGTTCAAAGCTTGGTCAAAGGACAACAGTTGCTTATGTTATCTTGACCCTAAAGCTCCCATTGTTGCTCCTGAAAAACTAGATAGCTTCAAGTCTGAATTTTTCCAGTGTAGAATTATATTATAGCAATAAGTTCTTTTTTGTCCAAATCTGTAAAGATACTGTGGCCAATAAAACTCTTCACTGAGTTGGTTGTTTTTGATGTGTGCATCTTTTGTAGTAGAAAGAAGACTGTGGGGCTATTTAATAGAAAGTGTTGATAGCGCAGAAAAGAACATAAAAGACATGTATTTCCTTTTTAATGTTATATATTTAAATTACCAGAACTTCAGTTAGTACAGTGTGGCAAAGCCTCTTTAAAACTAACAGAAATGTACATTTAAACCATGTGAAGAGTTAGTTATGCACCTTAAAATGCAGTTAAACAAGAGCTGCATGAAATTGTAAAAAACCCCACATCAGTGTTTCAACACTGATACCAACAGAATAGTTTGGTTTTTAAATTAGTTTAAAGATGTTGTTTCATTACTTTGACATGGTTACCAAACAATATTTTGGACATGAAAGAATAATAATTCAGTTGTCCATTTCACAAACCTGAGCAAAGTACTCCCTTGTTTACACATAGTAGGGACTTCAGGAAGCAGTAGTTAAAGTTTAAGCAAAAAGGACATTATAAACAGGATTTTGCAGGTAAATGCAAAGGGACAACTTTAACTGAAGTGGATGTCAGTCAGTGTACTGCAGGAAAATTTTGCCGGGCACCAATGGTGGCATTCGCTATGTGCTTTGCGAAGGAGCAAAAGACTACATGAACACGACTAGTCAGGATAGGGAAGTCAGGCTTCAGAGCTGTTAATAGGCTACAGTTCCCTTGAAATTAGTAGGACTGGAGGGTGCTCAGAGTTTTTCAAGAGAGTCGGATTTATTTTCATCTCAGCTACATTACATATTACGAGTGACAGATATGTGGCAAAACAGAGCACTGAAATTTTACTTTAAGTTCTGAACTGCAAAGATAGAACAATGCTTGTCACATTTCAAAAAGGCTACAAAGGAAAATCCTAAATAGTTAACGGAGACACCAGAAGGAAACAAAATAGCTGAGCTTCATAAAAAAAACAAAAAAAGCCACCTATATTTATAGTTGTAAAACAAGAAATCTTCAGAACTTTCTGAGTAATAGAGGACAAGAATTATCTCAAAATCCCAGGCAGACAAATTAATTTGATGATGTGCTTTTTTTGAAAAAAATCTCGTACACGCTTGTGTTGAGCAGAAGATTCTGTCTGTGAGGAAGGGGCTAGGGACACACTGGAGGAAAACATTCCCAGTTTGCATGGCACAGTCATGGGTTGTCGGGAGGATCAGAATAGGATGCAGTTATGAAATCATCCAGGCACGAAGGTCAGTTTGTCCAGAAGCCGTGTCAACAGAACTGTGGTTAGGAATCAAGCAGCCAGACAGTTTAAAAAAAAAACCAAACCAAACCAAAACAAAAACCCAGCTTCAAATCCCCTTCTAACGGGGGAGCGGGTGGGGAAGAAAAAGAAAAAGGTGGAATTTAAAAGCCATTGTATGGTTTGGTAGCTTGATATTGGAATACTAGCGTAAAAGTTAGTGATTCAGCATGCTGAAACATCTGTTTAAATCAGAGATGCATGGGTGGAAACATACCACGAGATACCTTCTCTGGAAGAAAGCTGGAGCCTTCAAAGATTCTTCAGTGCTATGGTGAATCCTTCAGTGGGTAAGATGTACTTTATTTAGGAGCCTCCAAGAGTTGAAAGAAATTATTAGCCAGGTTTTCCTTGTCTATTTTACAATTACTTGGAAAATACAAAGAGCTTTCTTGTCCTCATTTATTCTGGGTAAGAGAAGAGAATAATTATATAAAGCCCTGAAGAACCAAAACAAAAGAAAACAGGATCAGCTTTACGGCCATTCATACCAGACCTGAGAGGCACGTTCTGTCTTTAATATTGTAAAAGAAAACTTCATTCACAAAGACCATTTTGACTTTCTTGGAATGACATTTTACTTGCAGAGATTATTAGTGGTTGGTTGGTTGTCTTGTTTGTTTGTTTGCGTTAGAGGAGTCTGCTAAAGCATATTGACTTAAAACAAAAGTCACCTTGGTATCAGCTGCAATAGCCCCACAAACAGTGCTTGGATTTGCAGCACTGTCATTGTGTTCTGCTGTGTTTTGAAGGCGTTTGAAGCTTAAAGTTGAACCTAACCTTAACACCACTAACCATGGGCCTGCTTCTTGAGCTTAGCTATTTGGAAGAAAACATGCTCTATGATTTCTCGCCCAGTGTTTAAAAAGCAATCTCATTCCCTACCCCCATATTCCTGTTAGGCTTTGTGATTAACAGCCCTTAGCTTCAAGTTTATGACCGTAGAGACCCCCCGTAGCACGGGAGTCTCAGTAATGCCGCTTACTCCGTGTGTGCTCTCTGCTCCGTGCGTAAAGGGGAGACTTTATCCCCTGGGGTTATCTCAGCAGTATCTTCCACAAACACATCCTTTCTTTAAAAGAAGAAAGAATCTACCTTTTCAGCTAGCTTAACTTTGTCTAGACAGCAAAGGCAACCACATTTTATATAGCTGATTTAACTACCCCACCTGACTAAGCTAGAGTGGACGTGATTCACAAAGATTTTCTCTTTATCCTGTGTTTGTCTTTCTAACTTCTTTGGCTGCTTATCTGTGCTTGTACCTGGGAAACCTGGGAAACTCTAAGCAGCTATCCCACACCGCAAGCTGCATGCCAATCACCTCAGCAGGGATACACTAGTGGTAAAATGAGACTTTGGAGAGTCTAATGAGTAACGTGCAGTGCAGATAATGCATTTTTCTTCATATTCCATTTCAGAACTTCTTATTGTTTCTTCATGTGAGACAGTTTTATCTGCTGGTTGTAACTTATACAAAACCAAAGTGCTTTTACAGCTCAGGATAGGTGTTTTTCTGCCTTCTTATTAATTTAAAGAAATAAATATCTCGATGAGAGTGACCTTCATTATACTTCAGACCTGATCATTGCTCCCTGTGGGCTCCATTACCTCAGTGAAAGCCATAGACAAAGTTCACTCAGTAATTAGAGGGACTGGAGTTGTTCTGGTCTGGGAACCTGACACCCCTGCTGTGCTGAATGGCAGTGTACAGATGAGGGATTGGAGAGCTAAGAGAGCAAACTAAATTAAGGCTGCCTAAGGTCTGTCTTGTGCATTAACTTGCAAATAAGGTGGAGGCACAACAAAAAATGAGTGATTCTTTTCCTAAGTAGGACTAAATAATTCCCAGTTAGGATGTGTTCAAACAGGTAGATGTGAGCTCTCATGTGTGATTCAAACCTACAGTAACATGAGATGAATACTCCGTGTAATAAAAAATATCGGTTTGCGTCCACTAACAGGTCTAGTATTTCTCCAACAAAACTTGCTGTATTTTTCTGTGAAACTATTTGTTTAGAAAAGACAATATATGTAAGAAACTAATATAATATAAAGTATGTATAAATATGTATATTTGCATACACATGTGCACATAAATAGTTACGTGTACACATATCTGAACTAATCACTGCAAGAGTACTTAGTACAAGGAGAAAATCTTTCACTGTTAAATTCATGGACAAAATTAATGTGGTCAGCAGCATTGCCCTTCTGCACTACCACCTACGCCTGCCCTGAATGACTATCTGGAAGTGTGGCCTGCAGACAGCCTGTCCTGTAGCACCCAGACATAAACCAGGTGAGGGCCCACGGAAGCTCTTGCGATACAGAGTGGACATCCACAGAGTTTGTCTGAGTACCTCTCAGAAAGGCTGCATTAAGCTTGGATTTTCTAAGAAACTTAAAGCTATATACAGATACAAGTGAGAACTGGAGGTCAGATGTGACAGACGATGCTTAAAATGGGACTTTGGTGGACTTTGGGCAATGCTGACCTGCTAGTGGGTGATGCAGCCCACCTCTAGCTGTCATGTGCACTGAAGTGTAGTGGTGGGCTTTGTGGCTTCTGTGGTCTTTCAAAGCATGGTAGCTCTCTGGAAAAACTGCTTACCTTTTGGCTTTCTGCATCTGCTTACATTAGCATCCAGTTATAGCATCTGGCCCACCTGCAATCCCCAAACCAGGAAGAGTTGCTGCATGTGGAGGTGCTCTCCCTGCACACCAATGCATATTAGCCACACAGGCACTTCCCAAAATGTGATTGAGGCCATTACACCTTTAAAATGTGTTTTTAAGCATCCTACTTTCCCAGAGAGTTTATTAACGACCAAACCCTTGGTTAGGTGGCCTTGGGAAGGGGGGTAGGAAGGTGAGGCTGCCTTTCAACTTCCCCTTTGAAGCAGTGCTGCTGTGCAGAGGGGAATATCAGACTCCTCCACCGACCTTTCTAGCTTGTCCTTTCAAATCAGATTTCTGACCGAGGAGAAGCCACCAGCAGAGCTGCTCTTGGATGCCCAAGCAGTGGGTGCCTATCTCCCTGGGCTCCCTGAGGAGCCCAGCCTGCCCTCATCTGAGGGAGCGGGGGGCCCGGGCAGGCAGGAAGGTTGGGACGTTTGATTGCATCCACCTATTTTGGCTTTACATGGGATTAGAGCAGAGCACAGCAGTATTGGAGGTCAGTGTTACTGTGAAGGTGCACAGGACAGAAGGGCAAAATTCACTTTCTAATGATGGTGTCACCTTGAGCAGTCCTCACCCCTTCATCTGTTTTCTTCCACAACAGCCTTTCTTTTCACTTTTATTTATACTGGTTTATTTTCCAAGTGGGAACAATTCCTCTATCCTGGTTGCAAGAAGCAACAGTGCCAGAAGTGAGGGTGTGGTGGGGAAAAATTAGCAGTAGGAAAAGAAGGTAGGTGGAGACTGCCCAAACCATCCTAAACCCCACTGCTGCTGAGTCAGC
The DNA here is from genome assembly GCA_013397275.1 of Burhinus bistriatus. Taxonomy (NCBI): domain Eukaryota; kingdom Metazoa; phylum Chordata; class Aves; order Charadriiformes; family Burhinidae; genus Burhinus; species Burhinus bistriatus. The sequence goes on along the minus strand of VYXH01006276.1, from coordinate 70,387 downwards.
AGCTATTACCAGAGGGTGCCAGTAGTTTTTTCCATCATGACAGCAAAAGTCTTCTTGATTCTCCACCTAGCTCTTTCTATCTTTCCTTTTTTTGGATGCTGCTCCTTGGCTTTTCTTCCCTTCTCTGTTGTTTAACCAGCCTCTTTTTGGATCCCTTGCTCACAGATGTGTTTTATGCTAGGGTCACCAAGGACACAGGATTATCCCTGCCGTTCTGTGACTCCTTGGTTTATTATATCAGCTGAAGGAGTCCTCTCCTGCATTTGTTTCTTCCTGGTGGAGATTACTCCTTTGTTTTGGCCTGTTTGGATGTGGTCTCTGACACACTCAGTGCTGTTGGGTGTTTAAGGGCCACCTGTTGGTCCTGTCTGGTCACCAAGCTGCCACCAGCCTCCACCTCCTCCTCTTTGTATGGCTGTGGGTGAGGCAAGATAAGCAGAATGTACAATGTGTTAAGAGGAAATTTATACCATATTTGACAGCATTACCCTGTTGATGGATGCCAAGAATATGACTGGCATAATTTTCTTTGGTCTTTCTCTGATCTCAGATGTAAATTTGATATGTGTTCAGGCAAGTACATATTTCAGTAGAATTTTACAGAAGAATTTATTCCACATATAGCTGTATTACAAGTATTTACTCTGCTGAATTGAACTCCAGCCATCTTCACAATTTCTCTTTGTTTATGATGAGTAATCATGGTGTCATCTTTAATAGTGCAACTATTTGTGGGAATTGGAAATTAAAAATCCCAACTGTGAACATTCAAGAAATTTAATCCCATATTCCTGTTTAGGAAATTATAGAGAAACCTGATAAGAGTCACCTATATAAATGTGGGTGAAAATAACCCACCTGTCTTATAAACTGCAGTTAGTAATAGGAACATTAGAGTAATTTTTTTTTTTTTTTAGCTCTAACACATGGTACTGAGATCCTATTGGAATGACCCATTTTGAACTGAACATCTCTCCCACCACCCATTTTTATTGTGCCTTCTTTGTGTCAAATTTTCAAATATTGCCTTAGTCATATAGCACCACAACTCCAGCTAATTCCTAAATGTAGTATGTGCTTATACTCTTGTATAGTGCTTTCAACTTTTAAAGAGGAAATTTTTGAAGGAAGCAAAGGCAACTAGGTAGGTTGATAGGAATTACATATCTCTTTTTGCTTTTGTAAACTCCTTACTCTAACATATTGAGGCATCAAATATACACACATTCTGTATTTGCAATTTTCCATACTTGATACATGCTTTGTCTAGGCAAATTTCTATACTGCCTCTTGGTGGAAGACAGAATATTTACTTACTTCAAGGAAATATATGATATATTAGTGTCCATCATTGCTTGTATACCTGAAGAAGGTATAAATCGCCTTACCCCTACGTGTTCTTCAGGCAACACAAAAACATTAAAAAAAAAAAAACTTAGACAGCAGAGAATGAAACCCACAAAAATATTAAGTTTGGATTAAAAAAAAAAAAATTAGAAGTTTTCTTATATACAGAGCATGTGTGTCAATCAAAAAGAGAGCAAAGAAGCAGTGCCAAGGGGAAACGGTGTCCTGAGCCCCTTTGCTACAGCGTGTCCACATTATTTTCTGGGGTGAGGTGAGCTCCATTGTTTGCTTTCTCTGAGTCAGAGTTCGGCTGTAGAAATATTAGCATGTTTGACAGAAAGGAGTCAAAGGAACGCAAAGCAGTAGGGTGACAAAGTGACATAGTGGCTCCTGGACTGAGTTAACACGTCACACAGGGCTGCGTGACAGCCTATAAAAAGGAAATGCAAGAACTGCAGGGAGAAGGGGACCTTCTACAGGACTAAGGGTCCAGTGCCTCTAAGCTTTTGTTAAAAAATAATAAAAAGATTAAGAGAAAGAGACAGTAGCAGACAGTACTGACAGTTCAAGGATTGCTTAACTCCAAAGCTATCTCATCAGAAAACAAGATGAGAGAAGGGGTAACATCAAGGGCTGGAAAAGGAAGGGTGGGGAAGGAGGGAGGCGGAAGACAGACAAATGCGGATGACATCTTGCAGCCTGAGAAGAAACGAAAAAATTATTGGTGCTTGCCAGTCAGTCACCAAGACAACAGCAGATTGGATTTGGAGCTGCCTGTAATAATTTATGACTACTTTGTCTTGGTTGGATTATTGTGTTGCTTTGCCTGCTTATGTTGGATTCATTAGCTTGGCAAGAGCTTCAGCCAGAAAGACAAGGTACAGGGAGAAGCAAGGGGGAATTTGGGGAAATTTAGATCTACAAAAAGGTGATATAAAAATACTGGTGAACTTGAAAAAGGTTATCACTCTTGTTGTTTTGAACATCCTTTGTGCTATGATTTCTCCCCAGTGGTAAGAGAAAGAGATGCACACAAAGAGCAGTGACAATGAAATCCCTTGTTGCTATAAAAGGAACTTCTGGTCCCTGTATCCACTGCTGATCTCAAGTTCCCAAAAAGAAAGATCAAAAGTATGCTGGAACCGAGCAAGACCCCTTGGGCCTGACAGCCAGCTGGAAGGAGAATCACAGGGTTTGCACCCCCGGAGGGCAAGGTGGCAGACCCAGAGCTCGGGGAGGTGGGAGGCGATAGAGAAGCTGAAGCCACAGTCCCACAGGAGCTGTGTCACCGTAGAGTGGTAAGTTTTGAACCCAGGAATGACAGTGATACTGCAGAAGTTGAAAACACGTGCCTGAAAACAACAGTTCAAAAAGTAACCTAGCAGTGGCACGGCAGAGATGGACAAGCATCAAACAACATGCTGCACTTAGCACTTCTGTTGGTTGGAGGGTGGAGGGATGGAGACTGGCGGTGAGGGAAGCTGCCCTTTCACAGCAGGCAAACAACTGAGTGACAAAAGTCCTGTCTCGGTCCATTCCTGCTGGGATATCCACACCTGTTAGAGGCAAAGATGGTAAATCGCACACACAGGCAAATTGCTCACCATATGGTCTAATTTCCTTTGGAAGCAGTGTGTGGCAAAATGCAGAAGAAACCATGCTACAGCATGCAAATCAAATGCAATGTTATGGGACTGGGCCTACTAGGAGGATCTGTCTGTTCTGCTCCACCGATAAACACACCCAGCTTCATCCCCAAAATAACCACACTTCCATCCAAGTATTTAAAAAAACCAAACGCCACTGATTTTACCTCCCCAACCCCACCATGTCCAAGCTTTATGGCTTCAGTGAAGTGACAAATGTGAGGAAGGAGCAGTTTGGTATGTGCCATGCTTTGCACATTGCACTGATTTTATTACCTCTAACGTTTTAAGCTGACAAGGTAGAAAACATCCTGTGCCTATGCACACAAAGGACCAGTTCAACATGGGGGTGTCTGAACAGCTGAAATTAGTTCACATCCCACACAAATGTATTTGTAGAAATAATTTCATATTGTAGTCTAACTGGGTTGAACCATCCATTTATATGCCTGTTTTCTTGACTTGTAGCTTTCCCTTTCAAAAATATTATGGCAGACCTCTCTTTCTCCCTGAGGCTGGGGCCAGCTTAGAATGCTACTTTAGGATTACAATAAATAAACTTACAAAAACCATAAACAAGAAAAAAAAAAGGCAACTCCGAGCCATTCATCATTTTTCCTTCACTTCTTTTTTCTCCCTACAGCTATTGCAGTAGCCCTTGATGAACCCCAAATGTTCCTTGCTCTTCTGTGGCAAGCACTTTGTGAATTGTTTATTAGCTTGGAAAAGTGTTTCTGCCTCTCAGGACAGGCATCAGCAGAAGATATCTGGGATGAGTACTCTGTAAAGACAGTACCTTTATGCCTTAGGAACCGATGAACTATTCCAAATGATCCAGCGCTATGAACCATGCTGAACTGAAGACCAAAAAATGTTACCTTCCATCTCTTCTAGTGACTTTAGTGTTGTCTTCATTATCATCCTCTGTTCTCCCTTGCCAATTCAGTCAGCAGTTTGCCTCCTGTGCTGCATACCAGCTGACAGATGTATCCTTTTCGTTTCACATACTTTTAAAGCCTTGGGCACTGCTTACTGGAGATATTTATACAGCTCTGGGACCCAGTTGCTGGAAAAGTAGTTTGTACTGAATATTTGTTACATGTTCTACAAGATCCCACACACTCTTACTTTGCATAGAGTAAAACAAAAAGAAAAAGGTGCCGATGCTTCGTATGCATTTTGCATGGAACATATACAGTAGACATTGCCATCTTCTGACAATCTTTCAAAGGTTTTCTCCATAACAGGATCAATTACATGCGAAACAATTTTTGTATATGCCATGGTGGGTGCCTTCAAAACCTATGTACCACCAAGTTTCTTCATTTCCTACAAGCAAAGAGAGTGGGAGAGTGTCTTCCTCCTGCACATCACATGACATCTCTGTGTCCACTGGAAGAGGAAGGACATTTGCAACAAAACACACTACCGAGTCTGTTCCCCCGCAGTGGTCAGTAAGAGCAATCAGTCATGTGCTAATTCTGCTGGTGTAATTTCTTCCTCTTATTTTAATCAATGTGGGACAAAGTGCAGAACTGGTACAAAGATTTTTATTTTGAATTCTGTTTTCTTATATGTGTATTTCACTTTCAGGATACCTTGTAGGTATATTGGCTACCTATTGAATGACCATCTCTGGCTCTGCTGGAGGAAGGTGGTGAAATCTGAAGGCTCTTTTGCTGAGTATTTTACTGCTGTTCTCTCATTTAGATGGTGTAGAAAAAGCGATAAACATAATATTTAAAAAATGCCACAGCAGAACCCTGAAGGTAAAACAGCTGGCCTTTGCTTCAGTTTCTAGGGCAGCATTTTAATAAACATTAGGCATGGTGATTATGGAACATTTTATCAAGAATACATCATTTCCAGCATTATTCTGTTTTTGAGTCCATATTAGCATAATAACTTGCGTTATTAGTATAATTTGAGATGTTTTAAGGACATGGCTGGAGAATAAGAAGCTCAGGCTGGAAAGCGTCTGATTGCCAGTTGCTTGTCTTGCTTGCCAGGGCCAATTAACATATTTCTTCCATTTTTGCCTTTGTTTGACTTATCAAAATACAAATGTGCTGCAGACTTTCAGAATCACTTAGGCTCCTTGTTCAGGCTTTAGAGGCACATAGCAACACGAAGCACATTCATGCAGATTAAGTGCTCTTTGGAGTATTAGAAACCACTTAATCTGTATAAATATGCTTCAGGTTGCTCAGTTTTTACAACACCTTGAGAAGGAACTGCAGTGGTTCAGAAAAGCGTGTGATGCATTATTTAAAAGGAGATATATAATCCATGATAAGTTTATCTTCCAAGTGACTATTGTCAGAACCATAGTTTTATTTTTTTTGTATTTTTGTACTTCATTGCACTGTGTTAATGCAAGTGACAAAGGGAATTTCCTATTATATACTCTATTACTTTCAAAATTCTGTTTTTATCACTGCTGATTTAGAAAATAAGCATGAGAGATGTATAAGTACTGAGCAATTTTACTTTACAAATTCGTGCAGCAGGAAGAATTTACGCTTAAACAGAAAAAAGTAAACAGTATTTATTTTCTCATCTAGCTAAATATGTTAGCCCATGCATTAAAAAGCATACCTTTTTAGTTTCCATTGACTCTAATTTTCATTTGCAGTGGACCTGAAAAGAATGAGGTATGAGACAGAACTAAGAACAGCATATGGGGATGTTAGGTCTTTTGCTTTCAGGGTTTACAGTGTCATTTAGTCTGATAACTCTTCACACTGTAGTTTAATTATTGCCAAAAATAGAAAGCATGGTTGCATTGCGCAGCTTTTCCAGAGGATGTCTTACAGATCCTGAGATAAATTTAAGCTCTATATTTAATATATTTGAAAGTATAACTGTGTTGCATTCTGAAATGCCTTGTTATTCAAATGCTTGCACCAGCCATTTGTAAGCAGACGGTGACATAGACAAGACAGTGTTCATCATAACATGCTGAACTCAGAGTAGTAAATAAGACTTGTGGTGGTCACAGCAATGGAGACTGGATGCCCTCTGAAGAACAGAATTCAATATATTGAACTCCAATTTTAGTAACAACTTTTGAGCTTTAGTATCAATAAATACCTATTATCTGAAAAACCTACATTCTGTAGTCCACCTCGAAGTATGCTTTAGTAAATGCCAGTCTTCCCTACTTGTATTTCTGGGGCTATTGGCCCCCTGAGTTGAAGGTGCAGCATCCATTCCAGGTGCGGTAAGTCAGTGCTAGGTGCTGGAGGCCAGTGCCGTGTCCCCTGCCCTTCGCCTGCCCTTCCATTTGCCAAGGACGTGCCGTTGCAAGGAAACACATCGAGGCTCATCACTCCTGGAGGTTCTCCTGTGTGGGCAATAATGGCCCTGAAGCAGGACTTCCCCTGCCACCATGATCATAACCTCACCGCGGTTTTAACAGATAGATTCGTAAATTTACAGGGGTTTTTTTGGTAAGAATTCCACATATTCTTCTTTTGTAAAAATAAAAATTAAAAAAATTACAAAGAATCTTTGGAAATTCTGATCTTTTGCTGTGATAAGCAGTATTCAACTGCAATAAACTGGGTGAATAAGGCTTCTCAAATGATTTCAAAATGGATCTAAAAAAAACTGAGGTAATTAAGGTAGTTTTCTTAATTTTCATCCAACTTCAGGTGCAGGTTGCATTGTATGTGAATTGCACAAAAAATACCAATACTTTTCTCACTGTGGGCTCAGATTTAGTTCCCTGGGTTATATTCAGTGCAAACACTGAAATGTATATGACCTCTATTGCGCAGAGGTCCTTTGCCAGAAGCTCATTGCAGGAATGGGCTTTAATATTTTTTGCATTGGATTTTACCCTACTGTTGGTTTTATCATTCTTGATCTCTGCAAATATGCTTTATTGTCTGGATCATTTAATTTTGTTAGGCAAACGTGCTTCATTTTTTAATGATAAAATGTAAGCATGCTCTTCAATAATAACTGTTTTTCCTTTCAGAGCAACTGATGCATAAAGTCTAATCTTTTGTAGTTAAAGGAAGATGTTCTTTAAGAATTGATTTAGGGTCTGCCTTTGTATAACTAATTTTTAATTACATGCAGTCAGACCTGATTAATCTGAATTAGTATGCAAAGCCCCTTTTTAAAACTAAATAAAATCAGATTAACGAGTAAAGGATACATACAAGGATGTGTTATAAGGTTGGTTAAAAGTGAAATCCTTCTTATTCTTAAACATACAGACATTTCTGTCTGAACAGTTTATGTCTTCTAATTGGCTACATAGTTTTGCTGTGTTACAGAGCTTTAATTCTTTTTGACTTTTGAGTGAAGCATCTAGGCATCATAATAATATTATGCAATAAAATGCCTTTGTAGGATTTTATAACCAAAACTGGATTTAACAAGCTTGGTTCAGCCAATGCCTTTATGAACACAAGTGTGTTTAAAGAGGTGGCATTACATTGCAATTTCAGAAGTCACTTTGCTTTTAAACAGTGGCTAATGCAACCTGATACAAATTAAGAGCAGCTGCAATGAGGGTGAAGCCCTCCTGCTTTCCTCCAATCTCTCCTCCCCTCTTGCTCCTGGACACCCACTTATTTTGTACTGGGTTTGTTGCTTATTGGACCACAATACAGAATTTCTGCTAACTAAAATGGCAGAAAATAACCTGGTAAAGAGTGAATATGGACTTTTTTTGCTGGTAGAGCAAACTGAATGAGTTTGCCTAGGGGTCAGCCAAGCACTGAAGTTGATGGGCTGGAGGGGAGAGGGTAAATGTGTAATGGGGGGTGGGCAGGAAGGGCAGTGGAAGGAAGAAAAGGAAAGAGGGGTCAAAATCTCTGTCTTTCACACATCGTGGACCTTTGTTCAGCTCAGTCATAGTGTGGGACTGTGCCCTAAGGAGGCCAAATTCAAGTCTGCAGCTCAGCGATGGGCTTGAGCACCCTGTTTAGCAGCTTCACTAAAGTCAGCTGGATTTAAGTATGTGCTTTAAACAGAAGTAGATTCAACCCTCCACAATGGGGATCTGATTAAAATGTCTCCTGACTGTGCCCCATCACTGCCTCTCCATACACACGCTTTTCCTTGGTGGGAGCATGCAGATCTCCTGTGTTTCGGCTAATGGGAGCAAACCTGCTCTTCTCTGGGCAGAGGCCACTGGTATGTAGAAACCTACTTAACTACAATTGCCTTTTTAAATTGTTTGCAGCCTATTATATTGCTGCTACACAATTATTTCTATTTGTTAGAACTGCACAATACTGTAACTCCGCATCTCATCTGTACATCTTATCCGTGTTTCTAAAACAAAACACAGCATGTGACACTGTTAGCATTATGTTGGAAAAAATTATTAAAAACCTTCTCAAATACAATGGGAAAGGCTACTCTAGCAGGACATTGGCTATTTTAATTTGAAATGATAAATACACATCTAGGGGAGGACAATAGAGGCTTTATACTTGACTAACCCATGCCCTATTTATACTACTTTTTGCCATGATGTATTTCTGTACTGTGCACAATAAAATACAAATGACTCAAATTCATCAAGAAGAGATTAATTGGCACATAATAGGGGGTCTGGCTACTATACTGGCAAGCTGCTAAAAGAAAAGAAGAAAGAAGATTGTGGAAAAGGGAGCATAAAAATACATGTGAGTGCAAAAAGCCAGCAACTATAGGAATAAGTCTATGTGGAAGCTAAGTCCAACTATGTGACTTGGTTTATATCAAAGAACAATAGCAACATTATGAGACTCCTACGTCGAATGATTTCTGTGGGTCATTCATACATTTCATTATTTTTTGTTAGGCTTAAGCTGAATTGCTTGAGCAGACAGGTGGAGGTTTGATATGGTTGTTTGGAAACTGTAGGAACCCAGATGAACAGAAACCACAACCATGCTGGCATGCTGATTACATCCCTCCAAGCTGAACGACCTAACACTGCAAATCCTTGACTCTCTGATTCGACAGTTTGCTTAACTGGGGCCTAAGTCAGGAAAACTCATTGCTTTTTTCTTCTTTTTTTTTATTTTTTTTTTATTTTCCTGTTTCTTATGACTATATTCCCCATTCCTTTCTTGTACTGCTGTAGATTTTCAACAATGATCACATTATTGGACAAACCTCGACTCTCTTTCCCATCCCCCATCAAAAAAGAACAAACAGAAAGGCTGTACAGTGTCTTAAAAATCTGCTGTTGCACTTATGAACTTTAGCTGTCAGGCACTTAGATGCAATGTTTTCCAGGAGGGAATACAAATCTGTCCATTTCAGTGCTATTCCGCTTGCCCTTAATTCTCTTCCTTCATTCTGGATAAATAAAAAGATTAATTCCCACACATTCCTGAAGCTCTGCTTGGCTCTAAATTAGATCAAGTTGGGAGTTTTGCTCATTACAGCTCTTCTTCCCTGCTGGCAGAGAGACTCTTGTCTTTGTCACTTGTCTTCTGCCTGTCCGCCTGTCCTTACAATTCAATTGTAAATCCCACATGATCATCATTCAACCAAAGAACAGACTATTGGGACTCTTTAGCATGCTTCTTACTGTAAAATATGTACAAATACATGCACATTACTTCCAGACAAACCCATATACTGCTAATAAAGTTTTAGATGCATAGAAAATAATGTAGATGAAAATACGGTGGAGCACAAATTTTAAATGGCTGCTTATCTCATTAGAATGACATTTCAGCATTTCAGTGTGCCGGAGTGTCAATTCAGTTTTGTGGGTCCTCCCCTTCAAGAAGAATTACTGTCTCTCCTTATGCAGGCATATTCTGTGACAACAGTTCCCACCATGTTTTTAATACATATGAATATACATTTTAGATGCATAAAAAGCTATACATAGTATGAATCATCTGTTTCATAAAGTTGACTATGCTGTTGTCAGAACCTATAAAAATAATGTGACAGGCAGACCTTAGCAGAGTGTCTATCCACCAGCTATTGAGAAGACAATCAAGCACGTTCAATCTTCATCACCTCAGCTGGAAATCTGCCCCTGGAAGCCAGAGGGAATACAGACAGGCAGGAAGCCAAAAGTTTGACAGATCTGATTTTTCAATAATCAGGAATATGTGCTTCATAGCAGAGGCCTTTGAAAATGCCTTTTCAGTCCCACCTTCCTGTTTATACTGAAGGAGCTCCAGGCTGAGCAATTTTGCTGATTACAGCACCAGTGAGACTGACCAACATGATACCATCTAGAAGCATTGCTGCTTTATAAACTTTGCAACCTTTCTAATAGCTTCCTGAAAGTTCGTGCAGATTCCCGGAGGTATGCTATGCTCCTATACAAAACTTTCATCAGGGACAGGTGAAAAATATACTCCTGGTCTTTCCCTTCCTCTGCAAGAGGCACACCTGTACACGAACATGGGCACGGACGCAGGAGGTCTCTTTCCTGCCTGTCATTCTAGATGGCCACAGACAAGCATCACTGAAAGGATTTTTCAACAGAAGAATAAGTTCATATCATATTCAGTGAAGTCAGGCTGATATTGCTAACAATTTTTTTTTGTTGTAAAGCCAAATGACAAAGTCGAGTGGCAAATGATGGCAGTAAGCTCCAATCTTCTTTCAGCAGAAAAAAAAACTTCACTCCCTTTTAGGGGGTTGTCCTTATGCATGCTTTTTTTAGAAAAGTGCTAAAATACCAAGATTAGTCAACACAAAGTGGCCAAACCACATGACAAATTGGCTTACAAAACTAAGCAGTTAGTTCTGCGAACAAGGAGCCAAGGACAAGATCTTCGCACTTTTCTATCTCTTTTATCCCCTTGTAAAAGCGCTAAGATGATTTGAGTGGCCAGTGTGGACACAGGGATTTTGCTTATCACTAGGTCAGTCAGACCATATACATTTTATCATCCACGAAAAGTGTAAGAACAATAATAAAATAACCCCAAAAATGCCTTTGGGAATTCATACAAAGGCTTTTTTTAAGTGATGAAAAAGTAAAAATAATGTTGAGTTCAGCTTCAAGAAAGTAAACCTCGCGTGCGCTATGAAATTATGTGAAATTTTATGTGATTTTGAGTGATAATGTTTATGACCATATGCTTGCTAATAAGTCCTTCTATATTTGCACAGCTGAGCTGAATTTCACCTAAGAAATTTGGATTTAGGTGAAATTAGCAGGTTTTTATACTGAAAAGCATTTATGAATGAGAACAAGAAACTGTACTTATCTCGCTATTTTTCTTGAACTAGCAAGCTCATTAAAGATATTTAAAAACAGTTTAGTACATGCTTGACCTCGAGCCCTCATTTGGGCTTGACTTTAATGATATGCAAGTTCTCATTTGATTTAAAGCATAGGTTGAAACCTTTTCAAAAGTGGAGATAAATTTCCGTAATGCAGATTTGCCTGAAATTCAGATAAGACACAGACAGGTGAAATGTTACATCACATTGATATATACTACATGGCTTTTTCTTCAAAATTGTCACCTGTCAACCCCTACAACCTGGTTACTGTATTCAGAGACATGGGAAAGTTCAGAAAGGAATAATTTTCATTCCCTAAATTTCAATAGCCTCAATTCTACTGAAATACGAGACACAAAAGCTCTCTGAAAGAGAAGAAATCATTCATTTAAATTAAGATGCAAATGTAATAAACATTTGGATAGTATAGAGGCATTTCTGAAAGTGAAAAATGTGTATTTAATATAGCACTTGTAAAGGCAGACAGGGTATAAGGGGCAAACTTCTGGTGAAATCTACTGAGCTGTGCTTCTGTTTCCCAAGTTCAGCACTGGAAGTCCCCTTGCTTCTTTTGAAAACCAGCTTGAACAAAACACTAATGAATATACATAGATGTAACAAATCCTGTACTGGCAGAGGAACAGATTTTATGACCTAATAGGTCTTTTTCTCTCTCCAAAGGCTATAATTCTTTGGAAAATGAATCTCTTTCCATGGAAATATGGCTATCTACTGCCCAAAACACTATTGTTTTACAGAATGATAAGAGTTAGTTATACCTCGTACAGCTCACCTACGCTTTGGTAAAAGTAGAAAATAAACAGATAATCAAGCTATTAACAATAAAGGCCCCAGGAGCATAAATGATTTTTTTTAAAACTACATTAAACAATTACCCCATTTCTAGGCAACCCAGCCTGCTGCCTGAATAGTTTTGTGTTTTCCATAATCCCACTAAAGTCTTACGCAGCCTTGCTGAATTTAATTTCTTCAGTTTCCTATTTGTATCCTTGTACTTTCTCAAATTAACCATTATTCTAGTGATACAGAACTATACAGAACCTTTTGATTAATGTGCTACCAAACACAAGGAGCCTTCAATATAGCTGAGGTTTCCACAGGGATCAAACCAGCCTCATCTGCTTCTTTATGCCAAATTACAGAAATCATGTAACATGGCACACATTCCTCCCTGCTTTGGCAATCCAAAACATTGTTTAAACAAGAAGGTACTTTGGCACTGCATATAATTCCCAGAGTTACAAAGAAGAAAATTTCAGAGGGGTATGACTCAACAAACAGCCTTAAAAAAAAGATCTACTTTCATTTCCTGTTGGAATCAGTAACAAAATAAATTCCCCTTTTTTTTTTCTGACCAGCATCAAATTAGCTCTTTCCAATGTGAGCCAAACTCAGCTGCTGTTCATTTGGTACTGTTTTCCTTTGTGCTTTAGGCTAGGCTATGCAATTAATTTTTACTAAGGTCTGTTGAGTAATTTTACTGAAGCCCACTAATTTTTACCAAAGCCCTCTGGATAATTTTATTCAGGTCTGCTCAGCAGGAAACTGTTCTGGCTCCAGCTCTGATGGTCTAGCCAAATGCTGGATGCTGCCCTCATATCTGGGAGCAGTAGCAGAGCGCTGCAAGGGCTTCCAGAGAGATCAGGGCATGTTATGGATACAGTGGCAGGGATGTGCCTGCGATTTGGGTGAAGTCTGCTTAAAATTGCTTTTATTCCTAATTCATCTGGAATCTCTTGTTTGAGCTGATGCCGTGTGCATTTTATTCATCTGATATTTTTTTATCCCATGTTGGTGTAACTCCATGAAGTTTAGAGAATTATTTTTATTTATAATATTGCTAAGGAGGGAAGAAACAGGTCCTGTTTACTCAGGAGTTTTTCTTAAACTTAGAGCTCACTATCTGCCATTTGTGACAGTTTATCTGTCAGCCTTTTTTGGATGTGATGATTATATTATTTGTGAATACATTTTGTCCTCCTTTTACATGACAAGTTAAACAATAGATATATTTCAGTGTCTTGGCTTAATGAGGTCTTTCCTAACCTAATAAGCACAGCTTGCTAATTCCTATGTATGAAATAAAAGATGAACACAGAAAAGAAGAGATTTATTTTTCTTCCTTTTCATGTGAATAGCATTTTCATAAAATTGTTGAGAAGTTGTATATATCTGTGGAGAATAAAGGCAACTGAGTCATCCCCTTTATAGCCATGTAAAAGCCATTCTGAAATCCATGGGAGCTGGAGGTACTTCAGGGACAGAAGATCAATCCTTTCTTAAGTATGAAATCCTCAGAAAAGATTTCAATTGTCCAGAACATCTACTTTGGCCTCAAACCATTGCTTGACATATTGATGTGTGTATTTTCTATACGCTCCTTTAAACAGACTGAGGAATCAGACGATGCAAGCTTTGCTACAGAAAGCACACACTCCTTTTTGAATATCAGGATAAATTGTTTCCAAAAAAACCCTGTGTTACTTAGGACATATTATATCCCTAGTGCTGTGGACACCAAAAATCTCTGTGTGGGAATGTTTTTCTCATGTCCTCTTGATATTTACAGATGTTGCAATCAATGTTGTCTTCCACCTCTAAATAAGGAGTCCAGAAGAGGTAGGGGCTTCTCTCATTTACATACCAGCTGGAGCCACAAAGCCATTTAAACACTTATCTCTCATTCATTTTTATGGAGCACTGGTTCCTAAATGCTTTTGTGGATCTAGCAAGTTATATTTCCTTCTCTTTCTTGAGATGAAGGCAATTATATGGCCAAATTCCTTCAAAATCCAAGAATAGTGTTGTCACTGTAATGTATGCTTTTTGATCAGTACTTGAAAACTTGTCAGTATATTTTACTGCTGTGCTCAGAAACATAATTACATGCTTTATAAAGTATAATCAATATTAGCACACTAAGGCAGAGAACAATCTAGATCTCTTAATTTGCCTGCTTTCCATGTTAATACATTTTTCAATATGTTTGGAAACATTAGCAATTAAATACCATCATAACTTAGAGAGAGAAGTGGAAAAACAGCCTGGGTCAGGTGTTCCAGCTCTTCTTATGCTTCCTTAGAAATATAAAACAACCTCCAATGGTGTTTACCTGGCCCATCAAACTAGTTTTACCTCTCCTTTCTATGGCTGGGGCAGTGCAGGACAGCCAGAGCGCGCTGGTGACTCTGGCTTATTAATTTTAACTAGACACGGGGCCTGAAGGTTGTTTAATACCTCTGGACTACAGCTTTCTCTGCCTCTTCAGAGGCATGATTAACGCAGTCGGCGGTGCTGTGTCTAGAGCTCCAGTCTTCTGACTAACACTTCTTGTAACCACACTAAAACAAAGCAATGGATGCAGCTATCCAAAAAAGCAAAAAATGCATGCTATCACCCTTTCATTTCCTTGCTGCACTTTATGGCCAGTTTGGTTTCACAGATAAAATGCTCCATTTTTAGGAGATGCAGGGGAAATCAGACCCTGTGGGCAATGGTGGGGGAACAAGTCTGCTCCGCTCTGCTCTACCAGCTTGCAGTAGTCCCCTGGGGGCAGCTACCACACCTATGAAACACTGAAGTAAGATGCTATATTCGCCTCACTTTTACAATGCAAGAGCAGTGCATGGAAGAACTTGCATGGAGAAGATCCTTGGCTGCTGGTACAAGGCTTTTTTAAGTATCTTGTAGTGTCAAGAGTCAATCTGGCCCTAGTATACCTCTAACTTCATACTTAAGATCAATGGGGCAACCCTTCCATAAAAATGAGGAATGTAGAATGCTATTAATCCAAAAAGGTACTATGTTTAATGACACATTACCTAAAATATATTGTCTGCTGGTTTCAAAGTTAACAAAAAAATATAACATGCAGGTGGCTCTGTCTGTGAAATAAGGTTTATGTCTAGAGGTATCCTGGCTGTTGCTGGAACACCATCAAACTCTCTTCTACCCATAAATATCAGCCTTTGGAATGATCCAGGGCAGGACCAGCTATAAAAAATGCTGTTTGCTATTAACAAACTCAGTGCACTATCCAAACAAGATTAGGGAACTCTAGGAGTTGGCCATGAATACGCAATTATGTGATTTCAGCAGAGGCAATATATGCTCTAATATTAAGAAGGCACCACGGGATTTAAGAACCTATCCTACTCGAAAAGAAAATCAGATTTCAAATATATTAGACTCAGGGTAAACTGAAGTCAGCTGGTACCACTAATCATTAATCTGCATTACTGAGATACAAACCAAACTCATACATTTTGCACCCCAAGGCAAATCTTGAGTTATTTAAAAACACCCAAAACCCAAAAACCCCCAAACTCATTTTTGCCAGTATTGGGCAGTCATGGGATGACATAGGATGTAAGACCTCTGAACCTGCACCAGGCCCAGCCATTTCAAAATCATACAAATATGTGATTACTCCAATCGTCCCTTATGACTAAAACTTCACATTTACTTTTCAAAATGGATCTTTTGTACTCCTTCCCCCTTATCTGCTCTTACTGACTGAAAATGATCGGAAGTGCCAACCGGTCTGCAGAAGGGACGAGGCAAAACTCTAACACTTCAAAGTCCAAGCACCTCAGAGGCGGCAGCAGCCCTCACCGGCCTTGCCTGCCTCCCAAAAAGCCCACGGGAGACATCCGCACCCATCAATGGAGCACCTTGTGTCAGCCCCGCTCCTCCCAACCTCACCCCTTCCTTCCTGGCAGCTAATGAGGGACCTCACTGCGGAGAGGGAGAGATGCTATGCCCAGAGGCAGCTGCTTTGAATAGTGCCCCGTTAAACCGGTGTTCTAGTTCTTCTGCTCTTCATTCTCTGTACTTCTTCTGCACGTCCTGCTTTCCCTTAAAGCTAAAAATGTAGGGGACTACAGCAGTTAACTGTCCATAGGCATACATTAAGAGGGTGCAAAGAAGGTGAGCCTATAGTTTCCCTTTATGGGTGCTGTTCAAGGAAAAAAAAAAAGGGGGAAATCGATGAGCACAGAAACTAGCATAAAATTAAAGCTTGTGAAACACACAGTCCTACATTTATTTATGCTCATTTAACCTGTTAAATGGGCTCTTAGCAGGCCATAACTTTTCCAAGTGTCTCTGCCTAGACCAGCCCTCACAGTGCTACCTCCTTAACGCTTTCAGAAAAAAGTAAGGCAGCAAAGAGATTTAAAGTTCATTTGTCACTGGGTGCTGTGACTGAGAGTGCACTGCGTGTTTGTCACTGCGCCTTTCAGAAATACAAAAGTGGATGTTTTCCTCTTACCACTGGCCCCCTGTTAGCAGAGCAGCGTACAATTGTGAGCTCCTATGGACTGTTTTCAACAGCTACAGGCTGCAAATGAGAGTCAAATAGAAAAGGAAAACACAAACAACTGTGAAACAGCATAAATCTGCCTGTTTACTTTGGAGACCAAATTGTGTTTGGAGACATGTCCTAAAGAAATACATGATTATCCTGCTGTCCGTGCACCTTATTACTTTTCTATGGTGAGAGGCCATGAGGAAAAATGAGGAAGATGTTTTGGAAGGACACTGAAAAAAACGAGGGGAGGAGCAGTAAAGAAATTAGCAGCAGAGGAAGGAGCTTACTAAGCCGTTACATGTTGGAGGGACTCTCCCTGGGCTCCAGGCAGCTTTGCTTGGCATTTGTACAAACTTGCATTGGCTTCTTGAGCCATAGTCCCGTTTCTTTCTCTAGATGTTTGCATCTCTGTTGTCCTTACATACCCCAGCTTATCAGCTTTGTCTAGTTTTCTTAGGAAAAAGCGAAATAAAAACCTAAATCAAACGAAAGAAGAGGAGAACTTCTATCAGTACATAAAATCCTTCAGGCAGATTTTCATCTGGAAAAACATGAAGGAATGAAAGGGAATGCATAAGTGAGCTTCTATGAACAACAATAAAATGTAGTGATGAGAAAGCACATACAAAATAGAGCTGAGCCATCAGCAGAAAGCCCACAGGTTGCTCCTGCAGCACACAAATGTCCAGCCTGACATTTGAATGCCCAAAGACATCTGTATCATTCGCTTCCTCAGGGCACTGTGGGCAGCCTTTAACAGTTACCCTAATAAATGGTGTGAGGAAAACGCCCTCATACTTTCCATTGATATCCAAAATGTTTCCTTGGAGAAAACAAATAAAACAAGCATGAATATGTTTAGGCTCTTAAATTGTGACATTCCTTACAAATGAAAATCTGGGCCAAGAGTTAGCTAAATTTAATAAATATATCTCTTGGGAAAAAAAAAACAAAACAAACCAAACAATCAAAACCTAGTACAGATCAACCAAAGGTATGATACAGAAAACAGTTGTCTAAATTATTATTATTATTTCATTGTATAACTAGCTCTACAAGGGACTCAACGTGACAGCTGAACACCCTCACTATACAGATCGATTAGCTGCTTCTCAAGACGTCCCTCCAGGTTGGTGTTGCTGATTCTGTTCCACAGTTTAAGGTTATAAGGGAGCATAAGAAGATCCATTTCCCCTTTGTCTTGCTTATTTGCATCAACAATCCTTTTAAAGTATGAGTAGAGAGAGAAAAAAAGAAACAGAAGGAGCAGACTATAACTAAAACCTCTAAACCCTGTCAAAGGTGAGAAACAGGTCAGGAGGCAACAGTGTCCGGGGTAAAAAGAAAGCCTTGCTGTGATTACTTTCTTCACAGAGATAAAAAGGACCAATCTGGGGCACTTAAGTCTCTTCATTGCTCTGGGCAAGTAACTTGCTCTGTAATTGTGCTAGGTTGCAGGGTCAAGCCAGGCTTCAGTCCTCTTGGCCTTGGACTTCCCGCCTGTGGCGAAGCTGCAAGCAGGCTGGTGTTTATTTGCTTTGAACTTGGTAGCCTACACATGTAGTTTCACTGTAACTGAAGGCTATCTTCAGTTATTGCTGACGTGGACCTTCCCTTCCTCCTTCTGTGGCCCTTCTTTTGTGGTGGGATTTTGGCAGAACAGCCCTAGCTTGGCATTAGCTGCTGTGGGAACCCACCCTGTGCATGGGACCCACCTTCTGGGCTAATGAAAGGGCCGTACTCGCAGAACAGTGATGTTTCCTGCTGTGGCATCAGCTGCAGCTTGCTAAACCCTTGCTCTTCTGTGCTGGGGGGTTGGGAGCCCTTCTGTGGGATATGAGGGGGCTTGTGGAGTTTGGGCTCTGATTCCTCGAGGACCAAGTATCTACTACAGAGCAGCCAGTGTGGAGGACTGGACTCAACGATGCCAGTGTACTCCTCCACGTTGCCCTTGAAGAAATGTGGAAAACCATACCCTTTACATATCAAGAATCAATCTTACTCCTATCAAGGTTAATGGCAAAGCTGCAATTTATTTAAGTGGAAATAAGATCAGGTCCCGGGTGGCTGGAATTAGAGCTTGGAGCAGGAAAAGACATTGAAAATTAAGAAGGTGGTTGTGGGTGGTTATATGGACATTTTTCCACTGTTGTGCTGGCTAAAACAGCCCCGCAGCCACTTGTTTTTGCCCTCTTTGTTACACTGACCCCAGAGCTTGTACATAGAGATAAATTACCTTTCAGGATGGAGAACAAGCAGTTTTGGTGGGGGTTAATTTTCAGATGCGTGAGATCCCTCATGTAGTCCATTCTGTGCTCCCCCATACGCTTTGCAGACACAACAGGGAGGGTGACAGGGAGCAGGGACAAGCGACCAGAGAGGTTAGGAGCTGCTTAAACTACTTTTAACACCATTTCGCTTTTCTTTACTTTCTTCCTACTGTTTTTCCTGTTCCCATTTCCAGTCATCAAGATCAAGAAGCAAACGATGTTTCACCTCTTCTTGTCATCGCTGGCTGCGCTGGCCCTGTCATCTTTCAGAGACTGTGGTAGTGCTAAGGGCAAGTTCACGTAGATGAGGTGGCAAAACTCTTACCCCAGCTGGAAGTCAGAAAGTTGGCTAATGCCCTCACAAGTATTCAGACTTTATGTGCATTGGACACTAGTGTGAATTACTGTCACTTAACAACCCACAGCTTATCACTTGAAGTACAATAGCTGCCAACGTGCGTGTCCTCAGGCAAATATAAAATGAGCTGGCTTACTTAAGTCTCTCTTGTAGAAAGCTGAACTAGGGCAAATCGCCTCAAATTTCCCGAGGCAGATCATGGTGCTGATATATGGTGACCTGACTCTATATCTAAGCCCTTAGTCCAATAGGAAGCACATGAATATTTTAAAGGATCTACTCCTAAATATTAAGACATTACTCTATAAGTCATCAAACTGCTATAGTATGATATTCCCTTCTGGGAAACGATACACTGTAACTTACCCTGCCTTACAGTTTATTTGCCTTCCAGTTTTTCTCTTTTTGCCCAAAAACATTATTGTTTCTTAAACTTCGTTTAAAAGTGCCATTAATTTTATGGGTCCATTGCCAGCTGTCGTTGCTGCTGTCGGTCCCTCCTCCCAGCTCCTCTGACTCAGCATTTCGTGAAACCGCACTTGGCAGGAAGCACAGTTTTAGGGGGACCAACTGTAATTTAGACAAAAAGACCATTAGCTGCACTCAGCAGCAATGGCAAGACTGCTTTTGTGCTGCTGTGTTAAAGCAGACCAAGGCCAGGAAGAAATACATTATTTATGTTTACTAAGTTTTGGATAGACAGCTTTTCAAAACTTACCCTGCTTCTTTTGCAGTATTTTGGTCAAATAGATTACAGGCTCTAATAAGAGATCCTGCTCCGTGGCACTAAGCACTTAAGGTTTAACAGGGTCCAACCCACAAACCCCCAGATGTTTCTGTGGGCACTTCAAAGGACCGTGGCATTTTCTAAACTGGGAAGACCATTGCATGTGGCAACCAACATCAGCATGGTCTTTGATTCTGGCTCCTGCCCCCTGGAGAGTGGATTCCCTCCAGAATTGCCTGTTTTCCTCATTAGGACAGAATTACTGTTTTCTCCATGGCCAACCAGCCACATACTGTTTGTGTCTTCTCTTTTGGATGTCAGAGGAGAAGAGCAGAGGCAGTTATGGGCGATATATTTACTCCTTGTCAAGGAGGGATATTTCTATTAAAAGAGTAGAACTCTTTCCTGATACAGTCAAGGTCTCCTGGACTTGTCAAGGTAGATGCTCATTTAAAATATACAGCTTCTGACAAAACAAACAGAAGTTTTCCGTGGGAACAGAGCAGTCAAAAAGATTATTCAGCCTTTATTTTAAGCAGACTGTACAGTGTTAAGGACAGGTCAAGGATAATGAGCTGTGATTGTAAGAGTCATCATGTACCAGAGAAAGATGTAGCGATGTGTCATTTCAATCAAGGGAGAGCGAGTCGGAAGGGTATTTGTCTTCTGCCTTGTCAGGGAGAGATCTGTCTCCTCCTGCAGCACAGCAGATATCGGTTTGAACTGGCAGGTTCTGCTCTCCTTTCTGGGCCTCCTGAGTAGAGGAAGAGAAAAGCCCACTGTAGCTTTTGATGCGCTGCAAAGCCTGACTGCAAAACAACAGACTGAGCATTGCAATGCGGTGAAATAAAAGCCATCAGCAATTAAGCAGAATATTCATGACAGTGATTGAAGATGACTTTATTTCTTGCTGCCTTTGTTTAAAGAATGTCCTTTCCATATACTCATAATGTACACACAACAAATGACTACATGGCTGTGGGGGAAATACATAACGCTCTCTGTCTCCGATGGAAGGTTGATCACCAAGTGATTAAAACATAGTTGTTTGGGGTTATTCCCAACACAGACCTGCTAACTTCTTTGTTATTGATGTTATTTGGGCAATTATGCCGAAGTATGTTATGTACGCAAAGAGAAGAATAACTTTTTAATGTAATATCTGAGGTCACGCATGTATACAACTATAAATAAATCTATGTATAAGCAATATTTTAAATGTCTGGCCGACAAAGAAATGAGTATGGAAATTAACACGATCAAATGTGAATGAATATGTGTTTTTTGCATGAATGACACATTCTTTCATTGGAAAATTTGAACTAGCGGCTAAATAAATTCTAAGAAAGGTTTAGGGTATTTTTTTTCATCTTTTTTTCTGGAGAGGAAGAAAGCGCCAGCAAGTGTGATCTGGCAGCACAAATAAAAAAAGCCCCAATACTCAAAAACCCAATGCAACAAGTTGGAACACCTTGATTTTAGTGGAGAAGAAATGCTCATTGGTTGAAGTCTGCTTCCAGGACTGTTCCTCTTTCACAGATCCTATGGACTTTGTAATTGATTAATTTGAATAGGAATTTTTAAGGAATTATCGAGTTAGTCTGAGAATTCAGCTTTTTAAAACAACTCTTCAGGGCTGCTAATCTGTTTGTGATATATACTCTCTTGTCAAGTAAAACCCCACTTATTTTAAAACAGAGCGGAACTTAAAACACTGTGGACAATCAACAGATCTGATTACAAATTTAATGGCCTGATTCACCCCTGCTCTGCTTCAATTTTGGAGCAGTGTGAATCCAGTGCTTTTTATCTCCTCACCCCAGACACAATCTGGACTAGCACAGCAAGAAGCAAGTTTCTGGGAGCTTAAGCTTGTTCTGCTTTATTAATTTTTCTGTTTTTGAGAGCAGCTGTCTTTGAGATTTGTGATCTGTTCTAAAAGCATGACCATTGTGATCATAAGGGCTTGGTGAATTTATTAACCCTACTTGATTAAATCCTACTTTGACTCCATTTTGAAAGAATTAGTTCAGGAATACAGATTTAGATCTCCTCTACCATGTATTCACCAGATGTAGGGTGAACTTTGTAAGCATTTTGTTCCTGCTTTGGACTCAAACAAGAAATATCAAAATATGTAATGTAAATTACTAAAACCAGCAGCTAAGACCTAATTGAGATTTCTTATTCCAGGTCATGAACTTTAAAATGGATCATCTAATGGCACCCAGCTTCCCTTGCAGTCCTAGGAATAAATGTGTGGCCCTGGCTTGACAGTTAAGTGATATTTTGAGGGAGTCAAAAGTGGTTATGTGTTATCTGTGAATAGTGTTTTCCTAACCAAAAATGCTGTGATGAAGGAGATTGTGTTTTAGTCATAGCATCAGATATTTCAGAAAAGAGATGAAGGTTATGAGTTGTCCAATGCAAAGACATCTAAAGGCTTAGAACACACTCAACCTGAACTGAACCTGTAAGCTGTGGAAATTATCCTTTCATTGCACCTGCTTAGCTATTAGTAATGATTTCTTATGTTTAAATATGACCAAAACTCTCCTCTCCTTCTCTCTTTCCTTTTTTTTGAGGGTTTTGTTTTCCACAGAAATCATTAAGTTAATCCTTGATAATCCAAGAAAAAAATAAAGGCAATAGTTCAAGCCCTTTTGCGTGTGTTTAGAAAAACAAGATACAATTCCACCATTAAACCTCTTAATTTTCTATCCAAATTCTAATAAATACTATATGATGTATAACTCGTAAATGTTCATAGCACAGGAACGAGCTGCCTCTGGAAATTGCATGGCTTGAGTGCAGCATAAACTGGCAATTGTAACATGATTAGATGAAAAGGAAAGGGAAGAATTTCTTATGACATTTCAAAGCTTCTTATAGCACAGTACCTTCACCTATAATTGCCAGCCAAGATGTTACCACAGGGCCATGGAGTGTTATTTAAAAGGCTTATAAAGGTTTTTCTTTCCTAAAAATAATGATGAAATTAAACATTGTCATTTAAAAGCTTTTACAAACAGGCTCCTTATCTTCTCCCATTCAGCAGCAGTGCCCGGCTTAGGGAAGTGAAGGGGATGTGCATGATTAGCTAATGTTGGATGATATTCTAAATAACACTGTGTAGAGATTAAGACACTTGGATTTTTCTGAATGTGTATTTTAGTGCTATATAAAGGTGCTAAAATGACAGCTCTGGAGGCTGAAGCCTCCTCTTTACCCAGCAGTAGACAGAAGACAGGATCATTCAGTCTTTGCTTCATTCAGGCTATTCTTCCTCTGTCTCCTACACCTGCCGTTCAGTTTCCAATCAGCCAAAGTTTGCAGTAAGGATTTCTCGGGACACTTTAAAAATTAGGTTAAAGGTGGAAGACCACTGAGATCTTTTACCTAGGAGGTCCACTATCAGTAACTGCTCTTACTTGAATCCATGGTCTAGTAATCTAGAGGTAGAGACTCATTTTCTGATAATCAACTACACCTATAAAATTAAATTCATTGTTTACTTGCTTTCTGGCTGAAAATGTACCTTATCACATGCAAAGCCTTGAAGACAGGTTTTGGTGTGAAAGTGTGTTTGAGAAGAGACTGGAAACAATTTCCAGAAGTGAAGAAGCCGATTTACATTTAAACAGACTCTTTCTTCAGAAAGGAAGTTTACCTGGGGTAAACGGGTGGGTGGGAATGTCCTTTGAGAAGATGTTAATTGTACCTTGGTTCAAAGAACTCTTTGAAATTCCTGTAATGCAATTATGCTAAGTTAGAGGAAGTTGAAGAATTGTGTATTGGCAAAAATGCAGTTAGAATCCCGGTTGAAGTCATGTGTTAGAAGTGCTATTGATGATAACGTTGACACCTGCCTCTGATAACTTCAAAGTCTCTGCTCTCTGAGCTCAGCTAGCAAAAGGACAAACCAAGACAGAGACACCAGTCCAGACCTTCAAGAAGTGTAAATGGAGCTACGCCACTTAACAACAGCACATCAAAACCGAGCTCACCACCTTTTAACATAGAGGATACAGTGACTGCGCTCTACCAAATGAAGCCCAACATCTGTAGACCTACAGCTGTTAGTCGCAGAGAGAAAGGGATCTCTATGACTATCTGCTTTCTCCATGCTGGTGGAAAAAACGAAATTGCTCTGTGTGAATTTCTCAGGAAAGATTGAGTGTAAAAGACAGCTTCCACGTTGGTTTCTGAAGGCACTGTGGTTCTAAGTGTTTCTGATGTCTTCTGGGTGTGAGTTCCACCCTTGCGGGGGGCCATGTTCAGACAGAGTGATGGCAGGTTTTTTTGTGTGTCCCACAAAGTGCTTTGGGAATGATGAATGAAGTCTGAACTGATGAATGCACCCAGAACTTAGCCTTTGGGAATAAAACTCATTACTTTCTGTATCACCCAGGGTTTCGTTAGTGCTGTTTAACAAAAATGTTTGTGTATTTTGAGTCTGCTTTGATAATTTTTCTGTTTTTAAACATAAATCTGATATTTTATTTAATTGCTGCTCTGTTCTGCCCAGTTCTGTGAAATGACAAGCTAGAGCTGAAGAAGCCCAAGCATCTCCTAAGATCACATCCCCTGTTTGTATTTGACTGTGTATGTGGAATAAGAGTGACTTAGCAGAAGTTCAAAGAATGGGAATATTAATAAAGGTGCTATTAACCTTTGTGGGGGATTCCAGATTTTAAAAATAAGGTGGGAAAGGGCTAGATTTTTCTACCCAAAGGACTTCTAATTTTTTGGTTTAAAGTCTGCCCTGTCACAGAGGCTTTGCCTTTGGGTTCTGGTCCCTTGGTTTCCCTCTCTGCGCACCAACCAAAACATGCAATGGTTCCCACCTCAGTCACAAAACTATTTCCTTTTTTTGAGACAATCAGGGAATAGGAAAGGTGCAGAGCAGTCTGGGTCTCCCCTAGTTTGGAGCTCCCATGCAGGTGAAGCACACAACAAGATCTAGGAACTACAGAGCTCTTCTGGCTTCCTTAGTAGAGATGCAGCCAGCCCGAGCCCTCAAATGTTACAGGAGCCAGGCCCTCCCTCTTCAGTTTCAGTCTCTTGTTGCTCCTCTCTTCAGTATTGAATTCTGCCTGGAGAATAACTTAAATAATGGTGGATTTCAGAATTTAGAATTTTACAAGGGAAAATACCCACACTGGTCATGCAGTCCTGTTGTGTACATACTCCAGAGGTGCTTTTGATCTGTTGTTCAAATGAATTCTCAGTGAAAAAATCCTATATAAGTGTGATGAAGAGGAGAAAAAACACCTCAAATGCTGTTGCAGTCAAACTGAAAAATATGGAGTCATAGAATCCAGATGACAAAAATAGATTAATTTTTCATGTAGTGCACTGCGGTTAATCCTTGTGCTCACAGTATACTTTATTTAGAATCACTGCAGAATTCCTCCTCTGATTTTTCTCCCTGAAATTAGCCTGTAGTGCTATGCTTCAGACTTCACAGGAGCCTAAAGGTATTTGATTTAATTTATATCTATGAGTTTTGTTCTTTGTTCATTTATTTTAATCACTGTTGGTTTTCTCTCCCTTTGACTATCCTAAGATTTTTATTCTGATACATCATCGGTTATTGTTATCTAAACTGTTCTCCACTGAATTCAGGTTCTCTAAAATTTCAAGTACAGCAATTTCATTTGAGAATGAGTATCGTTAAATGAAACTGCTGGATTAAACTATCTCAGAAGCAGAATGTGCAGTTATAATTTTTATATAATGTTTATAATGGCAATTCCAATCATCATGCTAACACTTGAGTATTTTCTGAGAATTTTCAATTCAGCATTTTTAGACATAATTATTATTTTAAAGATCATGTAAATGTTTGAAAATTGTAAAATATTATAATGATGTGTTAAGTTGGTTTTTTTGGTAAACATCAGAAATGCACTGTTTCATAATGTGTTCAAAGTTAAACCAAAATATTTCACTGGAGCATGTAAAAATATTTGGATATTGCATCTTTAAAAATTAACATGATCAATGCCTATTGCAGGAAAAAATAGAATAGCATATTCCACAAATTGAAGCGGACTTATCCATTTGTATTTCCTTACATAGTTATCACTTTTCTGCATGCAATTACATTAATATTTTTAGATATCGTATGGTTTGACATTTTGGTTCCAACTGTAGACAGACAACTATGCCTTCAGATGAGTCTCTGCCAGCTAAAAATATGGTCCTAGATAAGTACATACAACCTCCACATTAGTATTAGTGACACCCATAAACAGATTGCTGGGTTGAAATAATTGAACTCCAAAGAGTTCTGTAGCTCATCCGTTATTAAGCTCGATTCTAGCTTGCATATTCGTAATAGTATAAAGCTGAACAGCCTACGTATACGAAGGGTTAACGGCTGCTTCCATTAGAGAATGGTGGTCTGGTACAACGCTGCAGCTCCTAGCAATGTAGGGCCATAGGATACAGGTGAAAAAAGAGTCTCTGGGTCATGGAACCAAGTCCTCACACCATGGTGCTTTTCATGGACAATGACATCACAAATACCTTTTATAAACTGTCTAAATTCCAACTTAAAATTGATCATTTGCTTGATGCTTACACTATCAGAAGGCTGCTCCAGACTGTCACTGCTCCAAAGTTAGAAAACTTGTCATTTAAAATTTAATCTGTCATCAGTGAATCACAGCTTTGTCTTAAACCCTATGCTGGCGTGTCTAGCATCGCAATGGAAGTCAGTTCACCTCTTCCCAAGGAAGCACAGTGGAGGCTCCCTGAGCAGACGGATGAAAACCTTCTCAGTCTTGCTAGAACAGAGCAAACACAAAAACTTCAGGTCGCTGCCAGATAATCTCCCTAATCCAACTGTTGGATCTCACTCTGCATGAGATGAATCAGATCTTTGATGGCAAAAAAAAAGCCTTGTCTGCATTGGTGTAATTGATGATCTCCTTTTCAAAAACCAGAGGGATGTTTTATTCTTTTGCATACTAAGCTCTGAATATGAGACAGCATTCTAGGTACCTTACTGTTTCAAAGACTGTAGAGGATGTGGCTGCTTTGCAGAAATAAGATTTGGAAAAGGAAAGGTTAAGATTTTAGGTGTTTTTCTCCCTACGTTACTCCATACATCACATTTGCAAGTTCCTCTCCATTAAGTCATAAAATTGTAGGAACACATTTTAGCCACAAAGGATTACTTGTTGTCGGCTTTTTCATCTCCCTCTGCCTCTACTTAAACTATTACTCCTGAGATAGGTGTATTTGTTGTGTCAATATTGGTGAACCAGCGTTGCCAATATTTTTGTACTCTGCACACAGAGAGTAATGTCCTGCGAGCAGAAGATGCACTTGAGAATACTTCAGCCCTGGCAGTCAAAGGTTTCACCAACATTGCTTCACTGAGGACAGAAAATTCAGCAGTAGCTGACTTGCAGGGTTCCCAAAAGACCATTTTATTCTGAATCTAAAGGTATGAGAACTTCTGCTTTTAAACCACTGTGCCAGGTAGTTGGAGTAAAAGACGTTATAAAAGCAGCATTTACTTATCTGGATTCCTTGGATTTCTCTGCCACTGTTTATAATGGGATAATCTAGTGCTCAAAAAATGTGAAAAAGCCTTTTGCAGAAAGCAGTAGAAAGACATTTTATGTTCCTTTTTACTGATTACTTTTGCTTGATGCTAGGAAACAATTATTTTAAGTGGATTACTTCCAAAGAATAACTTAATTTCATAATAAAACAAATACTACTTTCCCATTTATTGATGAATCAAGCAAGGTAATTGGATTTATTACTTCTGAATCTATGAGTAATCCTGTTTCCAAATCACATATGTATTTCCTCCTCTGCTTTTATGTTCATCAGGAGATGACACTTATTTATTCCTTCTCTTTCTGGCAGAAATTCACTTTTTTGAATCAGGACAGCAATGCTCTTATGCAGTGCTTCTGAGCTCGAAATAGAGCTAATTTATACTTAGGCAATATGCACCCTTGCTGGAGAAAAATGAGCTTCAGTCATTCTGAGTAGCTAAAAATACAAGTTAATTAAAAACATATCTCGCATTAATATCTATAATATGCACGGTAACAGTGAAGTAGATATAATGATGTTATGATGCTGCTTCATAGCAGGGGCCTGGAAGCTGAGAGGCCCCTGGAACTTATATCCCAGCCTGGTATGTAGGAGATGCCTTTGACGGGCATACACAGCTCATTTCGGGAGTGGCTGTGCCAAGCGATATTGACTCTTCTCCTCCCTTTGCTTTTTAGCTTGATACTGCAAATCCACCATGCTGAATCTTTAGAAGATTATAGATGATTTAAGACATAATAAAATCACAGACGATTTTTCAGCTAACTGAATTAGGAAAATATTTGGTAGCAATTTATACTCCTAGAGCATCTTTCACCTGGAGATCTCACATCAGTTTGCAAACATTAGGTAAACTTCTTAGGCTCTGTACTTAAATATTTCATTTGTTTTACAGGGCTGGTTTGCTCCTACAAAGGTCTACCAGTATAGCTATACCCACTCATACCAACAAATTTCTGAAGTGGAAATGCAGCTTACATTAAAAAAACAGTTCCTCTTTTGGTACAGAGTAAAATCTGCTCCTTGAGGAACTATGTCTGCTTAAAGTGTGATTTCTTTTCATACCTCTGTTCAGCTCAGTAATGCTAGCAAAACTTTTAAGACTAGATCAAGTCATGAACTGAAAGTGCTAAAGAAGCTCATTCAAACCCTGATTATTTTCTTATGTAAAGGGCAAACGACCCTTGTACTCAAAATATATTATTTTATTGATGGGATTCATTGATCAGCATATGACCTTGGTCCCAAAGATGAAAATCTTTTACATTTCCCAGCTTCACCACCTTCACTCTCTGCACCAGTGTTGTCCTGAAAAAGCATTGCTCAAAAACAGACTTCCAGAGCTGAAAGAACACATCTGTAGAGCTTGAATTGAATAGCCGGCTTCTGCTGTTTGGAACTGTAACAAAATTGCATCAGCTGAAAATCAGAGAGTTCTTCTAGCTATCATGGTTTTACTGTGGATCTGAAAATATTTTGACATTTTTCCTGGTCTGCCGATGTCAGCCATGTTCTTTAATGGTGGTCAGCAGTGAATTATAGTGATTCACTTGGGAGTTTCCAGGGTTTCCAGGCTACCAAGCCCCATCGTGGTTTATGGCTGAAAATTTTCAATCCAACTTTTCCATTTGTAGATGCCATTTGAAGCCACTGCTGCACTTTCATAATTTTTTTTTTTTTTTTTTCCCAGACAGGAACAGAATGTGGTGCTTGCACTGAAATTACAGTCTGGGGTAGAATAGAAGGGGGGAGAAGGAGAGACGTGTTATTTGTTAGGAAAAGCATGCTGTAGGCTTTGCGGTACTGCAGGAAAGTTTGCTCCTGCTGAGTCTACCCAGAGCCCCACATCCCACATCCACATCGCCCTGATTCCCACTGTGTTTTCCTCGGTGCCTCGTTCCACGTAGTGACAGAAAAAGCCAGAGCTTTTGGACTAACTTAATATACTCTTTCCTCCTCGGTCTCTTCTGTCTCTCCCCATTGCTCCCAGAAAGGGAGGGACTGTTTCTGGCCATTACAGGGCATCCGAGGGCTTTCTCACGTCACTTCCAAGGCATTCCTCGCCTCCGTTCACCCAGGAAGAATCTGCTGTGTTTGATTTCTGTCTCAGGTCACTCATCTCACAGCTATGTGCCAGGTCAGTGCCAGTGAGTTGTCTTGCATGGCAGAGCTTTGTTGTACAGGCTGGTGGGTCAAGTTTCACATGTTCAAAAGGAGTCGGTATAAAGACAAAGAGAAACAGCATATGTTTCAGTGCATAAACTACCACATCAACTACGCAGCAGGAATATCTTTATCCAGCTGTGTTTATATATTATTTTCATTAATTATGGGTGTTCCTAACACTTGACACAAACAAGGACATTTTTTTTTTTCTGTTAGGTTGCCTTTTTATTAATCCATTGTTCTTCCAAAGAATAATTTCCCCACGCATTAACTGGCTAGTGATACATCACTTTTTAAAATAAATCTCAGAATGCAGCCCTGCAAACTACTGCTCTTTGGGTCATCATTTATGAAAGAAGATACCTTCTTCTTCTGTCCACCATGAATTAAAATAAAATTGCTTATAATACGTCCTTTAAAGCCCGGTGGTCAAATTTATTCCTGGCATCACAGTGCAAGAAAGAGCATAATTGCAGCATGGATGAACTTAGTCTCATGAGTTTAGCTGTGCTTTGAAAGCTTTTTGATGTATTGTTGTATTTTATTTATCATTTTTTCTTTTGTTTTGCTTTTTTAGTGCCAAGGCTGTTTGGGGGCTGTATTAGTAACCTGGACTTTGTAACAGTGACTGCAGCAGAACCCTAATAAAGCTAATGGCATTTTAGCCTTTGTCAAAGCTTACACACAGTGTAAAACCCGGAAAAAATAGTTATTTTTCAGCGATATGCATTTTGAGAGATCGGAAGTACTCGTGCATTTATTGACTACAGGGAAGCTGTTTGAATTCAGACAAATGCATTTCACACAATTCATTTCAGGGCTGATTCATTTTATCTGCGTGTCTCCTGTGCCAAGTGGGAACATTAGGCCTCTTTAAAAAATGATGGGGGATAATAAATGCTCCAGGCATTTGTTTTGCTGAAATGAAGTAATGGCAGAGAAGCATATGGTGAAATATATTTTTAATTACTTTTCAACAATGTTAAATGTTTTTTCCTTATTTTCATATTTAATGTTCTCGATCAAGCTTGCTAAATAGGCAGCTCTTATGGAACACACCGCTTTGTGCAATAACACATGACTAATTTTATGGGCAATATTATCTAACTCTGTGTATCAGCAACATATTGGCTGTAGAACTTTGTTGATGATGCTTTGTGGCGTCCAAGGAAGCTGGCTTTGGGGGGCGGGGGGGACTGTTTTGCTCCTGGTTTATTTTTGCCTCTGAGCCCACAGCTCTCAACATCTTTGGTTTCGTTTTCTTATATTTTTGTTTGTGCATGTAAAGCAGGAAATATGCTGCTCTTCAGATAGACTAAACAAAAGGAAATGCACCTGGGACCGAGGGGAGACACTAGCCTGCCTTTTAACGACTCCACTTCTAACCCACCCTTCCCTGCCCTGCCTTCATCTCCCTCCCTGTAGCACGGACTCCGCACTAAAGCAAACCAAACACAAAGGACACCTGTTCCCAGCCCTACTAAAGAGAGAAAAGCTGCTGGTGCCTAAAGGCTAAAGCTGAGCTGAATCTATTATGGCTACAGGAGTCGGCTGGGCTGCAGATACACCTGCGCAAGGGAAATATGAGCCTATTGCACAACACCAGCAAATAACAACTGGAAAGTAACGTACATCACAGGAGAATGGCAGGGGGAAATCAAGGTACAATTATCGCCACTCGTTTGCCCATATATATATATATATTATCTTGTTGAGATGTACACAAGTGCTCCTTCAATACAAATTATTAAAAAAAAAAGTAAAAAAAACCTGGTAATTTGCTGTCAACACTTACAGCAGGCGACCACGCTCTTCCCTCACTTGTTACAGAGCTCGCACAAATTCTTCTTTTTCTGCAGACATCACAGTCATCACCAGTGTGAGCAGAAGGATGCTTCTTGTAACATGCCCTGGAGATCAACAGACCCAGGCTATTTCAGACCAGTGAGTCCTTTCCAGAGCTGAGAGCTCCTCACAGAGACTGCTTTGCAACCATCACCTTCTTTTTCAGCTTGAGTGGCTTTTCTTCTCGCAGCCGTGGCAGTATGGCAGAAAGGAGATGGGATAGCTCTCTCGTGTGTCCAGCGCTTCCTTTCTCACTGCTAGTGATTCAGAGGATTAAAGTAGCAGGATATAAAGCAACAGATGGGGATTTCATTCATTCCCTGTGCTTTGAAAACAGCTTCTACAAAATATATCCATTGTTATTATTGTGACCTCCAGATTTCAGTTTGAGATGGGAGGGGGATGTCTCTGGGTCCAGAGAAGTGGGCACCACAGTCGAGAGAAATTCTCCAGTGATATTTTATCCACATTATTCAAGAATAAAACAGTTTGTAGCAAAGATCAGTGCATCAAAGACGTACAACATACCCCTGTTTTTCTCCATCTCTTCCTCTTCTCCTGGGGAGCCAGCACAGAGAAGCAGAAGCCAGAGGGGTTGGCAGTGGGAGAGGTGAATCCCAAGCATGGCTCCTGTGGTGAGGTCCTGGCCTCTCAGGGCTGTCTCTGGTACTGGGAAAAAAAAACCCAAGCAAATGGAAAAGAGAAGGAAGAAGTTGCTTGTGGGAGAAGGAAGGCCATGACAATCAATGGCCTGGCTCCCATACTGCCTGAAGTTGTGGAGGGGGAACTGGCCAGTCCTGAGGCTGCTCGTATGATTTTTGGGACATATTTTTATGGCAGAAGAGGGAACTCTAGCCCTTCCACACCTGACCAGTGGGGCAGCCTTGTGTGGGTGGTCTGCAGAGAGGGAGGACAGGATTTCCCTCAGGTCCCTCTCTCCCCAGGATGCTCATTGGAGGGCTCCTAGGGCTGACCCAGGGCTTCAGTCTCAGGGCAAGGGATGAAGGAAAGAGCCTCAAGAAATGGCCTCATTCTTGTTTTGACAGATACCAAAAGGACAGATTAGTCCCAGGAAAGAGGCTTTTGCTTCTGAGGTTCATAACCTGGGAGTGTTGTGGAGCTTCCAGAACTCAGATGTGATAGATGACATTAACTTTTCCAGAGTTTTTGCTTTTAATCTCCACACGTGAAGAATTGGGTCAATTTTGCACGGCCAGAGACAGCAGTTCCCCTTGCACTGTAGCTTTACGTACTGGAGATAACACTTTCTATAAATCAAGACAGGCTGTAAAAAGTGACAAAAACTGTGAAGTTCAGCTTGCCAGGAAACTGTTATCGTGTATGTGTATTCTTTTTTTTTAGAAAAAAAACATTTAATATCCACATCCCTTTTTGTCAATCTTTCAAAACCCCTGACAGGGATGTGAACGTTGCTCAAGAGCTATTATATGTCGTGATTATAATTTGTTCTTTTTGAAGAGGGTGATGTCTAAGTCGTTTTTGATGATTACATTTCCTTGGTCTATATTTATTTGAAAGGCACTTTTCAAACCTGAGAATTGTTTCCAAACGGTATGCATAAATGATTAGTACTGCTTTCAGTCGTGCAGTTTGATCCCTATTCCCTTTAGATGTTAGTGTAGATGTGAAGACAACACCCTACCTGGTGCAGAAAGAATAGATCTTAGCTGCTGCAGCAGCTGAAAGAGTTGGAATGTTTTAAAGATAAAACCAGCCACATCCTATAGAATCAGTCAGAGTGCTGGGTTATAAAATACACCATATACTTTGCATGTACTGAGGACACGGTACTTACTAGCAGAATGCTGTGTAAGCGACTAGTAAATACCATGGCTTCAAACACACACATTTCCTGTTTCGAGCTTCATTCTATCGCCTACAAGCAACTTAGTCTTACTTTACGGCTGCTATGCCACAAACCCTAAATTATCTTCTAATTTTTCAAATTCAAAAGAAACTCCGTCTATTTAATTGTTTAACGCCTCTCTAAAGAACTAGGATATTTTACATGAGGCTCACCAGAATGAATACTTATCCCAGACATCTGCCTTTGAAAAGAAGGTTCTTCATTGCGCTAGTAAGGAAAATATTTTGTGAGTGTTGCAATTTCTTTTCCAGCTAAGTGACAAGGAACATTTGAGTTTGGATAAAATAGGTGTATACATTTTCTTTCTTGTCATTTTTTGTTTTAGTACTCCATTATTAGCGTCCTTCACCATTTGAAAACCAGGAAGGAACAACTTTTCTTGAGAAAAGAATAGGTAACCACCTAGTGAAAAGTCAAAACCAAAGAATCATTGTGTTTTGATAGCATGTTATGTACTGAAGTCTGTATACATCTCCATACATTCTGATACATTTTACACTTGTATTTATTTGGAAAAGAAAAAGGGAACAGTTGCTGCAAAAATTAGCACATGTTCCAGAAGAGGTATATGAGTACAGGGACTGATTTTTAAGGGTGCAACCATAAGATGCATATGAAATAAGCACAAACTAATTTTATCTTTGTCAGTACTAGCAGCAGTGTGGTCTAATAGCTTTTATATTCTTTGCTGGTTTTTGACCAGAGTCTTCCCTTCTGTGGATCCTGGTCCTGGAGCTGTTCTTTCTCCTCCTCCATCTGATCTGAGACCTGTTTCCAAATTTAATGTGCTTTCTATCTTTTGGTTCTTCAATGACATCTCTTTTTACCTCTTCTGTTATTTAAGGCTGAAACGTATATTAAAACTCACAAAACAGGCTTAATGCAAACCAGCCCCCAAACTGTCTCTGTGTAATATGGGCATGTGTGATTGGGAGCAATGGGACAGAGTTTCCTCAGTTACTGCTGGGACATTCATGTAAGAGGCAAACATCATTTAAAAAGATGTTCCTCTGAAATGCAGAAAAGGAGCTGGCTTGTGTCCCCTCTGATACAGTGACAATGTGTCAAGTTCACCTGGTGCCTCAGTCCTTTTGCATGCCGGCTTGTGGCTGCAAACCTGGAGGGAGGAAGCATATCCTGCAATTTGACCACAGGAGAGAAAATAATGAATGCCTCAAACCAGAGAAGTACTGAGTGGCAATGCAGCACCGTTATGCATGGAGATGGGGGGGTGGCACAGCTGGAATCGTACATACAGTATCAGGTGGCACCAAAGTGTTTATCAGGGGTTGCTGTGAGGGTGGAGAGAGGCATTGACATGACCTCTTTAGTCCCCCGGTAAATCCACTCCTGATCCTTCAGCCTTCTCTTTCCTTTAAAGAAACTGAAAATGTCCTTCAGAGGTCCACCGTACATCTATTTAAAATGATTTGTAAATCCTTTGCTGATTCTGGGCTTGCATCAGAAATGGGCTGAAAGAAGCAACGAGCCAGAGCTGTGAGACAGACCAGAGAGAGTCTGTATAACATGTACCCCCTTAAAAATAGTTACTGTCTTCTTCTAAAAGCAGTAACAGAATATGAGTTGTAATCTTGATGTTCTTAGATTGTCAGTTTGGCTCTAACTAAGCTACCGTTTAAGGCCAGTTTGTACATGGGGTAGGAGTGTTAAAAAAATAATCGACGTTAGCTGCTTTCGTCTATCACTTTCCAGTGAATGATTTTCTATTTAATTCCTGCTAATGTTTGTCAGCAATTTTCTCATGGATCTTTTTTTTGTTTGGTTGGTTTTTTTGTTTGGGTTTTGGTTTTTTTTTTTTTTGATCTTGCTTTCTTCCGGTAAATTTGCCTGCTAAAGAAACTGTTTAATTTCATGGGCCACGCTGGAAGAACGCCTGTGACTGCCCAGGTGAGGACTCGCTCCAAGTCAGGAATGCTTTTGTAGTCAGCTAAAAAGGAACAAACGCACACCCCCAGAACTGTGAATTTCAACACCTCTTCTGGCAGTGCATGCAAGGCAGCATCATTTTTGGAAACATAATAGTATTTCTAAAATCCAATTAAAGATCTTATTGTCAAGATATCTTATTTTCTGTTCCAAATAATCTGCAGTCTACAGTATAACTTTGTCATCCAGAAGAAAGCCTGAAATTAAGAGAAACATTATATGATCCTAGCCTCTATTATGCATCTTTTTATTTGTTGAAGGTTTGCTGTAGAATCTGCTTGTTTCCAAGGAATGAAAATTGCTTATTACCCTGGATAATGAAAGAGAATGTCGTCATCTGTAATTGTTAGTTTAGGATACTTACTGTACCCTTCTATTATAAATGGGTTTGCATAAAAAAAGGTTCAGTAAAGGAAGCAGCTTTTAAAGATTTTTCTTAAAAAAAGAGGAGTTTGTTTGCAAGTGAAATGTATGCAGTTTTGACTGCAAAATATATTGGAACAAGATTCTTAATTGACAGATTGCAACTTGAATACGAATGCTATTTACTGAATGCAATCCGTGAATATTGCAGTCTTTTTTTTCAATAATCATAGAAGTGTGCTTCTATATATACCAAAGTATATAAATATAGCCACCTGTCTATGTATGTCTATGTATGTAGGTGTATCGTATATGCGCTTATTGCTTTTTTTAACATAGTTTTGCAATATCTAGGCATTTTTTCAAGTCTATTCCTTATTTTATTTCCCTTGATTAATCTCTTGCAAGATCTTTGTAGGGTAAGAAGGTTTGCATTAACACCCTCTGCCTGAATATGACAGCTCTGTAAACAGCAGCTGTACGGGGTCAGTGATGAGATCTAGAAATCAAAACTATATGGGCCTTAGTCACAGCTCATGAGACAAACACTATGTGCTGGAAATTGACTGCCAGACAGCCTATATTTGATAAGTTGCACTAGACTATATGTCACACTTTCTACAGCAGTAGTATTTGACACACACAAAAGTGCCTATAAGATAAAAAAAAAAAAAAGGAAAAAAAAAAAAAGATAAATCTACTCCAAACTCTAGGAGGAGGATATTAAAATCATTCAACTAGAAGGACATTCTCAGAGGAACAAATGTTTGTGCCTAAAGGGTTAGAAAACCAGTTTAGACCTAAACCCCCGTGAACATCAGGTATTCAGAGCTGTTAGCTCTTTCTGCAGTTGCAGAAGTGAGCTTTAAAGCTGTGACTGCAGTCAGCCAGTAACAGTTTATGCCTGCATGGAAGAAAAAAACTCAGCACTGGAACAGTGAACCCAAAGAACTACAAGATGAAGCAAATGAGAGCTGTTCTAATAAGGAAAATAATAGTAAAAAACAGTTTTAGAATTGGTATCAGCAATCAGTGTAAGAGTTCCTATAAAACTCTCCTCCTGCTATCAGTCATGGATTTTTCATCCAAGCCCAGCTAGCCTTCATCCATCTCACTGACATGTCCTGCCAGGCTCAGGGTAACTCAGCCTCTGTTTTGGATATTGTTGCAGGGATGCCAGACTTGAGAAAGCAAGCTGCAAAATGGTTGCAGTTCATTTCTAAGCACACGCATGTGCAACTCCCCCACGGTTAGCAGGTATAACGTGTCCCTGTGAGCACACAGGCACAGTTGGGAGCCAGCTTTTGACTTCTGTCAGTGCCTAATTAAAATTATGCTAATTCTAACAATAAAATTACGACTTTGTAAAACAAAACGAAGAAATGTGCTTACCGCAGCGCTAAGTATTTTATTTGTCTATTTTTTCCCTTCACCTTCTGACAATTATGGGAAACGTCTATAGTAAAACTGTCCATGCAGTTCTTCAAACATTTACGTGAGGCTTTCAATTTAAAAAGATTGAAAAAACACCTGCGCTTTTCTGGGCTACCCACATCTTGGTTTTTTCCTAATTCCAGACTACCGAAGGTGAAGCTCCCCAAACCCTTAAACACTCTGTAGCTCCTACTGTACTCAAATATCTTTGCATGCAATGCTGAGCTTTTCAAATCGTTTCAGCCATTCTTCCCATAATTTGTGGAGATCCTAGTTCACCGCTCTCATGGTGTGCAGAAAAGATGTTACTTTGTGAAGAGCTAGAAGGAAATTCCCCTGGTATGGGAGTTGACAAGAGTCTCTCCTTATACTTCAGAACTTTTAGGTCTCCATCTAATTAGGTTGTACATTGCTAGGAAGTAAGCACCATGCTGTGCTCGTTTGCTTGCATCGTCAGACACACTCCAGCACAAGCTCAGGTGCTTTATAAAATACAGATATAAACATTTTTTTTTTCTGAGGTGGTGGGGGGTGGCAGGGGAATGAGAGGAATGTTTTGATCCCATAATTCAGCAGTCTTAGAGAAAAGCAGAAAGATTCATACTCCAGCATTTAAATTGTCACAAGTTGAAAAGCTTGGATACCTTTTGTTTGTAGTGCCTCTGTTGTTGTATTAGGGAATCAGACAGGAAGGATCTTCTTCATAGTGTGGCAATGGCTATGAAATTGATCTTCAGGGGGAGCTAATCTTGACAGAATTTGCAACAACACAATGTGCATTCCCTTTCTGAAGCCATTCGATGTTATGAAAACTGGATGCTGTACCTGTGATGATAGAAAAGGCCATAATTTCAGCATAGTCCCAGCTCAGCAGTTGTGTCTTCCAGTATTTCAGCCTGCAGGCTGTGCTTAGAACTGGAGTGCACAAGTGAGTGGAAGGTAGTCTGTAAAACAACTGAAAATTCTGGAATAAAAAACTCAGCTTCACCCTTTTCCATATATGTGATAGTTTTGCGTCACTACCTGCTTACAGCTGTTGTCAGCTCTTTTGCTGATATGTACATACGAGAGGGTCCTTCTTCTTTCACTTTTTTCCCAAAATGATAACATAGTGCTGGGGATTGAGGAAGGTCAAGAAATACAACCCTTTGTAGCTTGCACACACACACAAAATTTGCACACACCCACACAGACTGCAAGTGCAATGTGTCTATATTTGAATCTGAACCTGAATTCTTGGATCCAAAAGCTATGACTGTGCCTGTCAGCTCCCCTCCATGGCCTCCAGCACTGTATGGTCAGCGGTTCTTGCAGGTGGCACACATTTGGCAGGAGCCCTTCATGAGCACTGCTGTGGCTCCACCGCTGCAGGGAGCACCTGGAAGTCTCCAGTTCTGCTGAGAGCTGGAAAGCAGCCGGTCATCTGGCTGTGTTCCTCATGGGGGCTGACCAAGTTCCTCCTGCTGTCTGGGTGCTGACACCTCGGAAATACCCACAGAGTTGGTCTTTAGGCTTCACAGAAGTTGTAAATCCCACCTCACATCACTCCCACATCCAGAGGAATTTCACCAGGCTCTGGGATAGAGGAGGATTTATTCTGATTAGGGATGTTCTGCTATAACTTATGATACTTAGTTGCCTTCAGGCAAGCACAGAAGGGAGGGAAGTTGGCTGAGTCCTAATGCTGTGACCTGGAGGAATTATTTCAGAAGGAAACAGTGGAAGTTTGGTTAAATTATCATTTATGAGACTGACAAGGAAATCGTCCTATTAGCATCAACTGTCCCAACCTACTTGATCTGAGCTGTTGGGGTCCAGGTGAGTAGGTCATCATTGACTACAAAAGATGAGCATTTTTACCTTAATGAGGGAAAGATGGCTTATTTCCATCTGACAGATGGCAGTAGATATGAGTCATACATCTGTCTGGGATGCACTTTTCTGAACAAAGTAATTTGGCCAGCAGTTTCCAGTAGCTCCATACTCTTCCCTATGGTTCCAAAGTTTGCATGTACTTTATGGACTCTGACCATATACTGTTATATCACATGTGGGAGGAAGAAAAGGGAGAATATAGTGCTAAAAACATTTTTGCCTAAATTTGGGAGGACCACATTGTTTCAAATCACAAAAGCATAAATGTGGTACCTGCTTCAAGTCCTTATGATGCCTCTTTGCTCTTCATCTTTTTTCTGGCAATAGTCCAAACTGCAGAGGGAAAGGAAGCAGAGGATGCTCAGACTATTTGTATATTTATGAAGCTAATATGAATTTTAACAAGTTATTATGAGAGACCTGGACCTTTTGCATCTTCTAGTTGTTCATGAGTTCTGATTGGGATCTTTGCTGCAATGATCCTGCAGTGTGGATTTCTTGGTGTCTGATAAAGTGAGCTTTCACAATTCAAGTGATCTCTCAGAGTACGCAGAGAGTTTCTCTCCACTGCTAGTTTACGTGAAACTTACAGAAAATTATCTTTGAGGCTTCTGCCCTTCTTCGCAGTTGAGATGAGCCATGGGATTCAAAAGTGTGTATACACGCTTGTACACAGTGGAACTGCTCAAGCCTTGCTTGCAGAGGGAATCAGGCTGGAATGATACAATGACTCTAGGGTTGCAAGGAATTTCAGTTCAGAGATATTACAAGCTGACAGATTCAGACACAGGGTTTGCCTCTAATTTGATTTTAGAAGCTGATTTTTCTTTTGATTTTAGAAGCTGCTTTCGGAAGGAAGTAATGGATTTTTAAGAGAAAAAATAACTTGCTGAAAGTATTAAGTATTTTTTTAATATTTTTTAAGCAAAATATCAGCCTCTGGACACCACCAAACAGAGGGTTTTCCTGAGAATGCAGGATTAGTCTGGGTTATAGCATTAGCTATATCTTCCCTAAGCAAGTTTGAGCACTGTCAAGGATAGTAAAAAAGCCTGCTGTTTTTCAGCCTCTGTCGTAAGGGGATTGAGCTTTCCTCGAGCTTATTTAGGTTAAATTAAATTGAAACTAAAGTGAGGAACAAAACAGCAATCTTTACCATACCTGAGATTATTTTTATACAGGTCTAATTGAGGAAAGAAGATGAACCAAGACTCTATGTACATCCTTGAGAAGGTAATTTCAAGATACTTGTATCCAGATTTCTAAGGAAATGCAGGTTAGTTACATGGCCACAGTGTGTACTAGTATTCTCTCCTGTAACTTTCAAACCTGCTGGTTATGTTAACCAGATTTAATGGTAAAATAAAAATCTGAAGGATAATAGCGCAAATAGCAGCAATTATTCCATTTCGCACAGGTAAGTATATGCTTGTGGGTAAAACTTTCCCTCCACCTCCCTTTACAGTCTTAGACTGGCATGGTTGATGGGTGAAGTGCTTTTAAATAGCACCTCCCCTCCCATTTTCCCCATGTTGCTGGAGCTGTGGGCTGTGCCAGACTACTTCTCACAGACAGTGAGTCTAAGCACTTGAGTATACAGCAATTTCACACCAGTTGGAATAATGTTGCAGGTGTAACAAAAAAAAAAAAGGGGAGGCGGGGGAAGGGAAAAAGTGCTTTTGATGCCTTTTGCCTTTAAAAGATGACCAGCAGATTTATCAGTGGAGGCCAGATTACTTGCCGAGAAAATGCTACAGAAGAAGGGAAATGGATTGTTGTCTACATGGATTCACCTGTTTTCTGGAAAGACTTTGACACACAATGAAACATGGTCTGGAGGCAGTTCTGTTACACTTGATCCAATACAAAGGCAAAGCACGAGCTCTGTCGTTTAAAGGCCTGTAACCCGTGTGTCATAGAGCTGGCTAAGCTGCCTGGTTAGGCATTGACCAGACACTAGAACATGTGTGCCTTGAGCCTAGAAGTCTGAACAAAATCTGTATAGTCCTAGGATTAACTTCAGTCCTTGAGATTTGTCCTTTCTTCAAATTACCCTTTTCCAAATTTTAGCTAGCATGGGCATGCTGAGCTGCAACTCATTTCTCAGGTGCATGTGGTGCTGTAAACAAATTATCTTTATTCTCTGCTAAATAGAGCAAGAAAATCTTCAAACCTACCTAAAATAACAGCTCCTCTTTATATTCCCAGTGTGAGTTTCTTTTCATTCTGTGACAACTTAAGCTGCTTCTGCAGCTCATGAGTTAACTCCTGTTAGGCTTGTCCCCAGGTAAGTCAAATATTCTCTTTTCAAAGACAGCCATCTCTTCTTTCTTCATGATGTCTCTTTTTTTTTTTTTTTCCCCTCCCTGTCTTCCATATCTTTGTTTTGCCTGTGGTAACTCTTCCTGGCTCCAAACTCCCTCTCTGTGGAGAGGTGAACCTCTTAAACTTCAGTTTCTCATTGTCCCAAGTGTTTTCATCTCAGCAGATAACCATTAAGATTTAATTACTAACTGCTGCTTTAGTTCTGGAAAGGCTGCAATGCAGACCTTGGTCAGCAGTACATGTGCATGGGGATATCCCAAAGTACACCTGACTTCTTAGTAACAGCTTCATAATATCAGCCAGAGCTAATAGATTGTGCACAGAATTTCCTCTGCTTAAAATGTAAAACACCACTTCCTTAATGCCCTACAATGCAGCTATACAAACACACAGATTTTCTTCTTCCTCTAGCTCATTTGCTCAGCATTCAAGCACCAATTTAGGATGACTGATCTGGTTTTAATCCAGATGGCTTGATGTAGTAGTTTCTCTCCCTCTCACTAACTCCCTCCCTCCTCTCCTTCCCCTGCAATTTGTCTGCGTTGTTTGTTTCTGTTTTACAACCTTTGGGTAGGACAGGTATTTTGCTCTCTCCTTTACTGGATACCTGACATTTGTGTTGCCATTGCCTGTCGAGTCTTTCAAGTCATTCCCAGAGACGTGGTGTTTAAAGGCAGCTCCGCTGGGAATAGCATTAGAGCGGCACTGATTGTCTCATGATGTGGCATCACTCCTACAGGTAGCAGGTATTTTCCTGGCAGCTTGTCTTAAGTTTAG
The DNA here is from genome assembly GCA_013397275.1 of Burhinus bistriatus. Taxonomy (NCBI): domain Eukaryota; kingdom Metazoa; phylum Chordata; class Aves; order Charadriiformes; family Burhinidae; genus Burhinus; species Burhinus bistriatus. The sequence continues at coordinate 28,286 of VYXH01006276.1, read as the reverse complement.
AGTGGAACAGCATAACTGACAAGGGGTAAAGATGCCTGCAGTACATTAGTGGAGCTCTGTGAAGAAACCTACGCAGCACCTGCCTCGCTCCAGCTCTGCCTAGTATTGTAATCATGATATTGGTAATCTACTGGGCACTTCTGAGAATTAAGAAAAAAAGATACAGCAAAACCGCTCATACTTTCAAGGTGTACGTGTGAAGATAATGAATATTATTATCCTCTCTTTAAAGACTGAGAGGCTGTGCATAAATGATTTACCTAGGGCCCCAAAGGAGCCTGTGTTTGACTAGGGAGCTGAACTTTAATTGTACCTGACTTTAATCCTATGTTCTGACTGTACCTCCCTCATTACCTACCTGTCCGTTTTCATTAGCACTCATATCCATCAAACTCATTAATAAGTCTGAGAGGGTGTTTTGTCATGGCTACTAAACAAGAAACCTAATTGAGACCTAGACTTGAAATGTTTACTCGCCTCAAACACCCGTTGCCTAAAATTGCTGTCATTTACACTGAATGCCAGCTACATTATGACATTAACCATGACAAAGTTAATGTCAGCCATTAACCTCAGGTTATGGTCACAGAATCACAAGTGACTGAACTACTGTTTTTTAAGAGACTACTGCCTACAGCTGGAAATTACTGTCCCCAGAGGGGACAGTCCTGTGACAGCTTCAGTCAATCTAAGTAAGCATGTCCATGGTTCTGCCTCTACTGGCAACTCCTGAAAGGTATTTCCATTCCTTTTCTTTTCCTGGCACGAGCACCTATATGTTCTTCAGTTCCAAGAGATAAAATAATCCCAAACCTCTTTTTTTTTTGTTGTTGTTATTTTTGTTTTAAAGGGCTGGTTTGACTCTCTGAACTGGCTTACTCTCCAGTCAGTCAAGAAATGGTGTTAGCACATCAGAGGGTGCAGGATCATTGTCTATTGTGGTTTATACGGCTTTAAACAACCTCAGCACAGAGGCTGGTGATTGCCCACAAGGGCTAGGAAGGTCCCAAGTCCTTACCATGCAAAATGAAAAGGACTAACTTGAGCATCACTGAAAAGCAGCTAGAAATAGACAAATTATCGGTGCCTCAAATGAAGAGCATTAACTTATAACTAGCTAACTTGATGATTTGAGATTGTCCTACCCTGCCTATAGACTTGTGTTGGACTTGGGAACAGTGGTTGGAAAAGTTATGACCCCAGTTACTGACTCCTGTTGAAGTTACTGCCTGGGTTGATCAAGTGGTATGTTTGCTTGGTGGTTGAAGTTCAAAACAGAAATATGTGACAGATTCAATTACTGCCCTTGGATATGGTTATGGTTATGTCAGGAGTAGACCTACTGCTTAGGTTGCCGCCTCTGTAATGTAGATGATCTTTTTCAGGGGAGGCAGGGAAAAGAGGCTGGGGAAATAACTTCCTCAGCTTACTTTGGAAGGAATCATGTACCAGAGGCTTGCCAATGGTTTAACACAGATACCACCTGCAGCAACTGCTGGTGAAGAAGGCCTCACTTAAGAGGGATGTACACATGAAGGATTATTGTAGCAGCACCGAAATTTGGAAATACAGAGAGAAAAATGAATGGATTTTTATTTGCTGCGGAATATAATTTCAAGTTTGACTGGAATAGTTTATGAGTTTGGATCAAGTTTAGTTAAAGAGTTTTGGCAATAAAATGAGAAAATAATGTTTACTTTTAATTTAAAAGAGTTTGCCCTCTCTCTTCAGAAGCATTTTTTAATCCATCTCTCTTTCCTTATGCATTACTGGCCTAACCTTCTACATAGGGGTATTACAGGGATAGTTTAGGATGTCTTGTTACACCTGTTCTATTTTGAATAACTAATGAAATATTAATTTGAACAGAAGTTCCTTAACTGTCAGGCAATAAACTCAGTCTTTTTTCCTCCGGCTCTTTTTTGTGACAAAGGACTTTCATATATGCACAGAAGCTTTCATTCAGACTCAAACATAGCTTCTCATAACAGCTAAGGGGATCTGAGAAGTGGCCACCTAACCTTTAGAGCTCCTTCTGCTCACATTGTCCCTTAGACCAAAATCAAGGAGCATCTACTCCCAGGCAGACTGTTCATGAAGTTGAACAACTAATTCTATCAAAACAAACACTAACTAAAACAAAAACAGCCCTATAAAAACCAGTGATTTCTTAGAGTTGCCTTAGTTCCTGGAAGAAGGGCCGTATAAAGTTAGATAAGTACCATAGCTTGTGTGAGGGAGAGAGAGGACTGCACGGACAAAAACAGGCCTTCAGCAGCTATAACTTAGATCTGCTGAAACTGTTGTGAAACTGGATGTCAGGGAGCAGCAGGGCTGGTTGTGCCACAGGGTGCAGAAAGCTGGGAGCGGGGATGGCAGCATGGCCATCAGGGCACTGCCCTCGCCCACACGACACACAACCCCATGGTATTCCAGCAAGAAGAGCAGAGCAGGTTCAGTGATGATATCCAGGGTCAGCCAGGGCCAAGATCACCATGCGGGTCCATAGGGATGGGGCAGGTCTGAGGACAAGCTTGGAAATCAAGTCAAGGTCAGGATCAGGTGGTGCATAGCTAGCACAGACACACCAACAGGTAGTTCAGGCAAGGACCTGAGTGTAAATGCAGCTCTGGAGCAAGAGGGAAGGGACAGGGACCAGTGAGGCTTCTCCCAGCTCTTCTTGCACAGCCCTCTCACAGCATCCTGGTCCCAGGTCCCATGGGGCCTGTGCCATGCCAGCGCTGGCTCTGAGGGTGGGCAGCTAGCCGCTGGGAGGGAGCTTGCAAAGCCTGATGGCACCCTCCAGGCCAAGCACTGGATGCCAAAAATGGGGCCATAAACTCCTGGTGTAACTACATCTTTATGTTATTCAGCTGAGCTCCCTCCTTCCCCTGACCATTCCTGTTCATTCTCACCTCTCCGTGCAACTTCTTCTGCCCTCAGCCATGCTACTGCGAGCTAGGATGCCAGACTCTCAACCAGGTCCCTGAAGTCTTGCAGGTTAAAAAAAATCCAACAAAACAACAATAAATTATCTCCCCAAACCTTTTTAATCTCTTCAAGCAGCTATACCTGTAACAGAAATAACCGGTGAAAGGACTGTTGGGAACACAGGAACTTCTTAAGTTGCCTTCACTGCCAAAGAAAACGCAATCAGGACAAAACCTCGGGCACAAGAAAGGTCTATTGTGGATTTTAGCCTCTTAATATGGATAGTTCTCTTCCTGTTGCACTCATTATATGTGTGTTTAATTTGACAATATATAACATGGTCATGTTCTCCATCAACGAGCCTTGATCTGCTTGGAAGAAAACTATGTTAAAAACAAAACAAAGCCAAACAAAATAAAATAAAGTAAAGCATAGGTGGGCATTTGTGAGAGGTTGTTTCCCTCCTCTGCCTCCGATGGTGCTTTTAAGCTCATGAAATGTACTGCAGTACTTCAGGTCACTTTGCTTAAGTCACCTTCCATAATGTTACATAGTTAATGCAGAAAACTAATAATAACATAGACTGATGATTCACAGAGGGATGTACCTTAGAGGGTACATAGAAACAAAGGTGCTTTCCTAGGATTGTGCTGAGGAAAAGATTAATTTGACATATAAATCTATTACATAACTTAAATAAGCTGCATTATCAACACTAACAGCAAAAACAGCAACAACAACTTTTACTGCCTGAAGTTTTCTCTGGCACTGCACAGTAATTATCTGACCTGTCTCTAAGGTCACTGCATACTGTGGTTGTATTTCAAGTTGTTTGAGACTACTGTAATTATTAAATGTATTATGGCTACATAGTATTTTTTAGTAGGAACTCCCCAAAAAATAAAACCCAAGTGCATTTATGGCCTCAATATCTATAAAACTAACATGTTATGCTATTTTAATCCCAAATATCTGCCAGTGGATAGAGAAAGCTCTCGTTTTAACTGTCTTGTGGTCCTGAAAAGTTTTCTTCTTCCTCTTATCAAGGCTGCAGAATGCACACAGCAGTAGATATGCTTGACGTTATCTGTAGGAGGATAAAAGCCCACACAGCAGCTACTCTGTGCTGGACAATTTTGAAGCTGTTGGGAACGGTTTCTGTCCTTTCAAAGTATCACCACATGTGCATCAGGGGCTGTGGTACTTTCTGGCCTAATTTAGTCACTGTAATGTGGAAGATAATCTTTCAAACTATCACACAGAGTGGTGTTTGGGTCTGGTACCCTTCAGTTTTGAATTTCAGTGCTCCCAGATGCCATCACTTACAAAACCAAACCCCAAATATAAAGAAAAAAACAGAACTGATTATCATAAATCAAAAATCTAAAAATGTGCAAAAAAACCCCCAAAAAACCCAAGAAGGACATTGCTCAATATTAAGCTGAATGTTCAAGATTTTGACAGTGGAACAGATAATTTTTTCTTTTCTAAGGCACATATAACAAGGAAAGTATTGTTAAATAGTTTCATCAGGTAGCATTAAGGTATCTTATGATACGGCATTATTTCCTTATCTTCCCCAATAAAAAGAAATCTGCAGTTAAAGAGAGTAAGACATTCATTGAAGAAAAAATAAAGCTATATTAGCTAAAAAGTGCTGAATAATATATGTTGAAACCCAGTGTAGAAATATGTGTTGCACTTTAATGTCCATAAAGCTTTTAACCTGTGGAGTGGCATTTAAAAAACCATATTGATAAACAAGGTTCCTGTCATGGAATATGTATAATCACAGTCTTTAATATTTTTTATGTAGCCAGCTGAACTGTGGCTAACATTCAGATGTCTGTGTGATGGATGACTTAGAAATGATGTAGAGGTTTCTTCGAGGCAGTAAGCTGCACTCAGGGTCTTTTTAAGTTTCTTTGTTCAGGGAAACACAGAGGTTGTTGTTGACTTACTGCCACAGTAGCTAATTAGCTGACATCCATTCAAAATGCTGAAGTTGTCAATACAATGCTTAATTTGGATGAAAACAACCTAAAGAAGTTTTATGTTCACCAAAGCTTTCCTGTGATGTCAGTAAGTCTAATAAAAGCTACGAAGCTTCTTTCATACCGTTTGACCGTCACAGCTGCAGCAAAACTACCGGAGTGGGTAAGGGCAGTTAACTACATGAACTCACCAAATGATTAGGAAATATACATATTATTAACATCAACACACAGAAGACATTTAATAGATGTAGATGTGAAGCAGAAAACTAAAAGTAGCTTTTAGCATTTCAGACGTGGAACAATGGTATCTGAGTTTAATGTTAACATTTATTTATGCTGCCACTCACATGTTTCAGGGTGGGACAACTCCCACACATTGTGGAAAAAAGGTGACTGTGGGTGTTAAAAACAGAGACGTGTCTTCTAATTAGAGGTATTCAGGTATATGTCTTGCTGTGAATAGGGTAACTCTTCTTGAGGAAAAAATAGAGACATTCTACATATATTGGGGGGTGATACAGAATAATAAATATTTAAGAACAAGGCTGTGGATTACTTCACTGAAAACCGCATTTAATCAAGATGTTTCAACAGCTGAATTTGTCACAAAGAGACGACTTCTCTTCCAATATTATCTTGTCATGTACCATTTCTTATCAGGCTAATTTCTGATGATTTTGTCAGGAAATGCATTTTCCTTTAGGGAACATCTCCCAGCAGTGATCAGCACCAGTGATGAGTGGCATTCCTCAGGGGTTAGTATTGGCTACAGGGACACTGGGATTGAGGGGTGGGCCTGTGAGAACATCATGAAGTTCAACAAGGCCAAGTGCAAGGTCCTGCACATGGGTCGGGGCAATCCCAAGCACAAATACAGGTTGGGAGGAGAATGGATTGAGAGCAGCACTGAGAAGAAGGACTTGGGGATGTTGGTTGACGAGAAGCTCAACATGAGCTGGCTATGTGTGCTTGCAGCCCAGAAAACCAACACATCCTGGGCTGCATCAGAAAAACCATGGCCAGTAGGTCAAGGAAAGAGATTCTGCACCTCTAGTCCTCTCTGATGAGACCCCACCTGGAGTCCTGCATCCAGTTCTAGGGCCCCCAGCATAAGAAGGGCATGGACCTGTTGGAGCAAGTCCAGAGGAGGGCTATGAAGATGATCAGAGGGTTGGAGCACCTCTTCGATGAAGACAGGCTGAGAGAGTTGGGGTTGTTCAGAGAAGGTCCGAGGAGACCTTATTGTGGCCTTCTAGTACTTAAAGGGGACCTACAGGAAAGATGGGGAGGGATGCTTTATCAGGGAGTGTAGTGATAGGACGAGGGGTAACGGCTTTAAACTGAAATAGGGTAGATTGAGGTTAGATATTAAGAAGAAATTTTTTACTGTGTGGGTGGTGAGACAGTGGAACACGTTGCCCAGAGAAGTTATGGATGCCTTATCCGTTGAAGTGTCCAAGGCCAGGTTATATAGTGCTTTGTGTAACCTGGTCTACTGGGAGGTGCCCCTGCTCATGGCAGAGGGGTTGGGACTAGATGATCTTTAAGGTCCCTTCCAACCCAAACCATTCAATGTTTTTATGATTCTGTACCAAATCAGAGCTGGAAAATAGAGATAGTTTACAGAAAATTAGAGCTGAAGTGTAATAAGTATTCTGTGTGTATTATACCAGAGTTGGGATTGTAACAGACACTGTATTAAAATGTATAATTATTTTATTGCTAAATCTCCATTCTAAGCTGAAAAGGGGAAGACAAAATTCATTTAATTTATTTGAAGTATTCAGTATTTTTTCCACTTGATAAACTGTGCTCATGAAATTAATGGAGATTCACCTCATTCTTAAAATTCTCCTTTTAAGTCTGGAATTATATGTGATGTCACAAACCTTAAGCCAAATTAAGAAACTAAGGGTGTTCTGATTCAGAAAAGAGATTGTAATCAGAAGTATGTAAAAGCTTAATCAATAAAATGATAAATAGAATATTTAAATATATTGCACAATGATATAATATTATTCTTATTACAACTTGATATATTATCCTGTGTGCATTGTAATTGCCATGTTACAAAAGAATGTAAAAACAATTAAGAACTTACATAGAATAAAATTAAAATGTGCAAAGCCCAAATTAATATTTCCCCAAAAGTGTTTGGATTTGTTTTCACAACAAGACATTCTGACTTTTTTTTAATCAGCAGTATCTTTTTGGTGCATTTGCAATGGGAAATCCCGTACCCAGGATACATCTACTGATGTTTGGGAAAGACAGGAAAGGAGAAATTCAATTCATCATTCACCCTGTCCCCAGAATTTCAGCTGATGATCGGCAGAGCTAGCTAGCACACCCTGGAAGAGATTTAACCTGTGACACCACTGCTATTTCAGACCTCAGCCTTCCCCACAAAAGTTGAACAAGTACATTTATGTCAATTTTACTGTCAGAAAGAAGACTTGGATTTTTTAACATATGCTAACAGTAGCATATTATTAAATATATATATAGCTATTAATAGCTGAGTTCTCAAAATAGCAAGGATATCTTGAATACAGCTCATGGAATTATAGCTGGCACAATTTTTTCCCCTATGGAGTATAATGTTCTAACTGAGCTAGGCTTGCTTATGTACACCCTGTGTGTATCTCTCTCTCTCTCTTCAAATTATAATAATGTATTTGCATTAGAGTAGTATTACCTGAACTGTAAAGTATTATGCAAGGTGAAGAAGAATATCATATAGTCCATATTGAAATATACAGCTAATTGTAGAATGCATCTCTCCCTCCTTTTGCTTCTGAACTTTACATTTACAGTGGCACAAAAACACGCACATGGGCGCTTACTGCAGACGTACTGTAAATCAAGACCATGAGTTACTGTATCTGTGGGGAAGGATCTGTTTCTAGTTTTATGTTTGAATAAATGAAGGGGTCCTGGTGTGACCTATGAATGCTACTTTTATATTAATAAATGCCCTTTTGTTCTAGCTCTGCCTCATGAAAGTTTTGGAAATGGATCAGAGTCCAGATCCAAACCCTGTCACCTCACAGTACTGAACACTAAACAGATATTTGCAGCCAACACAGCATACCTATCACCGGTGTCTGGTGTGGCTGGCCCACAGCACTAAGTCATTTATAGCAGCACTTGCTGGTTACCCAGAAATTCGGTTGCTGTGTGTTGATACTGAAATTCACACATTTCCAACTGTCTGCTTGGAGTAAATCTTTTTTTCTGACTTCCCTTGGTGTATTCCCATCTTCTGCAGAGGGAGCTGCCTTTGGTAGAGAAGACATATCAGAGGTGTAGCCAGGAGAAGACACATGGATAAAAGAAAGCTTTTTGTGTTGATTTCAGCTCTTTGGGTCAGTGATAAATGACCCAAGAAAAGGCTGCTCCAAACTATCACAACTGGGGGAGTTGTAAATATTTTCACACCAATCCCTCTTTCAGCTGAAAAGAAAGAGCTGGTAGGGCTTAAAAAAGAATGAAAATTGAAATATGCTTAAGGAAGTTCAGCGAATCTTAGTTGCAGGAAAACTGCAAAAGTAGGACAGAAATCTGTAGAGGTATTATCAAAAGGTAACATTATCATGGTTGCACACTGATTTCTTTTTGATTAAGTAAAAACTTGGTTGATTCTGATGTCTGCAAAATAGTCGAATTCTCAGATTCGGTGTAAAAGCAAGTGGAAATATTCCTGTATGCAATGGAAGCAACTACATCAGTTCTGAGTTGAAGCTATATGCATATGGACATTTTCATACAATGCACATGCTGGCTGCTGCTAGCAGTTGGGGTGACTCACGTTCTGGCCCCCGTGGGAAGGCCATTGCATAGTTTTGTTAGGGGAGAAAACACAGGCCATATCTATGTTTGTGACAATTCCCAGCTGTCTTCCCTGCTAGTGACAGAAATAATTAGCATAAATAGATTTTTAGCTCTTTAATGCCTCCAACAGTATATTGCAATGAGAATACATTTGCAGAAAATCATACAATTTGTTATAACATTTTTATGTTTTATATGTGATTTATTACTACTTATTATTTATTATGCCTTCTTCTATTGTGAATATATTTGCAGTGAAATACTCTTTAGGGAAGGGTTGCCTCAAAGTGGAAAATGAAGTAACTGTGAAGTGACTGTTCCCAGCACAGAATATGCCTATTATGTAGTCAGACTACATCTATTGCATTTCAATGTATAGCTCTGTGATTTGGCTTACTTCCTAACCAGTTTCTAACTACAGAATTGACATGTTCAATGGCAGGGCTGTCTGCCAGCTCTGATGTACAATAAGGTAAAGGTCTGTTCAGATTAAAAGTTTTCACCTGAAATCTTTGTGTGTGCAACGAATGTACTTGTCAAATCAGACTTCCCTGCATGAGCAGAGTAAATAGGTATAGTTAAATGGTTGCAAATGACTGAGAGAGAGATGGTCAAGCAAGTGCAAAATGGTGGACTGTTTCTCCGAATGTGACCCCATATACACAGCTCATATAAGTGCGTATGAACACCCTTCATCATAGGAAGGACGGTAAGTACGGCTTACTAAACCTTCAGCTGTATGACAGACCTGGTTTATCATCTCCACCACAGAACGCTTTGTGATACCTTCACTTATGCAGCCGCCTTTTCTGGTGCTGGAAAAGTACGGAGTGTTACAGTTTATGTGCTCCCTGACTGGTGATAATGAAAGTCTATGTTGTGCTGTCTATTCATAACAAGCACTTAAAGGTGAAATCATTTATATATTGGCACCGCTTTGCAACCAGAAGTTCAAGATGGGTAGCTCTGTTTAAACGAAGGGAAAGAAATTCTTAGAAAAGTTAAAAGTTCAGCAGTGGAAAGGCCAAGAACACAGAGAAATCCGCTCTTTAATTGTCCTTGTCCATTGCGCAACAGACATTAAAAGGTATGGATTTATTTCTCTGAAACATCTGACAGTTAGAAAGGACAATGTCGAGGCATTTGATATATATGAGCAGGTTCACTAGTGTTCTCTGGTCACTTTCTGCTGCTCTAGTAATGCAAAACAGCCATAAACCCAGGCAGATTTACGGCTGCTTTGTTTGCTAGAGCAATGAAAAAGCGGCCAGGGTGTCCCAGTGAAAATGGCCCATATGCTGTGGCCTAGATTCTCAACAATAGGAACCTAAATCCACGTTCAGGTGGTTAAATAAGCGGCCTGCTTTTCTCAAGTGCTGAGCCTACTTGTGTCCCACTGAGCCATTAAAGAAGTAACTTGCGTTTCTTCTTTTCTGGTGTGCGAGACTCTACGTGCAGCGGCTGTGGTGTCAGGCTGCATCTGAGAAGTGAGCCACACAGGACGGCTCTTTTGGAGATGGGACTTGGAGATGGCATCTGGTATGTGATGTGAAGAGCAAGGGATGTGCTGCAGTGTTTGGCAAAGAGCTGGGTGAAGTGTACCCCTACACCCAGGGGTGCGTGGAGAAGAGCTGGTTAGGTGACATGCACTCAGCACTCGAGGTGCGATAGTCCTGATTCAATGCTCAGCAGCCTGGAAAATCAGATTGTGCATGTGTGAGCCTAAAAATGGATTTAAAAGAGTAATTAATCCTAATGGAAAATACACACATTGTTAACAGCAAATTGTCACTCCTTGAAAGCTGGACAAGAATACACAACACTACATCAACATGTCTTTGCTTCTACTGTGCGTGTTTTTCAGCTATGCTCCTCATTGTTCTGATTTCTGCAAGGCTGACAAGGGCTTCTCTTGATTCTAGAGAATGCATGAAAGCTACACCTTACTTAACAGACAAAGAAAGAAATGGACATTGCAAATGCAGAGAAAAACAAAGATAAATTGGATTTTGGACTTCTTCCAAGTCTGAAAGCCAACCTTTAGGCAGGCAAGGGATAGAAGGGATAAAAACAGAGTAAAAACAAAACAAAAGCAAAAATCACGGCAGTGGTGCTCCTTTAAAGTGATTAACTGTTTTTAAACCCTTTACTTTGGGATTGCAATGCACTGTGGTATTAGCTTTTGGGGCCAAAACAGGCAGAGCTGGTTCTGAAGCAGATTTCTTATAGCCAAATCAGAAAAGTTTGTTGCAATATGAACTTCTTGCACTATTGAACTTCTCCTCCTGCGCATTAAAGGACCAGATTTGTAACTTGTTCGGGTCGGTACAGAACAACAGACTTCAGCTGAGTGCAGTTTATTTATGTCAGCTGAAGATATGACTTTCTCTGCTAATTTTTCCAGTTTCTATCAGTGACAATGGACTGATGATCTAAGCAGTCTAGAATTTAAGAAATGCAGCCTACATAGGAGCTTAATTTTGCAGCCAATCTTCTGCTATAAGCAGAAGGCAGAGGATGTTAATTTAAATACCTTGATTTTCTATGAATTTCTGAGGGAAAGCAGAATTTTTTTGTTCCTTTCCATTTAAAACTCCTTTCTAATTTTCAACATCATAGAATCATTTTTAACTGAAAAAGGAAAGTGACTTCTTGATTTGCCAAAATGCACAGTAAGTAAGGAGGAAAACATAAGCACAAAAAACTATAGCTGTAAATTCTAGATTTCAAGTACTTTGTTTAGCTATGATTGTTCAAATAAGTAAAATGGTAATGTTTAATCTTACTACTATAATCTGATAGACTGTAACTTAAAAACTGAGTTTATCACACTATAGCCTGTCGCTGAAGTAAAATCTAGTATGTTTATTCTAATTCAGGAGGTTATGATAAGGGCCACAGTGACTGTTGAAACAAATGCATTACAAAATTGAAACAATTCTCCACTGAAAATTTCTTGGAGCAATTTTTATGCTTAGCTGAGAAGTCTCAAAAAGGAATGAGCAGAAACTTGTAAATGGAGAAAAGCAGTCAATCTCAAATTGAACAACCAAAAAACCACTAAACCAATGTCCCCACCCCCAAAAAAACCCTCACCCAGTCTTTTCAGCCACATGCTTTGAGAATTAGTGTTCAGCAGCAGCTGAATCTCAAATGCTTCCTTTTAAAATACTGGTCTGGGCAGCATAGATGTAAAATATTTTATCAGCTTTTGTCAGAGCCAAGAATCCTATTAGTACCTCTGCTTCGAAGACAGAGCGATATCAGAGCGAGGGGCAGGGGAGGCAAACATGCTGCTGTTCCACGTGTGCTAAGGCCCCTTACAAGAGCATCCTCCAGGGAATTTTTCCATACGGTTCCTAACCTTAAGCCACCCTTTCCAAAGGCTTTCATCTGTAGCAGAATGGGGTATCATAAAATGTGTGTTCACCCTCAGGAGACATGGCAAAGGTTACTAGGCATTATTGACCTGCGGTGTAATAATGTCCCTCTAGACTAACCTTTAAAGCTTTCCATTCTGAGTAAGTAAGACTAGCTGGATCCTTTCTATGTCTCTGGGAATATTATAACTTTTCATAAAGCTATGTATAAAGAATACTGAAAAAGGGCAAGAGGAAATTGCCACCTTCTCTGAGACAGGCCTGCAAGGCACACACGTACTTGGCTTACATAAATCTCTCCTGTTTGTTAAGCTGGTTGGTCAGACTGGTATTGCCAACATCAATATGATTTTGACAATGTTAGGAAGGAACAATCTGGCCTCCTAGTATCTTCCTCCTTCGTTTCAATAAATAGAATGACAATTAACATATAGCTTTACTGGATCCATAGTTGTTATACATTGGCTAGCTACTTGGAATTTGATGGAGCTAAACAGCTTTATGTTAGTTGAGAATCTGGTCCCTAATTTAGATTACAGGAACAATTTACTGCATTACTAAAGGCTTTTTTAAAATAAGAATGTCCATTATTTTGCAAAATTAGGGAAATATAAAATTTTCATAAGGTGCAGCACATTACAAGACCTATTTTGTTTTCTTCGGAGGTACAATTTTCAGGCCAAAGATGCCTAATAAATGGTCTAATGGCCTTTACCTCAGTTTAAAAAACAGACAAACAGGATTTTAATTTTAAAAAGAGACAAAGCTTGTAGCAGAATATTGCAAGACCATCTAAACTATTTAGAATTGCAACTGATGGAAATCTTCCATTTTGAATAGCCTGGTCTTGTGATTTCACAGAAATGGATCAGGGTATATATGACAAAGGAAGGCTACTAGGAGGGCAAATTTATTGCAGTACTTTCTTCTTACAATGTCAGTGGATTTTATTTATTTATAAAACAGAAACTGGATGCCCCTTCCTATTCTTGTGTCTTTCAGTGATATTGACATTTACAATGTGCTGGAGTTGTTTCTCACATCAACCATCAACGACTTTACCAGTTAGTGCACTGACTCAGAATGTTAATCATAAACCCAAAATCCTTTAGGTATTTTATACCAAGGATATTTTACAGAATATGCTTTAGGTGTCCTTGATGTACCTGGAAATTATATCCACAGCAGCTTAAGAAAGACCTGTCTACTTTCTGTTTTTCCATGTCAACATTCCAAAAATCTGGGGAAAAATGATCCTCAGAAAACCAGAATCAGATTGAAACAAGAGAATAATATTATTAATAAGCCCAGTAGTGCCTGTCAATCTCTTTTCCAAATTTGATCAGAAATACTTGACTTGCAGAGAATTTAAAGTAAACCCAGAACAACAGGAGAAGGATATTTCACAGAGAACACTTGAGTACAGTTCTATCTCATTAAAACTTCACCTTATGCTTTAGCACATTGTAACTATCAGAAATGCCAAGAAATAAATCTGGGCCTTGAACTACATGATGTATGTGAACGAGCTTGGTAATTTCCATCAGGTACCTAATAGACAAATATCTGTATCACGAAACTGCTACCTGTTAGAAAATCCAAGGAATGAAAAAAGAATGGGAGCCGATTTCCTGAAAATCTTCCCCCAGAAAACTGACTATAGTAAAGAGCTCCTGCAAGGATATCTCCTGTAAGACCTGGTGGAGAGCAGCACTGTATGCATACTGATGCCTCAGTGGCACATGGTACTTGAAAATCATAGTTTAGGAATTGCAGTTTCACACTCAGATATTACTTTAGCAAACTGCATTTTTCTCCTTTTCCATTTCTTTCTAAATATTTTGCATTTTTTTTTAGCCTATGCATTATTTAAGTAAATAGTGTAAAAGAATTTTTTATAGTCATTAAACTGTTCAAATCTGTATTGCTAACATATTTCTTCTGATTCTATAAATTCCAGTCATAACAAATTCTTCTTCATTCAAAGCTAACCCTCTTTCTCACGCTGTGATTTAGTGAGTTGTTTTGGGGTTTTTTTTGAAAAAAACTCAACCTTTCCCTTACTGCAAATCTGGAGCACTAATAATCCATCTGCTCTCATTTAGACAGGCAGCTTCTAGGTGAGGTCTTTTCATTTGACACCATGAGAAAGGTAGAGGCACTATGATGTGATGAGATCTGGTCATAATTCCTTTTAACCTGAGACCCTCTGGTCTGGTGAGTCTCAAGTTTTGAAATAAAAGATAGCAAAAGAACCCAACAAACAAAACCGTCACCACCACCAAAAGCAAATAGGAAAGATATTTAAACTAACAAGTGCAATAAATGTTTGCATTTGAAATCAGTTACCACTGAGTACCACTAAGCAGGTTATTTGCAGCAGGCTAGCAGCTGGATTACCTACCTAAGTGAATATGGGTTATAAAGCCAGAAAGCCTTGTTATGTCAATTTTCTTGCTGGCAATGCAGTCATGTTGAATACCTTTCTCCCTTAAGATTGTTAATACTGATAGGGAAAGAGCCATTTTCTTATTACCAAAACCCAGCATCCAAGGCTAATGCTTCAACAACCCTACAACCTCTCCTTACTTTCTGTACATACTGATGTTTCTGTCATTGCAAGTGTAGTGACTTTATCAGCTGAGTTAGAGATGGCCCAACATTCTCTTGTGAACAAACTTTCTTATTATGGTTAAGCAAACTCCAGGTCAATTCAGAAATCAGTCCATTAGGTGCAAAGTTGTGGAAGGGAGGAATTTGCAATAGGAACTGACAGCTGCCTTTTAAGATAGAAATTGGAGAACACTCCTGAATGTAATTGGTAAGGAAATACCAGTCTGCAGTCTCAGTTCCTTGAGAACTGTGCAGCAGCAGAGGAAGACTTGTAGAATGCTTTTGCATGCCTTTTAGTGACTGGAAAACATGGTGTAGCCACTGCACATGGTCACTGAGAAACTCGCAGTTAGCTTGCCATCAATGCACAAGTGTGTCCTGCTTATTATTTTATTTGGAGGACTTGGCAGTGTTACGTTTACGGTTGGACTCGATGATCTTGAAGGTATTTTCCAACCTAAATGATTCTATGTGTTCTATTCTTTTTCAACTTTGAGAATGATGCTAGGGTGCCCTCCAGTCCAACTCCCAAACCTATACAGTGGCACTCTCTGCAAAGCTAAAAGCACGGCCTCTGCCACTTCTCCAGTTAGGCTGGTAGATCAGGAGGTGACTAATAAAGCACCAAGATATTCCTCTGCCTCACATTGCTCCCTATGGGTGAGTAAGTTATTTCCAAAAGATTTCCAGATCTTAGACAGCATATTGAAAAGTATCTGGCCTTGCAAGTCCAAGGTAAGCCCCAAGCACTGTTCTGNTGATTGTCATCCTGGGAGCTTGATACGGTTTTGTATATATTTCATTATTTTTCTTTTTATTATTTTATCATTAATATTTTATTAAAGTAGTTTAGTTCCTTCTAAACTCTTAAGTCTCTCTTTCTCTCTCTCTCTCTTGCCTCCCTTCGGGAGCAGAGCAAGAGGGAGCGAGCATCTGTCATTCCACCGAATTGGGCCAATCTGGCCCAAACCACGACAGGAAACCATCTCATTTTTTGCTCCCTGTTTGGCTAAGGCAGGTAAGCAACTACCCTATCACATGTCATGGAGATGTCAAATTATTGTCCACATGAAAACCCAAACCAGACTCCTCACATCCCACCCCACAAATTCAACTTCAAAAAAAGTGTTAGGAGGTGAACCTGCTTGTGTTATGGACAGTCCTGGCCTACAGGCATCAACGTAGAAGAAAACCAGGAGTTTACCCATTTGGATTTATACGTTTGACTGGCCAATTCCTTCCTGAAGTGAGGGTATGAGCTTTTGAATAATACTTCTAAGGCACTTGATTCTCTCATATTATACAAGGAGCACAGCTCATAGCTCTGGATTTTGGATGATACTTATGGGGATAGGTTCTTTAAAACAGGCATTTTGGTCTCTGATGTAGATATATCAACGTTTTTTGGTAAGGCCCTTGGGGAACCAAAAGCTTAGGCATCTTTGACTTCAGTTGTCAATCAAAGGCAGTAGGGAGCACATTTAAGTCTGGAACAAATACTACTGTGGCACTTTGGTGCTAAACCCGCACATGGGTTCTGCTTCTATCATTACTGAAGCAAAACATAGTATGCTGCCTATTAAAGACTTTCCCCCCAAAAGCTCAGAACTTGGAGTACTTTTTTCCTTCTCATAGCTGCATCTGGTTCAGTGTAAAATTCATGAGTGAGAGAGGCACACTTGCAGGACATGCGTTCTGCAAGATGACACCTCTTCTTCAGTTTACCATTATGTGAATATACACAGCAAATGCATCTCGCTTCTATAGCATACCATTTTTACAGTTTAACTTTTTGCCTGTTTCATCATATCCCTGCTAAGAAAGGACAGGAAAAATGTGTGCTCTCCAAAGAAGGGTGTGGTGATGCCTTTGACTTATGATTTCCAGGGACCATAGTTTGAGAAACCCTGGAATATGGAATATTCATACACAGTTACTGTGGTGTCCCTAGATAAAGCTTGTCTTTAACATTTGATGATGCAATTTCCAAATAGTCATTTAGTGGAAGACAGTTGGTGTTTGGGTCTAATTTCATATAAAGAATTGGGGGTCAGTGTGGTTGTGCTGGAGTTTGTTCCATATCCACCCAAAGAAAATCAACCCATTTTTTCCTGCTGAAGTTCTCTGTAGAGTCTCTATATCTTATCCTGAGTATGTATTTTTGAAGATCTACTGTCTTGCTTGGTGAAAGATAATATATAAATGCAGTATTTTTATTACAATCATAGCATATATTTTTAAAAAGCATGGTACTAAGATACATAAGTGCAAAAGCGTTATTACAACACAAACATATATTTTTAATGAGCCCTGAAGCCCATATAACAGCAATTACTGATGTAATTCACTACCATAATAAAATAATTTATTTATCATAATAAATTATCTCAGAATTAGAAAATAAAATATTACTTTAGCTACAGTCTGTCAGAGGGGGGCAGATTTAAGCATTCTGCTTCATATGAGACATTTGAACAGACAAATCAGGCAATTTTATATTAGCTAATTAAAGGCCTTTTGAAAGCCAGCCACATTTGGAAGAAAGAAAAGAAAATGTAATTCCCAACGGAGCTGAGAATCCAACTTCCTCTTTAGAAAAAAAGAAGTCTAAAACAGAAAGAAATGTTTCTTTTTTCTTTTAAGTGAAGAAAAAAGTGTAGATCCCAGATTCTAAGGATTAAGTTATAAAAAGCCCCTCAGAGTGACCTCCGGTATTTTGGAAGAAAGCCCAGTGTGTAATGAGGGAGTCAGAGAAAGAGAAAGATGGAAAAAGCAACATTTTAATTTTTTTTTGTACACTTACAGCGCCTTCAGGGACTTTATCTGGGTACACTGGGTAAACAACACAATGGAAATAGACCGGTAGTCTCTCCCCTGCCGCATGTTTAAATTATGCAACAAATGTTTGATTGGTGTCTTCTTCGTACTGAAAAGTGCCTGATCACTTCATCCCCCTGGTAAAAGAGAACATTATTTAAAGGGAAGTGAGTTAGAAAATAAAACAACAGCACACAAAAATTTGGCAGCAAAATCACTGTGAGAGATTGAAGCATCCTCTCTAATACAAGCAGGCAACCCTGAGAATCGGAAGCAAAAGATTTCAGATAGCTTGGGAATTTGGCTGCCTCTCTGGCAGATACAGTAAACAGCTTCAGAAATGATTGTGTATTTCTGCTAATCAGTTAGGCCATAAGATAACAGCTAAGTTGACATTTTGTGTGCAAGAAGTGAAACTGCTTACTCCTGTTCCCTATTTTCTGTCATTTTTGCAGAGCAGTGACTGTCAGCAGTGCACCTTGAGTGCAATTACGTTATACCACATTGGCAAAAAGGAACCTTGAGACTAACGTGCCCCCAAAAGCAAGTCCTGTCTGAAATTCTTTCGTGTTTTGAAATGATAAATGTGACTATCTTCTCTGTGCATCATCTAGTAAGAACACAGAGAGTGCAAAAAACCCCTGCTAGTCAAAGGCTACTTGGGCCTTCCTTTTTTAGAAATATGCCCAGCGCTTCCTCTTTAGCTGGCTTTCTTATCACACTTCAATAAGTAGTTCCATCACTGCTGTTTAGTGGTAATTCCATGACTTGGTGTTAGAACTGACTTTGGTATTAGAACTGGTTTAAAACATTTCTCCCTCCTCATCGTCCACAGACGTACATTTCTGTTCGCATCCAGAGATTGTTGCACTCCAACAAATTATTAATGAGACCGCACTGTAATTTTCATTGATGATATAATCCTTGTTACAAACCGCTCCCTTTTTGGGGAGATACAAGTAGTGTTATAACTAAAGATGTGGAGAACCATTAATCTTGAGGTCAGAAAAAAGTCTGCCCTTCACCAAGTAATGTAAAAACTAACTCCCCTGGATACAGTACAATCCTATTCCAGACCTTAGTCTTAGACATTTAAGAAAAGGAGTTCTTTCTTCCCACGCTCCCAGAAATTAAATGATCTATTCGTGGCTTGAAGGTAATATCACTCATAGTCTGTAATGTTTTCTTCTGAAATTATGTTTTTTCTAAAGTTACAATTAGATTTAATGCACTGAATTTATCACAAGTATCACTTTGCTCGAGAAAAAGAGGCAAAAGGTTGAAAATTACCTGCCCAACCTGTATTTTGCATTTCTGCCTGCACATAGATGCTTACAGTTATTACCTTGATTAATTTTACAGGCAAATGTGTGATTTTAACGCTGAAGAGAGGCTGCAAATGATCTTCAGCCACCCAGTCTACTTGTGTTTTCCTCTTTGGAAGAAGCACACCTAAAATAGGAATAGGCTTGTGAGAAAATCCTGACAGCCCGCCCTTTTCCCAATGAAGTTATGGAGATTCTACCAAGGGGTGGGGGAAAGATTCTCTTGACATTTTGTTGAATGCTTCCATCAATGATATGGGAGTGTCAAATCACATAAGGAGTAAATATGGAAAGTATATTCAATTCAAGCATTTTGGGAAGTAGAGAAAGAAAATACCTAGAGACATGAGAAATAAGCTATATGGTGATAAAGGAGTGTAGAGGTGGATGTTTCCATAGGAACCAAGAGAAAAGAGATTTGTCTACGTTCAGAATCACTTGCATGACATTTGGAAAGGGGTCAGCAAGTTTCTTGGTATAATTCTTCCTTTTCCTTGTGCTCAGGAAAACTCTTTAGATATTTAGAAAGTAAAAACAGTTTGGAAGGTGGACAGGACTCAAGACTAAGGTAATCGCAAAGTTAATGCTGCCTAATTTACATGAGCATCTTTAAGTGCCAATAAATGCATGTGTGTATAAGGAGCTGATGAGTGCTAACTGGGCTACATATGTCTTCTTTGGGTGGTTGTGTCTGTGCGATATAGAGCCTAATACTTTTCTGCTTCTGCAGGATGATAAGAAAGCAAATAAATCTCACCAAACCGGAACTGGCCAGAGGAAATATTATTATTTTTATGTCCCTAGATGTACTGACTAAAAGCTTTTATCCTATAAGGGGATACTCTGACACATGTCCAGGCAGAAAAATGCAATTTCTCTAGAGAACAGAACCAAAATGCTTCCAAAGCCCAGATGTTCCAGGAGAAAGAAGGCAGCAGTGAGACGCCTCATCCTGAAAGAGATCTGGGGCTGAAAGCAGGCAAATAGCTAGGCAGGGGTTAGCAATGCATTGCACTGGCAATAAAAAGCAATGTGATTTTGTGCAGTAAACCAATGGAACAATCATTCTGCACAGCAGCATTGTTATTGTGCCTCTCTGGTCAGATCACACCTGGACTACTGCCTTCAGTTCTATCACCTACAGCAAGGAACTAATAAATACAGGAGAACAAAATGAAAGGGAAGGGTTACAATGATGGAAGGAGGGAGTTAAGGATAAGGAACAATTAAAAGGTCCCTACCTTTTTACTTAGCTAAACAGCAAATATGGAAACAGATGAGCTTATATACGACAAATATAATTATGAAACAGGGTGAGGAAATGTTGAGAATGATCCAAACTTAGAGTGACATTATGGTTAAATAAATATAGGCTGCATATAAAAACAGTGTATTTTTTTAATGGAAATATTTTCCCCATGGGAATGATATCATTTTTACAGCAAGCTTGGGGAAAACACTGGAGAGCATACGTCAGAGAGCAATCATGCACTAGTAGTTACAAGAATGCATTTAGCATGTCTTTCTCATTATCATTATTATTATTCTGTGAATCATATTCAGATAAAAATAAGCAGGAGGGAATAGTGAGTTGCAGTAAAGGGGGAAAGGTGTAGTTATATGCTTCTCATCAGGTTTGTACATGATCTCAAGAGTTAATTTATTTGTAATCAGGAATAAAAGGAAAAATATGGAATGCAAAGTGTGAGGTAAAATTCAGTGAGAAGTAGGCCTGAGTGCTCAGAGTTCTGCCATGAAATCACAGGAGCTTTATCAGGTGACATTGGACGCAACATCTCTTCAAGGAAATGCATTTTCCAGAAGTCTGGACTTATTTTCCCTACAGCTTGAATATCTGTAAACCTCAGAGACAAGGTTTCTGGTAATGTTGCTTTATTAAGGCCACATATCAAAGAAAAGCTTTGCCTTGAGTTAATATTAAAAGTTAGTGGGAAGAAATACATGAGACAGCCAGACTGTCCAGCTTGGAGTCCCTGCAGACCAGCAGTATGAACACGGCCAGGAAGAATCCAGCTGAGAGCCTGGATTAATCCGGGGAGTTTGTTAAGTTTTTCACTTCCATATAAAACAGCAGCTGCTAGCATTGTTAAAATGGGTTTCAAACTGATTATTGACAAACTCAAATATCGTCTCGGCGCCCTTATTCTTTCACCATCATGGATATTATTGTTCATCTGGCAACCCATAGTAGAATCTTGAAAATGACACACTAGACTGTGTCGGAAAGTCAGTTGTATAAAAAGTCAAGAAATAAGCTGGTAAAGAAAATTCACGTTATCCTTACTGGCTTTGCCAGTTGGTTTAAATGAAAATGATAGAGTTATGCTTCCTTCACTGGCACTGTAGTTCTTTCTTTAGTTTTCTATAAGCCTGTTGTGGAAGACAGAATTTAAATGTCATGGATCATTGCCAACAGAAAAAAGAAACTTTTCTCGGGTGGGGGCAGAGAATGTCAATAGCTTGTTTGAGCCTCAGATTCATTTTGCAGACACGCAACTCAATTCAAGGAGATTTGGTAGGATGAGATAAACAAGTGTTGACAAAACGTAGAAAAGAAACAGACTTTCACATACTTATGGAAGGTAGGTAAGCTGCTTCTCTGAAAGGGAGCACTTTAGAGGCTGATCTCATGCCAGGCTTAAGCTGCAGATTGCTATGTAGCTTGTCTGTGTTTCATTCCTTTCCTTGGGTTAGACATGGTTTCTCATCCTTCCCAAATGAAAGGCGGGGGAGCAGAAAAAGAAGGAGAGGAAATGATGTCTTTTTCTCCAGTTTTGATGGTATCAGAAAGAGATGATCCAAGTGCAGCACCATCACTGATTTATGTGAAAGCTATCCATACACAAATGAAGACAGTCTGAAAATATATCTAAAGGAAAGTCCTTGATTTGAATGCTGCACATTAAGTGGAAAATTCAGCTCTCAAACATTTTTCAGAGTACAGTTCTCTTTTACTTTTCTGCCAAGACCTCCGTGCAAAGTTCTATGCTTCTAGGCTAAAAGAGTGCTTTACTAAAAGAGACAGAAGGATGTAGCTCTGGGCTATTTTACTCCCTGATTTGGTAAATAGATTTTAATGGGATAATTTATATTGTTGAAACTAAGCACACCATTAAAGTATTTGTCTGAAATAGGGTCCTATGCATTACTGAGATCATCTTTTCCTGAACAGGAACAAGATTAGGGCTTTGCAGATGGAATTATCAGTTCTGGTTGGGTGGATTTGATGTAATATTTCTTTCTCATTTTGAATTTGCTTAGTTTAAAGTTAGATTCTCTTCTTGGATTTGTCATCTTTCACAAATTTTTCTGCATACTTACTGCCTGTGCAATCTGTACTCAGGCACTAGAGCAGACTATTAGTTAACATTCATTTTGAAAGAACTTTTCCCATCTAGATTGTCAGGTTTTGACCAGTGTGACTGCAGAATAACTCAGTTCAGCTCAGTGGTACTAACCTAGTGGGTCTGTATTAACGAGAATGACAGTGGGATTTGTCTTCTTAAGTGGGATAACAACTAGGGAAGGTTGCTCCATCTATTTAGGTTTTCTGCTTTTATCAAGGCCATTATGACACCAGTAATGCATAGGTTGAATGAAGGGCAACCTGCCAGGGAATAGAAGAAAGGATAGAAGTAACTTTTAATACATACATCCTGTGCAGTTTCTCATTGTATAGATTTTTGTATCCTTAGTTAAGCCCAAATATTTAAAAAACTAAGGACAAGGTCTCTTGGTAGACTAACATGAAAAACTCTACCTAAATTGTGAAGTATCTGTGGTAAGTAAGCATGAAAATTAAGTGACTAAATGAAGAGATATAGGTTTTTTTATACATGTTCAAAGTCATTTGTGTACACAATGTCCATTTGCATGTGCTACTGACTACAAGAAGTATGTCAAGTGTGCCTTCAAAATTAAAGTCTCCTTGTGTAGCTGTTGCATTTCCCAAAGGATCAACTCTTAGGGTTTCTTAAATCTTCAGAGTAGCAACATAATTCAGTCCAAACACTAATTCTCATCAATGGTGCTCGTCACTATATGTTATGGTGAATTAAAACTGTTTCAGTTTCTGTCTGGGAAATAATAATAAACTGAGCCCTATTTCTACATAGATTTTTCCACGTTTTTGGCCTAAGGAAAACAAAATGGAGAGAGGTGAAAAAATGGTGCAAGGCTTAATGCTGTGTCTGTGACCAGCAGTCCCCAGGGACTTTACATTGTCTGATGAAAACAGTACAAAAATGCTGACTGTGCTTTATATGTAATAAACAACTCCATGCTGACACAGTGCTAGAGAAGAAAGGTGAAACAATTTCAGTCATTATGTTAATAAAACCCCTAAATTAAGTGTGTCTGTAAGTTCTAATTTCAAGCTTTCTTTAGAAAATGAGTAGAAATGTAACTAAGCAAACAAATACCATGATTCTTCTAGCAGTAGGCTGGGACAAAGGTAGTTCAACGTTGCCTATGGTCCATAACTGAAGCTGAGGTGAAGGAAGGTGAAGTACTGCTCAGTGAACTCTAGGCTACCCAGTGACTATGCTGTGTTTGGATCGCAGAGCTGTCCATGCCCTTCAGCAAGCCATGAACCAGGCTTTTGTAGCATAAGGATCAAAAATAACCAGGGTGAAATCCACAAACCAACTGTAGGGCAAAATAAATGTCATCAGGAAAAGGAATCGGGACCACCACATTCATAGGCAAAGACTGTGCACATCATTTTCCTTATTCATTGGCCAGTAATGACAACTTCAAAAAATTATATTTCCATTTACTTTGACAACAAACACATTCAATCTATAGTTATTGAAGCTGGTTATTTCAATATCAATTTATTTGCAGCATTAACATGAATGCTTATTATTTTTAAATGCGAAACAGTGTCTTTGTCACTAATTTTAGAACTAATTTTAATTTGAACTTGACATTAATATAAACATGACAGTGCCACTTTGTCACTATGTATTGCCATCATGTATTTTTATTTTCTCATGGGAACTGACAGAATATGATTCATAATGACAATATTAATATAAGCTTATGAATAACAATAAGGATTTATAATAATATTAACATACATAACATCATCTGTATTGAATCTGTCGACATTAATAACTTAGATTTTTTCCCTACATCATGTGCATTTTCATGTGTCTGTAAATGTCTTCATTAATATACATTTATGATTACTATTAAGCTTATGCATAGTCTCTTTTATTATGCAAATAAGGGTTATAACATACACTGAAAGACAGTGACTCTCCATACATCACTTTTATCTTTAATAAGTCCTATAAAAAGCAAGTAGGTTAAAAACTCAGCCCCCTTAATTAAAATTGGTTTGTGTTCTTGAACTAAAAATGTTCATAGTAAAGGATGTCTATGGAGCTATTAATTACCTAGCTCTATTTATCTATATAAAATTGCTCACAAAAAATGATGCCAAAAAAATGTTTTTCTGAACTAATAAAAAAAAAAAATGAAAAGAAAGAAATTTACAGCTTGGAGTGAAAGTTTTATCTCTACATATATCCATGTACAATTGGGAACAATAAGATAGTCACAAAGGTGGTTCTACATGATGCATAGTTGTTGGAGGGCATATGGTACATTTCACTCTTAACTGAGATTTTTTCTGTCCTTTTAGTGCTTTATGTTAGAATCTTAACAAGATTTGTTAGTCCAGCTTGTTTTCTTTAAAGTACAGTTGCTAAAAAACCCAAGGAGGAAAACCAGTGTCACAGCCATCTGTGAAAAGCGCCAGAGCAATAAATGTGTTGAATTGTGATGAGATCTACACCAGTAACGATGAAGGTCTCTGGGGAAATCTTCATATGCTGTTGATCTTCTACTGAACTGGACCATCAAACACATCATAACATTACATCGAAATAAAGCCTTTTTCCTCCATCTTCTTTAGCTGTGTTTAAGAAATAAAACTCAACTGAACAGATTAATAAATAAACTATCTCAAGAGGAGGATGTGAGTGACCTTTTTTAGCCCCAAAGAATTTCTAAATTATCCTTCTGTTCTTATGAGACTACAATTAAATAAAATAGTCCCTATTGCCCAGGTTGAGATACAAAGTTACCCGGAATTGAAGGCTTTGACTCAAAAAGCTACTTCAGAATGTCTATAGGAAACTCATACATTCATAGTGAAACTTCAACTCGGGAGCTTTCCTGAATGGGGATGTAAGCTTGTTGCTGAAATCCTCACAGGTCGGTAATACAGTCACACTTAACGCAGAATTCCTGAGGCTCAATACCATACTCCTTTCTCTAGCCTGTGTCATCACTCATTAGCAGATATACCTTGTCATGTATGATTAAAAATGTACTAATTAAAATTACTGTGTCAAAAGGTTAACTATATGATTTATGCTGTTTGATTATGAGTGCCTTCAGAGAAATGTTAGGCTGCATTACTGTTTACACCAGAATACATGTTCCCTTTTAACTCAGAAAGATGAGTTTTACTAAGGGAAAAGAGGAAGGACGGGCTGAGAGAACACCGCTTTTTCTCAGAAATGGTTTCAAGAACCCTTTGCAGGTAAGCTTGCATTGGGATGGGCAGGGGGAACCCCACTCAGGGAACTGACCTGGGAACCATTGTTGCATATAGGGTACAAGGAGGGACCATGGAGAACGACTGCTGCTTCTGGAAGGGGCTTCCCAGCACTGCACTGCAGAGCTCCAGGCCACCAGGTGACACAACCTGTCTCTCCCATTTGGTGGCAGCTGTCACAGCCAAGTTCAATGGCCAAGTGACACAGCCAGGTACTGGCAGGAGTAAAGTTGGGAGTGGGATCATTTCCCACTCCTCCCGATCCATCTGCTGTTAAACGGTGCTTTATGTGTCTATGAGTGGCTTTCATGCCAGGGCCAAATACGGACAACTGTGATTCAGTTGTAGGAAATGCTGTATGTCATTACTACTATGGATGGCTGCTGTCACAGCCGTGAGTCCTCTAGTACAAGGTACTGTTTTGGCAGTTACACAAAAACACAACTGCTAGAAGAAAAATTAATGAACATGTTTAAAAATTTTCCCAAGAAATGACGCTCACTAGTGGCTTTGTTTTTGGTCCTTGGGGGCCCACACAGCATACTAATGGGACCATCAGTGTTTCACTTGGGTTAGGATACAGTCTACCGCATACTTTTAGATAAAGTTGAGCTATGTTTCATGTAATCTGTTCTATATACGTTCCTTGTTCTCTTGGTTCTGTGCACAAGATCTTTGGAGTGCAGAATCAACATGGAATTGACTAGAGAGATGATTCTGGTCCTGATCGGTTCTTATTATTTCAGCTGGGTTGAGTGGTGTGTTTGCTATCACTCAAGATCTTGAGATCTGAATCACACCAGATAAACCCTGGAAGCAATCAATAAAAGTCCCACGTATATAGTGCCTTTCTTTGATGTTTGTTATTTTAAAACTATGCGAGAGAAAAGGTAAAAGGAAAATCAGCTAGTGAAGGAAAGCATACTGAGATGGCAAATTTGGATGGAAAAAATTTTTTTAGGCATGTAGGTATAAGAGAGAGATATTTCGCCTTTATTTTTCTGCACTACAGTTTTGGTCATTGGTATATTTGTTATATTCCTCCCATTAGAGTCCTGGGTTGTCTCCAGGACTACATGCTGAACCTGCTACTGGAGTGGGAGTTGGAGCTAACAACTAAGGAAAACGATCTTTTCTTATGCTCTAGGAAAGATATCTCAAGCAAATCTGTCTGAAAATTTATTGACCTAAGGTGTTTTTTTTTCAAATATTCAAAGAGAAAAATCCAAGAACCACTCCCTCAACCTTTCTTAGGGCAGCATTTACAAGTCCTGCTTTAAATCCACACAAAAGACTGAAAATCTCTACAGAAATCCTTAATTAATGCATGCTTTGCGATACAGATTAAGAATAGTGAAAAAAGTGTTAGGTATGAAGTAATGTGCAGAATATTAGGTTAAACTCTTCATTTGTAGGGTTTCATAGGTATGCAAGTCTTGTTTCTGCAATATGCATTTTGTGATTGAATTTCTGTGGTTTGTTTTTGTTTAAGATGCAAACTTTCCTACTATAGAGTAAGAGTCATGATTTCAGTTAATTGATTGAATTTATTTTGTAAATCCACACTGATAGATTTATTCATAGGTTAATGGAAAACTGCTATACCTCTATTGAACAGTAATACTGTACAAATCTTTGATTAGGTGTTTTTAAACTCTCTGTATTATTTTTTCATTTGTTCAAAATGCCGTTTTGACACCACCTACTATACCACTGTAAATGTTATGTGTGTAGACATTTTCAGAACATTTGGAAGTAATTTACTGATCAATGTTTGATTATTTTTGCTTTTTAACAAACAACTAAACCTCTGAACTTTTCCATTGTCCTTTTAGCCTACTCTAAACCCTGCCCATAAGGAGTTTAATTGATTTCAATGGACTGTAACTCAAAGGCTTTATCAGAGGGGCTTAAAGCCATGCACAAGTTGTAAATTATAGGTGACTGACTGACTTAGGATTCACTGGGAGTGCTATGAAGGGATCACTTTATCAAATTGAGATCAACATTTATAGCTAATGAAACAAATTTAAAAATATTTGCAAATATTTCCTTCTATATTTGGATACTGTTTAGTAAGTTCTTGCCTGAGTTAAATATAAGCTTTGGATCTTCTTTATTTTACAATCACTTATCAAGAGCAGGACCAAGTTGGTGGAGAGCAATCGTTCTCTTCCCAGGAAAACTGGATGATTCTGTTAATACATCAGCTGCAAAATATTCATGTTAACCTTTACATTGTCCCCTACTGGCTTCAGCATGATCATTAACTGAAGTGTGGCTCACTTCCCTGAGGATATATTGTTCCATTTAAGACGCCACATCAAGAACATGACCCGCACAATTGGGAAAGAGAGGTGTGCAGTTTTGCAGATTCCTCTTAAGAAGTGGTATTGGAGCAGGCGATGCAAATAACGGGAACATAATAACAAGTGTTACAACTCCATTAGGCTATACGGACCTGTTAATTGCTCTTACTCCCATATACCCCATGGAATGCCCACGTGAATGAGTGATATACAAAGGTACTGAAAAGACATGTGAAAGCTGCAGACAGCTGAGCTGCCTATGTATTTACTATAGGGAAGAGACAGACTCTGGGTGTGCATATATATTAAAATATTAGCTGGTCTAGCTGATGGCTACCAACTTTTCTGAAGGGATAAACAAGGAAGAAGAGGTGGTGGGGCAGTTTTGAATGCCTAGAACTTGACAATGTGAATGACAGTGTTGAGTGTTTATGGATAAGAATGAAGGAGAAGGCCAATAAGGCGGATATTGTGGTGGGAGTTTGTTA